>OU452234.1:4344548-4802048 GCA_911728455.2 Marthasterias glacialis
ATATTTGAAATATGAAGAAATAATGGGGCACATCTCAAAACTTGTTCGGCTGTAGAACTCTTGATTGTATGCGGAAATTATGACACAAAAAAAAAAAACATTTTCCAATTTGACCTGTATAGTATCTCGCCTGCCAGAAAGGCACTGGAATGTACAAGGTCACTCTTTTTTGTAAACAAAGGTTACATTGTCGCTATACATTTTTATTTTATTGAATCAAGAAGCCATTTGTATCCACATTTTACAGTGTATGTTTGACTGAATGTCATGCTCATGATAGAGGTTGTAGGCAACATAACTGTTTCTTGTTGTCTGACAATTTTGGCATCTTTTGTAAACATAATTTATTTATTATTTTTTTAAATCTCCATCTAGCACCAATCAGTTTCAATACCGGTTGTATAGTCGGCCAGACTCCCAGTTGTAACCGGAAATATGGGAATTGAAGCGTTTCGTAATACCACAAAAGATGAAAATAGTCTTTCAAAAATTCCCCCCGTCCTCTTGTGATCTCGTTGAATAAAACACTGAGTTTTATTCAAAATGCGTGGGTTTGTCTTTTTTTGGGGGGGACAATTTTATTTAGCCAGAGGCGCACCATTTAACGGCTGAGTCGAAATACACCGCCGTGTTTTTGCATGGAGAGCCATTTACATCGAAGAGTTCAATCGATTAACCTGTTCAACTTTTCAACCCAGCGAAATAAACATTCGTCATCTGAAAACATCCTCGATCTCAAAAGAATAGAAAAGAAAAAAAAAATAATAATAGCATGAATAATTGATTACCTAGGCACGCGCCAGAAGCCTCAAAAACCCACGCGACCATAAGCTGGCGACACGAGACCCACATTCTTTCAGGTACGGGCCTGGCCCCTGAAATCACCTGTGTGTAACAGCCACCTATAGGTCCCACCCTTGCACCTGTCGGCGTTCCATTGTCCAATTCACCTGTTCGGCGTCCCTATCTTGTCACCGTGCCAAATCAAACAGAGCCCCTCTCTGACCCGCTCGTGCGCGCCCCCTTTTTTCCAAACAATTCAACGGCTGTTTGGTGAGACATCGAACTCGAAACAATGAAGTGAAGGTTATTTCTAGACTATAAATCAACAACTCTGTTATGTTTGTTGTTTATTAAATACCGAGATTTAATGCCAATTGTATAAGATAAGAGACCCTTTGTCACGATCATGAACTTGTTTTTTTTATCTGGATATTTTCGCAGATGGACTCTGTATTGTACGTAACACCCGTAAGTCATTGGAATGTCTTTGTGTCCGATTTTCAGAGACCCACCGACCCCCCACCCCAATATTAATAAAATAAAACAACAGATAAATAAAGAGAAGATTGAAGGCCTTACCTTTTAGTGTTTGCTTCAAGTTGACAAGGACCCTTATAGACACGGTTATGTTTTTATTGGGACCACCCATTGTTGTCATGGTTTACCACAGTCATGGAACGAAGATTTATTTTGGAATGGATTTTAATTTAATCTTAACTTTAGGGTGAACAAAAGATATTATTGACAAAACAGGGAGACCACCATCATAGTGGGTTTTTCCTTTTTTGTTTTAAACACAGTTTTAAATGTATTTGCTTGAAGTTTTAGTTACTTGGTTTTTTTTGTATTTGTGTACAGCGCCTTGAGCGTCAATTTGACGGATTTTGCGCTATATAAGATTTATTATTATTATTATTATTATTTATTATTATTTTTATTACAGGGCTAGATAGGTCAGTGTGGTGGATCGCCGGTTATTTCGGAGGTCGCCGGTTCAAATCCCGTTCCCGTCATTTTTTTTCTTTGTTCACTCTAAAAATGAATTAAATTGACCCAGTTTCCCTCTGTGGTCTACGACTTGAACTTAATCTTATCACACTAACACGTGTAACATAAAGACAATTTTTTTATCACAACTAAACGTTTGCTTGATTTCACAAAGCGCTAAGATTTATCTTTGAAAATTAACGCTGTAATGTACTAGAAGGAACAAATTATTCAAATGAAACAACTCCAGGCAATGAAGGTTTTTATTGTGAAAAACCACCGGAAACCGCGAATGATACAAAATATCACCACTTCAAAAAAAAATCAACTGTGTATATCACTTTACATTATGAATGTTTTGTCACTGAACAGAACCGTTGTGTTCAACTATTGACAAAGATCTAAAACCGAGACCGTCATTTTCGCACTGCGCCCTCTAGCGTCTGCCTTTAGTGTCACCTGTGGATCATTTTGAGGTTGGGCTGTTGGTTTATGAAATGAGTAGCGACGTAGATCAAGATGACATTGATGTTGATTTAATAATGAGGAGGCAGATGTTTCAACAAATGTTGAATAAGTGTATGGAAATAAAGAAATCAATGTCATCAAACTTGTTAACGGAACATTTTCACACTTATGTGTAGTCATTATTGTCATGTTATTGATAATAATAAAAAAAAAAAAAATAAATAAATAAAAAAAAAACTGTTGTATTGTATCGCAAACCTCAGATCTTCGATTCTGGATCACCCCCACCCCAACCACACTCCTCGATATATCAACCTCCTTCTTTCTCCCAACCTTTGGAATTAGAGGTCGTGTCCGGATGAATGAAAATGTGAAAATGTCAGCTCATTTCGTTGTTTTATTTGCAAGGAAACGGTAAGAATGCATTCAGCATTTCTGTACGCATATAGGCAGAGTTTTCGTCTCACTGAGACGAAAACTAATTTTGGATAATATTTCAGTTGTTATTCAAAAACGATAAGACTTCAGGTAGAAATGTTTGAAGGAAAGTTTTCCATCATCATTATCTTTAAAATACCATGTAGGGTAGATGTAAATCTGTGAACAATAATGTTTTTTCTTGTTGTCAATGCTGAGCTGGGGCTTAAAAAGTATTTTTTGTTGGAATAAATATAGCTTTTACACGTCTAAAAACTCAGTCTTTTTTCAGCTTAACCTAGATACCGAAAGCATTTTAAAAGATGTGACTTAACGTAATCCAACCATTCATTTGGAATTTCAAGGATTTTTAATTTGGAGATGACTGCCTTGCTCACTGAATATGCACGTGAATGTGCCGAGTCAATAATCCCACAAGGTTTTCTTCTTTTTCACACTAAACCTCTCATTTAAAAAAAAAAAATTATTAATGGATCTGAAGAAAAAAAATCCATCAGCTAAAGAATTTTTAAGGCCAAAATCGGGTATAAATTAACCCGATGGACAACTTGAAATAGTTGGAATGCATTTATCTCCCTGAACCCCTTTTTTTTTATTAAGAGAATTGTGTGATTGCGAAATTTGGCGTGGCTTCAGCGCCGTGTTTTTACGCCCCATCGCGCCATAAAATGGGTGATTACAGGACCGATGAAGAACTCTGGTCAATGTACCCTATCTGTTCCACTAGCTTCAAAGAAAAGGAAAACCTACTAGAGATAAAAAAAAAAAAAAAAATGCGCTAACCGAAGTTTTAAATAGGCAATTCTTATTCTAAAGGTTTTTTGAGCGCTTCAGAATTGAGAAAAGTATTCCTGAGACCTTCGGCTGACCTAATTGGAATGCATGGCTTATTTGGCCAGAAAATACAAATGCTTAATACTATTTCTTGTTGAATGTGGTTGTCTGGTGGGGAGGCGGGGGGGGGGGGGAATGGTAAATCTGTTGGTATTATGACCATAATTGGGTACTTGATCAGTCTGGGGGCATTCACATAGCAACACCTGGGTAGTTAACGTGACCTTAGATTCCCCGATCTCACACCCTCTCTGATGACCGGTGGTACGTCCTTGGCCAGGTTTGCACACCCGGGCCGAGCCGTGGCTGCATCGGCCATCCGACACGAGTCACACCGCTTCGGACCTCGGTTTGTTCTCGCACCCCCTCCTCAACCAACCATCTGCAATACATCAAAACCCCTTTTTTATTTTTTTTATTCGCACACTTTTTATTTCTCTTCAACAGCTGAAGAGTATTTCATTGTGGTTCGTGTTCCAGGGACGCATCCTCCATCTGTTTTAAAGATAGTGGGAGGGGGTTTAAATCGATGGTCTCTGTAATGACACCGGACATGTTATATTGACACTGAAATTCCTGCGAACTGTGTTTTCAATTCACACACCATGGGATTGGAGAAGTGGTACATCACTGGTCCGGTCCCCCTGCCGGGCACGGCTGCGTCGAAGAACTTCCACACAAAAACGAATATTCTCGATTTTTGTCAAACTTCCACACGGTCCCACGCCACCTCCAGCTAGATACACCTTCATTGCCATTGGTTGAATAACATATCTGTTTGCACTAGGTTCGGAAAGTCTGTACACCCTTTACTTGACCTGGAAAGGTTTGTTTAATAAACCGATGCTGGAGACTGTGTCATCGTTGATGTCCCTGTATTACATGTGTCAAATAGTATGACCGTAATCATGGAGTTTCTCCCATTTGATTTGCTCTGCCATTGGTATATCAGATATAGGCCCTATAGGGAACAATATGGGAAGCATAAGGCGGGGGGGGGGGGGGGGGGGGGGTAATTGCACCTCTTAAAACTCCCCGGTCAGAATTGACCCTGACCCTTTACTGAGTCAGGCTGACCCGGAAAAAGGTTTTAAAAAAGTAGGATCTTTACTCAAATTCTGCGTCCGTTTGACCCGTTTCTGGGTCATGTTGACACGGATTCCGGGTCAAACTGACACCCCCCCCCCAAAAAAGGGGGTTCATGCCCCACGGGACTCGGAATCCGGGTCAATTTTGACCCGGGAGGTTTTTAGAGTGTACGCTAAATCAGATGTGTGGATGACCATCGTTCTTGCCCCGTATGGATTCGTCCTTATAGAGTACGTCAACTGTTCTAATCAACCAATTTTAAAGTTAATCCGTAAATAGATAAAACATCTCACAGTTCTCAAAGTTGCAAGAAAGCATATTAGGGATTTATGGTGCATCATTGATTTTAGTATTCACTTTATTCAAAGTTTTCTATATAACTATCATAAAGAGATGGTACCATTTTGGAAGCCTGTGCATGGTTGGAGAATGGAGGATGTATCTTTCATTCAAAAAGCATACATTTTATTTAAAAGTTTTGTGAGGAAGCCGGTATTAGGCCCACTAGAGGATTTACCCGTTGCCGAGGGGGTACATTCAATTAAGTTGTTTTGAGTTTTCTGGAAAGACGGGAAAGCTTTGCTGAAAGCGAGGAGGCCAGACTGATGGTGGACCATCCCTTAACGTTGTTTCCTAAACACGAAGGAATTCGAACTTAATGCCTTCAAACTTAGGCCTTATGTGCTTTCAAGAGGGTGATAGTGCTTGTAGTTTTAGCTGAACACGACTGTCGTCTCCACCTCGATCAAAAAAGAGGCCCGTGACCATCCTTGCCCTTAATAGTATGAATGTCCTTGGATCAAACCTCAACCGTAAATGAATACGAGGAAGGAAAACTTCAAGGTCCTACCCCCCCCCCCCCCCCCCGTAATACAAACACACACGCACACCAGTGAAGCGGTCCTGTATCCAAGCTCCTCATGTACATGTACATGTAGCTTTATCTCTTTAAGTAAACATTATTTTGCCGTATCAACCCATCCCCTTCCCCTTGCCAAGTAGAATCCTACACTTTTTACACCCCATCCATTCATGCGGTTCATATGCCAACTCCTATACATGTACGGGAGGCTGATACCAACCTCCTACCCATAAGCAAAGCTCTAGGCCGAACCTCCATGGTCCGAACTATACCCGCAAGGGGATGAAGGAAGCACCAACCTCGTACCTTTACAAAATGGCTCGCACCATGCTCGCACTAACCCCCCGGTACCCATTAAGGTGAATCATAATATCAGAGAGATAAATATAAACCCATCTATTAAAGGGGCACATAACAACCCTCTCCCCATTAAGGGGCTGCTGTATTAAACCCTTTCTTCTTCTTAATATTCGCGGGCGATGATTTCGGAAAGCAGTCCGCGTCCGTTGCAGGAACGTTGATGGCTGAAAATCCCGGACAGTCCTACAGTGGCTGCAATAAAAATTGTAGTTGTTGGTGGGGGACAGACCCTCTGTAACCTAATAACCAGCTATACCCGTTATTATGGCCAACTTATCAATCTCCCTCCCGCCATTACCCACCTCCATTTAAAAGATCGCAAACTCGTGTTGAATCCATCAAAGACAAAAATGTTCCCATCGGTTTTTTTTTAACGAGATTGTGAAGCTATTTAACGATATGGTTGAGACCACGGAATCGGCTTGCTAATCTCAAGAGTCTGTTCTCCGCGACGTGGAGAGGACAATTGTTATATCACCCGTAATCGATTTATAAGATGATGGGGGGCCATTCATCATTCCTCCGAGATGACCCTCTCCTCTCATCACTGAAGGGTGAGTGGTGGTCTTCCCAAGGTCTCTTTTTAAAGGCATGGGATACCTTTGGTATTTGGGACCGGATGTTTGTGTCAATCCCATATAATTGTAGATATACACCATTAAACTAACCTGTGGCAAGTTTGTTTCAAAAGATGCTAGCGTTCTGGAGATGTCGGTGAAAATCTAAAGCGGTTAATATTTCCCTATACAGAAAGATCTGGAAATGCTGAAACTGCATGTTTTTCATTATACATGAGAAACGGTTCATGTATGAAACATTTCTCAGATTCACATTTTTGGGGCAGAAAATCTTTGGGGCAGAAATCTCTTTCTGTTAAACCGCGTTACTTCAAAGGGAATCGTTTCTCACAGTGTTTTATAATATCAACAGCTCTCCAGTGCTTCTTACCAAGTAAGCTTTTATGGTCATTAATTTGTGGAGTAATAATTATCAAAGGTATACACCCTGCTCTCAATAATGTAAAAGAGTGAAAACATCACTCTCTTGCCCGAGTGGTGGTATAATTTTCACTCTTTTTAGAGTGCAACTCATTATAGTTTGCTCTTTTAGAGTGAAATTTGAGTGAAGTTCACTCTGAAATTTGAGTGAAGTTCACTCTGAATCGAGTGAAAAAGAAAATATTTCCACTCTTAAAAGAGTTGTCCCCCATACCACTCTTTTAAAAGAGCCATATGGCAGACAAGTCTTTTAGAGTCGATTCAGAGTGAAGTTTACTCAAATTTCATTCTAAAAGAGCAAAAATTGCACTCTAAAAAGAGTGAAAATTACACCACCACTCGGGCAAGAGAGTGATGTTTTCACTCTTTTACATTAAGAGAGTGCCGTTAAGATGGTCAGACTCGTGAACTGAGCATGGTTCTCTGCGAGTCAGTGCAAGACAAAGTTGATGCTGCTAAAAAAAACACATTTCCCTATTTTAAAAACTATATCATAAAACAATTTTTAAGAACAATAAGCTCTTACTTGATTTGGTTTGGTTGTGTCAGTGATGACCATTCAACAACAAAATCTTCAGTTTGAAGCTTGTTGTTAGAGGAATTAAGTTTCAAACTGCGTTGGTTTGTATTGCTTTAATTTTTTAAAAGGCCTGTAAAATTAAAGCAGCGTTTATCAAAGATCGGTTGCTCTGGTACAACTTTCAAGCTATTAAATAAAATGCGCATCAATGTTGCCGTCTATGTAAAAGAGTGAAAAACCACTCGTTTTGTCCGCCATACCACTCTTGCAAAGAGCCATATGGCGGACAACACTTTTTGGAGTGAAAGACTGGTATCTCCGACTTGAATCAGAGTGAAGTTCGATCCAATTTTACTCAAAGAGGGTGATGCACGGTGAGTTTCACTCATGAAAAGAGCCAAACTGACACCACTCGAGCGGAAGACTTGATTTTTATTTTACGCTTTTATATTTAAAGAGCAATGAACTTATAGCTCTGATGTGCACGACCACACCTGGATCACACGAACAGAAAGTAAATCGTTTTTCATCCGCTTCCAGTGCTTGAGAATTTAAGAGCTCTTCAATTTTTGGTCGTCTCACAATCGAGGCACGGACGCCCTTGGAAGCTAAGTCTTGAGATAACGACAACACCTCCGTTGATTTACGTTTCTCGACACTAAGCCTTCTATTGGGCCAATTACTGGAAGATAACGGTCGTTGTACATGCCAGCTTATAAACTCAGCCGAGCCTCCACCCTCCCCCCACACCCCCATCACGTTCAGAGCAGTATATCATGTGTCTAAACATTGCCTCAAGGACGAGGGGGAAGAGGGGCTGGCGGCATGCCACCTGAATCGGGCCTTAGCTAATCAGTGTGTTTTAACAGGTGGGTAGGTTAATGATGTCCTGGTGATGGAACGGAATGAGGGGGGGGGGGGGAGGGTGGTGGGGGAGGGGTGGTCACCACAGCGAGGCTCATTCTGTGGTTGAGCACTCTCTTAAATAGTTAGATTGAAAATCACTTTTATTAGATTGAAACTCAATCTTTTCGATTGAGGCTAGGGACAAATCTTTTGTAGTTTGTCCCTAGTTTCAATCGAATAGAGTAAATTTCTATCGAAAATTTTAGGAGAGTGTCCACAACTGTCTTAATGTAAAAGAGTGAAAAACTACTCCTTTTGTCCACCGTATACCACTCTTGCAAGGAGCCGTATGTGGACAACTGTTTTTAGAGTGAAAAAAATGTATTTTTACTAGATCAAAGTGAAATTCACCCCACTTTCACTCAAAAAAAAAAAGAGTGCTGAAGAGTGAGTTTCACTCTCAAAAGAGCCAAACTGACACCACTCAGGCAAGCGAGTGAAATGTTCAGTCTTTTACTTTTGGAGAGCACAGCTGTCATACATTACACTACAAACGATACCATTTTTGTGCGGCTCTTATTTTTTCTCTCAAAAACTTTTGACGGTCAACGGGGAAGTAAACATAGAGAAGAAAATAATGATAACAAAATAAAAACTTAATGGAACTTAGCGTCTAACACATCTAAAACATAAGCCACAAAGCGCTTCGACAACAAGTAAAAATAAGAAAATACCGAAGGATTGAAAATCCCTTAAAAAGTGATTAAAAAATCACAAGCAATTACAGCAAAAAAATAATAAAACACCCACGTCTTAAAAATCGTATAAATATACATAATTATGCAAATAGAAGCCATCAACATCTAAAGATTTTTGTAACGAGGAACTACGCCATCAAGCTCCCAAATCGTCAACTCACATACAGCCCTTCATTTGCATATTCAACTAAAATAGTGAGTTTGTAAAGCCTTTTAAAAACTACCGAGAGATGACATAGTACGAATGTTATAAAAGGTAAACTTTTCCAGACTCTGACTTAGGACAAAGCAAATAAGTTAAAGACAACTCATCCATTTCGTTTTCAGCTTGCTTTTGCTATGTTATAATGTACCCTTTCACTGTTAAACATCGGTTGATGGTTTACTTAAACGTGTTTACTTGATTTTACCTATAAGTTAGTGTTTGATGGAGATGTGTGTGGCGGGGGGAGAGGTGTTGGAAACGGGTCGTGTCCTTGGCGCTAGGTGCATGGCTGCTGACGGATGGTAGGGGTTTGTCTAATGGGCGGGAATGGATCTAATAAGGGGTTATGTTTTGGCCGGAGAGTTTAGAGTTATGCCAAGGTGTTTATTTTCAAGTTACTCGTGAGAATTTCACTTGTCAAGCAGGTTGCAACTCAAACGGGAGTCCCCAACACGCGCATGCGTCAAACAGGGGTTGCCAGGAAGTTGTGGGCTAGCGCCCTCTTCGGTTATTATTACTTCTTTCAAGTTATCTCACAGTAACCCTGCTATGTGTTCAAACAAATCCATCTGTCAGTGCTGATGGCGTGACATTCACTCCGAAAATTTAGAAGGAAAACAAATCAGATATGAGACACAGACCACTACGATCAGACACTGGTAATAAGAGATAACCAGATTGACCTGCATGGCATATATAACCACCCTTTTTCTTTCTTATATTGAACTAAATAATATACCCAAATTCAGGCTGGAAGGGAAAACTCTTAAGTCTTTGCAAGGAATGAAAATCAGAACTGTCATTATTGTCACCGTGTGAAATGCAGGAAAAACCTGACATACTCTCCTCGGTATCCCTCAAAACCAACCGATCAGCGCACTACTCACGCCGATGCTTCCATTCCTCGCTAAATCATTAAACACACAAGGAATGTTTACATCCAAAAAACAACTATAGACCCCACGCTGACCAAGGACTTCAACCCCATCGGTACATTCACACCATTCACACCAAATCATGGATCACATTTCAACATTAAAACTAGTCTTGGTTCAAGACGTTTCTCTCCTGTAGCCCACGATCCACCCTTCAACGCGAATCCACCGTTATCGGCAATTAGCGTGGATTCGTGAAAAAGGTGGGATCGTGGACTACAAAATAGAAACGTCTTGGACCCAGACTACATTAAAACTGGAACACTTTGTAGTAGATCCTGGAAGGAAGGGGGCTATATTTTATTTTGTGTCATAATTTCCACATGAATTCAACAGTTATTAGAAAAAGATGCGTCCACCACTTTCTTCATCATAAGTTGATAATAATCAGACAGTGCAATCTGAATCAAATAAATTAAGATTTAATGTTTTCTTCCATTGAACTGTGTGAAAAATCGTGCCTGCAGGAAGTCCAGGCTCTGTGGCTCTTTTGTAAACATTTGGTGTCACAGGATGGTCTATAGATTTAAAAAAAAGAAGGTGCAATCCCTTCCTCCCTCCATGGTGCAATCAACCAAAGTGTCTTCCATGGAACATTTTCTTCGTCATGGAGCAACAAAACTAAATAGTTATGACAACTCCGCAGCAAACACAAAACAGATGAGATGAGCCTGTGTTTCATCATGAGGAAATTAACGGCTCAGAAAAGATCAAATAAACGAACACTGGTGGTGTGGTTTGTTCTTTATCTACCGGTAATTAGGGCGCTGAGAAATCTGATTGTGAGGATTCACAGAGAAACATCCAAGTAAGAGGTTAATTTACTCATGATTGTAATAAGTGCTTCCGGTCAGTGGCATTTTGCTCCTCCGGAAAAAAACTGTAAGGTTCTTTGATTCCTCCTCGGTTCACACCATTATCGCTAAGGTGGTCTCTGTGGAGATTGAAGGCACATGGCTGTCCCCGTAAGGTTCTTATCATCATGCTACAAGTGGCCAGTGCTCCTGTGGGTCGGATCACTAAATGCTGGAAACATAATGAAGCATAGGGTTCTATCAGTAGTTAAATTATTTTGATTAGTATTGCCTTTGATTCATAAGCAGGTTTTCTCCAGGGACGAGTAAACAATGATGTAAATGGGTACAAGTTTGATGACGACTTGATACACTTAGGATCTTGCCCCGCACGACGCATGCCGTGTTGTAAAGAAATACCTCCTTGGAGGTAGAAATACCTTGGAGGTAGAAATGCCTCCATGGAGGTATAATTACCTCCATGGAGATAGAAATACCTCCATGGAGGTAGAAATACCTCCATGGAGGTACAAATACATCCATGGATGTATAATTACCTCCATGGAGAATAGAAATACCTCCACGGAGGTAGAAATACCTCCATGGAGGTAGAAATACATCCATGGAGGTATAATTACATCCATGGAGGATAGAAATACCTCCATGGAGGATAGAAATACCTCCATGGAGGTAGAAATACCTCCATGGAGGTAGAAATACCTCCATGGAGGTAGAAATACCTCCTTGGGGGTAAAAATACCTCCATGGTATAAGAATAGAGCAAGGATAATCATAGTCCTACCTCCATTGTTCTTAGAATGGCCCAATCGGTGTAGACCTCGTCCTCCATTGTTCACAGAATGGCCCATTCGAGGTAGACTTCGTCGGTCCCTTATTTAAGTAAATCCTCATCCATGCAAACGGTGTGTTTGGGGGGTCTGGGCTGGGTTTAAGTAGAGGGCCTGTGCCTCAAGTTAAAAAGAAATTGGCCTTATATCAGCACTACATGGTATTACCATGGTAGTTCAATGAACGTAGGACACAGTGCACAAGTCCCATGCATGCAGTGATCGATACGGAGGCCTACCCTAAATTGCCTCACCTCTTCCTCCCAACCCTCTCTCTTAACCCGCTCACCCCCAGCCTCCTATTGCATTTGATACCGATCTCATGTCCCCTCTCACACCTCTTCCCTTCACAATTATTTATTCCTAATTTGCATGTTTATTTCAGACCCCCCCCCCCCTTGAAGCAATCTTGTTCCTTACCCCTTCGTCTCTCATTGGATCACCCTCCCAGGGCCGACTCTCAGCTCCGCCCACCCCTTGCTAATTTTGTTCACCGGTGGAGGACACTTCCACGGTTCGCCCTCCACGCTCTCCCCGTCCCTGCTCTCAGTCCCTCCAACACGATCCTCGCCCCTTCTACCTCCTCCAACCCGTAAACACTGACCTCTCTTACCGATGACCACTCCTCGACCCCACTCCTAAAATATTTTGTCAAAACCACGTATGTACTGATAAGCGTTCCCCTGGTCTTTGCCTCTACACCCCAGGGATAGAGTTCAGCGAAACACCTTGTAAATCGTTTGGTGGTATTAATCTTGGTTCGGCGGCTTGTACGTTGTTGCTAGGTGATGGATAACCAGAAACTACGTCAAGGAGTGGTCATGGTTCCCCTAATAATGGGTTCGAAGGTTCATATTAGAGCAAGTCTGTTCCTTGTAATGTGGTAGGTTCAAACAGAGAGAAATGACAAGCCGTACGAGGACTCTTTGGTTTAGGGGGGAAGGGGGCAGACCGGCAGAAGAGTTGATTTTACTCAGGTAAAAACACAAGTACCAATTTCTTCTTCTCTGCCAGTTAATACATGAGTTTCTCCGATCTTGAGTTTTCCATCTCACAAATCTAAAACGTCTCCTGCGTGGCTCACATGTATCTTCAGGGTTACTTTATACTCGGTCACTTTACATGATGAATCACTTGTGGTTTTACTTCCAGAATGATCTAAATAAATATTACAGAAATAAAATATAAGTGTGTTTCTGTACAGTATTGATCGTTGTAATATTATTGGCCACAAATATTTTAAGCAACCCAGACCCTCCTTTAAAAAACCCCCCTACCTTTAAACATACACAGTACGGGGACAAGTTCAAAAGACCAGTTTTGGATACGTCTGCTCCATGGTCGCTTGGCATTCATGGCTGCAGCGAGACGCCGCACCTTCCCAAGTTCAAGGAACTATACTGGTATTAATGCCACAACCCAATAATGACCTGCTGACGTCATGGGGTCAATCTGGGGAGGTCTGTGGTTTGCATTATTTATATCCGCTGAAATAGGGTTCGACCTAGAAAATAAACTACATTAATGTTATAAAAATAAAAGTTTCCAATCTGGCTATTTCCATTTATGGGTGCACTCGGATGGATCGCAGTGTGTTCAGTTCCAATTTTGTTTTTAGAGTACCGTAACTTGTGCCTGGTGGTGGTACCATAATGCAGACGCGCGGAATGCAAAGAGGTCGCGACCTTTGCCACTGGTAACTTCATCTTTACCGGTTTCGATTTAGGAAGGGAAAAAAAAGAGCAAGCACTTTGATTTTTTTGTTCTATACATGGTTTTAAAAAGGGACATAAAAACCCGAAGATCAAGTGTTGTATTTTGACGAAACGTGACCCCCCCCCAAAAGAACACCTTGGTCTGGCAAACACAAAGCATTTGGGAAATAATACTTGTCAGTGAGCTTCTATTTTCATCACATTCTTCAATCTTTGCTAAGTACAAGATTTTTCATAATGGGAGAGACGTCAGTTTGCTTTAAATTTGTTATTCAAGTCATAGTCACATATTTTGAATAGTTCTTGTTGTAAGGTTTCTTTTTAGGTCCATGTTAGTGTTAAAGTTTGAACATCGTGAAATTCTTGTGCCCTTCCTTGGCCTTCACCAAGAAGCCAACCCTCCCAAATTTCCATTCACGTCGTATCATTATTCATGCTTAGCTCGGAAGTGGAAAACGTACCGCTTTGTGCTATTTCCCCACTTTTTCTTAATAATATTGATGGGTTTAATTTGCTTGGGCTGCGTGTTCATGTTGTGGAATCTCAACCCCCCCCCCCCTCCTTTGTTGTGAGCGGTGTCCAACGACCTTGCGGACCGGCGGGGAACCGTCTCGGGCTTCTTGGATTCCGACTCTGCATGAGGAATTCAAGTTGTATACGGAGTCATGTAGACCCACCGATCTTTAGTTTATCAAGGATTATGTACAGTGTTGATGGCTAATGTTTGATCAAACTAGTACTCTTGTGGGCTTAACTGTCTTTTGAACCAAGCAAAGGTAGTTTTGGAAACGTTGGTTAGACTGCTACTCTCTTTGAATCAAGATAATGCGCAGCATCAGCAATAATGGCCAAACTGCTTGTGCTGCTGTTTGAACACGGAGGAAGAAATGGTTTGAACAGAGAAAGGACCACAGTGGTCCTTTCACTATGTAGGAATCAAGGCAATATACTGGACTGGTGACTTCTTCAGAAACTGATGCGAACGGTCGTGGGAAGGGCGGGGCGGGGGGGGGGGGGGGTGTACTCTCCTCGAATCCTAATGTAAACATGGTGGTATGGTTGAAACAACTGCTTCTGCTTTCTTGCTCACCATCTTTCAACAAAAATAGGGGACAACATTGGTACTGTCAACTATTTGCAGTTTTTGTATTATATGGGCAGGCTCCCTTTGAATCAAGACAAAGTAGACCATTTGTAACATGGGTGAAGATGCTGCAACCGCTCGCAACTCATATCCCACATGGGTCATTGTTATGCGGCACAAGTAACAACCAACTCATGAAATATGTGGAGAGTTGAAAAACCCAACCAACCAAACAAACAACCCAACAACCCAACAACCCAACAAACAAACAAACAAACAAACAACCCAACAGCCCAACAAACAAACAAACAAACAAACAACCCGACAAACAAACAAACAAACAAACAAACAACCCAACAAACAACCCAACAAACAAACAAACAAACAAACAAACATACAAACAAACAAACAAACAAACAAACAAACAAACAAACAAACAAACAAACAAACAAACAAACAAACAAACAAACAAACAAACAAACAAACAAACAAACAAACAAACAAACAAACAAACAAACAAACAAACAAACAAACAAACAAACAAACAAACAAACAAACAAACAAACAAACAAACAAACAAACAAACAAACAAACAAACAAACAAACAAACAAACAACCCAACAAACAAACAAACAAACAAACAAACAAACAAACAAACAAACAAACAAACAAACAAACAAACAAACAGACATACAGACAGACATTCTTGAAATGACATGTTGATGAAGTCCTATCATAGACTTTGTTGATAACTTGAATCCATTGTAAACAACCCACAATGACCACATCCATCTATCGTTAATTTAAATAATTTACTTAAAATTCAAATTAACATACAAACACATCAATCTGCGCAGCTATATTTGTCCAAGTGCAACGCGAGCGGAACGAAAGCTGCCCCGATGTCTGTATTATCCCCTCAATTGAGACACCGATGACAGATCTAACAAGTTCCTTCAAGATGGAAAATTGGGCAATTTGTAGATGACCCCAGATTAATAATCTTCATGTCCTCATACATCACCGTGTGACTAACAACCCTTGATTTATAGCGTGTTTTACCCACCATCACACGCCCACTTCTGAGCATTCCATTTGAAACATATTGAAAATGCGATGTCCCATTAATAGATAGCCTACTCCAGCATCATCTACGGTATTTGTTTTGAATAGTTATAGTTTCGAAATGTTTTGTAAAAGGACTACTGCAGGTACCAGTACAAATGTGATCACCCAGGGTTTACATTTGTCACGTGGTGGAAAGCTCGTGTGTTGTTTATACCGTGGGAGACTCGAGCTTTTGGTGTGTTCGATATCGCCAAAATGGGGGGGGGGAGGTGGGGGTCTAGACCTTTTGGTGTTCGACATCGCCAAAATTCGTCAAAGACTGAAAGATTTCGAAACTCTTCAGAGAAATCAATTAGTATGCATTCATTCATTTATTCATTAATGGTTTATTCAGCTAAACAGATCACATGACACCATGGACTGAATTGTGGACAACTGTGTTACAAGTTGTCATTTATAGACCATTTGTAGACCACTCTCATAAACAACAAAAAAACCTTGGTTTGCTATATCGATTTGTGCAGAATGTGAAAAAAAGGTTTGCCGCGAGCAACTAATTAGAAAAGTCTATGGTACACGCTTTCCTGGAAAAATTCATTCATAAGTTTCTGAGAAACCATCAGCTTTAATTATACCTTTAAGACTGTAACTATTAAATGCTCTGTAATTTTTTCTTTCTTTATTTATTAATATATTTATTTATTTAAACTTGTTTATACGCGATAACCTATTCAACCGAGGTTGTTTTTCAGGGGGCCGTGTGGCATAAAAAACATCTGATAATTTTGAACAAATAATTTAATACAGAAAGTAAGAAAGTCATAGGATTATTACTTGTATAAACATGACTTGCCTGTCTTATAAAATGCAAATCCCTGTAAAAGATAATTAGAATGTGGATTGTCAAATTGATCGAGATAACAAATTTGACAACCTCGTTCCCGTTTTCATGACACCCCTTCACACAAAACAAAACTCCATGTTAGGACATTCTGACCCCACGCTTAACAAATTCCACCAATTTGGAACACGATCCCCCAGACAAAAAGAAACACCAACCAGGAAACAAAGACGTCGAAGCGTCTTATAGACAAAGGTGTGAGCCTCGCCAAACAAATCAGTTTGACTTGACAGCGGGTTGCCGGCGTGTGCC
This sequence comes from Marthasterias glacialis, assembly GCA_911728455.2. NCBI lineage: Eukaryota > Metazoa > Echinodermata > Asteroidea > Forcipulatida > Asteriidae > Marthasterias > Marthasterias glacialis. The sequence continues at coordinate 4,361,294 of OU452234.1, forward strand.
ATGCCCAAATATGGCCATCCAAGCGCTGCTCCGGGTGCATGCGAGACGCGTGGTGGTTGCCCCGAGACCGGGATTTGAAGAGCAACCCTGGGGTCACGGTGTTGTCTGAAACCTTCAAACCTAAAAGGACACCCACCTCAACAGCAACAAGAAAAAACATACAAGAAAATGTTAGATGTTGAATGTAGTTCCGGCTTGTACTAATACATCTCCATGATGTACATGTATGTTTGTGTAATTCGTATTACTGTTACACACTGGTACTGGTAGACAACAAAGCCCCGTGAAACACCGATGTGTAGTTTTTGTGGTCTTGCCAAAATTGGGCAGCGTTTCAACGCGGTGAAAGTTGGTATAAACATTGCCAAATGTTGCGTGTGTGTGAAGAGAGGTATACTGTTTGTACTTTTGTTTTAACATTGCTTGCTGAAGATTAGTTATTGACGGTTCAGTAATAAATATGTCCCCACTCAGTAATTAACGGAAACAATTAAGGAACTGAACAAGACCAGTATTAATTGACCACAGTGACCGTTAACCACAAAGTGGTATAATATACCTTGCCGCCCTATGACTCCCACGGTCACTGATTAGTTTCCGTCTACTGGGTCCAATTTCATGGCTCTGCTTACCGCGGAATTCTGCGCTTACAGCGCCTTGTAAAGCACACAGTTCTATGGGTCGTAAGCGCAGATTTCCGCACTAAGCAGATTCATGAAATTGGGCCATGCAGATCTGTTTCATTATTGTAGCACTCTTGATGAGGTGTCCCGTGTACACACCAACGGCGATCATTCTGCCTCACCGATTCATACAACAGAGACCAGAGTTTTACTTCATTCCAGAATCCAGTTGAAATACTTTGATATAGTGATTTCTGTTTTCTCTCTAGACCTATTAAGCATCCAAACCGAGGCTGGAAGACTGTTATAGTCTGGCCCCTTTTTGGATGGTTGGAATCTCGGCGAATGTACAGTAGTTTGGAATGAGTATGATGAATGAACTTCAGAAGCCATAGCTTGTAACTGTTGATCACTATAGTACCACCACCCATTTTGTACCCAATTACGTATCTTGTCAACCTGCGTAGCATTGGAAAGATCGATTTCCGATCAGGGCACAATCCTAGAGAGCTGCTTCAGCAGGATATTTTGCTTAGCAATTTTCTGCTGAGCAAAAATAAGCAGGATACCAGTCACAGATCGCACATGTGACGTGGTATTTGGGCTGGTAACATTATTCTGGTAATCATCATTTTATTGTGCTTAAGCAGAAATTGGACCCAGAAACTAAGTCGGCTTTTCTTTTTAGCTACTTCATTATATTAAATCGTCTCAGCAATAATATGGATGACTGCCGGCAAGTCGTCTCCCAAGAGTGAATTGTGGAGATAAACTATACACGGTAAGTCGACTTATCAAAAAAGAGGTCGACTTGGCGAGATAAATCATAGCCTTTTTCTGGATGAAGCTTCACCGAACAGGACCTCATTACGAGTGCACAGCATGTAGAAGGAAATACTTTGCAATGTTTCCCCCTGTTACATCAAAAGGAAAGTTCTTCCCGTTTCCTTCCTGCTCCATTATGATTGTATTATCCTTGAGACCTACGAGCCTTGAATCCGTCAAGTCAATCGTTGCTGCTTCCCTCGCCAGCCGTTCGTTAATTACGCCACGTCCTTTCGGTTTACGCTGGAAATCCTTATCTGCGGAAACAGTTTGGATTCCAGAATGTTCAAGCCTCCTGCGGGCGGGGAGGCCAAATCTGTGTATGTTCTTTTCCTACATGTGGCACGTCACCTCTTGTGACACCCTAATTACATCTCCCTGTACGTCCTGTTTGACGGCCTCCGATGGGGCTTCCCCCGAGCCTATATCTCTTCATCAGTGTATGCGCGTCCTCACCGTGTGGTACGGTCCCTCACCATGGTGTTTTCCCCGACGTCTGTAACAAAAATATTGATGTTTCGAACCTTGGTTTCCTTGTTGAGAAGGAAGAAGGGATCAACTGATTTTCTTCAACCATTATAGTTTTGATTCGAACTACTCACACTATTGCTTGTACATTTCCTCGACTGTGTATTGCCTGGTTGGCCAAGCAAGCACTACCAAGCCATCAAGATTGGGCGGGGGGTAGTGAGGGGCTGTGTGAAGCAGAGGTTATTGGCGTGTCGTGGCCGAGCGGATAAGAACTTCGGACTCAAGCTCTGGTGTTTCTGATCAGCAGAGTGTGGGTTCGAGTCCCGATCGTGACACACTTGTGTCCATAAGCAAGACACTTAACCATTATTGCTGCGTCCTTCGGATAGGACGTAAGGCCGTATGTCCCGTGTGTTGTGTAATGCACGTAAAAGAACCCAGTGCACTTATCGTAAAGAGAAGGGGTTCGCCTTGGTGTTCCTAGTTTGATCGGCTGCAGATCGCGCCACAGCACCTTGTGAACCATTACATGGTGCTATGTAAAGGAGTAGGTCTCATACCAGTCAAAAGTAACCCGGAATACATTGCTGGAAAAATAATCTAATGCGCTGTGGTCTAAATGAAATGGCGCTGTATAAAAGCCTAGTGTATGTATCTACACTGTGTGTTCTTGAAGATCCCCACCACCTCTTCCAGCCTCACACTCCCCCATCCACCGAACACCAGGCTAGCGAACCAAAACAATAGGCCCATGTCGTTTTCACCCGCTGAAAACAAGTTTGCGCCTGCTCAGCTACAACAAGTCCTGGGCATAAACTTTTATTAAAAAATTGTATTGCATGAACAACTCTTAAAAAGGATAAGAAGCTATTCCAGCAAAAAGTTGAGAAATTTGAATGCAACGTGTCCTTTTAAGCCTCTAGTTTGCGGATATCAAAGCGACCTTCAAAGTCCCTCTCTTTACCATAGTTGCTCCGTTGCACTTGATTTCTAGGTTGAACGACTCACTCCCTGAACAACAATTTCGTTGGAATTACTTCCTGGGCATTTTTTTTTCGGAGAAAAAAAAAACTACCCAATTGACGTAGCAAGAGAAATCTAATGAGGGTGGGAGAGCCCGGCCAGCCAGCTGCGAGCGGTAGATAAGATCACTCCATCGATAATGATTATAACGGTGCTGATTTACGACGGTTGGATAGTTTCAAAACAAGTTTGCTTGGTAACAATGGGATTGAGTGAACCATCCAAAATTCACGACAGGGTTTTACCTGCTGAGGATGGATCAGCTTTCAAAACCCACATTCAGGATGTTCTAAAATTAATGCAAGACTTTTCACTTTGTTAATTCTTTCACCAGATAATAACAATCCGTCGTTGTCCTGTGGGGGAGGAGGGGAAACGGGGACAAAACATATTTTTGACGGTGAGGGGAGCTTGTTGATGGAACCAACAATTTGGGCATTTTTCGATCTTGTGGGGATGGGTTGGGCAAGAGTTCGGAGTGGAGGAACTCCCCCCCCCCATGCCCCGCCCCCATTGGTTACGCCACTACTATAGTCTAGACCTCTATCACGCTGCCATGATGTCTTGTTCCTCGTGTGCAACAGCTATCACGGCAAGTGATTCTCAATACCCTAAAAGGGACCAGATTCTCGCTTCAAGCCTCGGTTTAGTTATACTTTTATTGAATGGGACAAAATCATGATCGCTACCCTTTTCACTCACAGACCGTCTTGAAAACCTTTGTGCGTGTTGTAAGAACTCTCCCCCTCAAAGTTCCCCAAAATGCACCCTTCGTCTCTTAAAAGGGTAACCTAGGGTGTACCGTTTGTATTCGGAAGAGCAAGGCCATCATTTTGGTGCTCGATATGTGGCAGGGTGTACCCCCCTCCTATTGTGTCTTCACTGTGTTCTGCAAATCTCTGGAATTCTTATGTAGGATTTTAGGGGGTGCTTCTGTATAGAGCGTGTATGGGAACATTTTTTTTTGGGGGGGGGGGGGGGGTGGGGGCTCCGTCTGCCACATGGTATAAATGCCTTGCCCCGAATCGGCGGCATGTCTGCTGCTGAGGTTGATGCTAAGGGGTTGCTTGGGCTTCAATGCATGTTGATGCGGAGGTAGCAGCCGCAGGCATTGCCGCCAATTCAGTCTGATACCCCGCCAAAATTTCTCTCATCCTTCAGTCTTTAGCAACGAAATACGCGTCAGCACCTACCTATGAAAAAAACACAACATTCTTGTGGGCACGTTAAAGTGAAAACGAAAGAAGGTCGGAAGTTTTGTGTGGCTTAATCTCGGGCTTATTAATAGTTGCAGCAGTCGAAGAACAGCGATTTGTTATCTTTTAAATGTGTTTTCTCTACTTTTTTTTAAACAAAACCTTTCCGACTGAAATGTTTCTGTGATTTGGGAGTGGTAAGAACTTTTTGTTCAGTGCGTTGTGAAACCAAGATCTAACATTGAGATTGAAACAAAAAGTCACTGTTTTGGTTTCAATATCCCAAGGCAAAATATCAGCGTCACAGTTTATCAGCTCCAAACGGCTATAGGCAGGCGGAAGAATATTCAAATATCTGACCCGAATTCAGGGTATGCCTATATGAGAATCAATATGCTTTGTTGACTTGAAAGACGGTGATAAGTGGCGTAACCAGCGGGGGGACATGGGGGATGGGAGCCCTCAACACCCGCTCAGAACCCTTGCCCCCTCCACAGTCTTCCCCCTCCCCCCTTAGCCCCCAAAGTGAGATCGACAACGTCGATCTATATACCATGCCCCATATGTGTCAGAGGGACCCCCCCCAAATGTTCCCATACGCTAACACACTCTTCCCCTCTTGTACACCCCCTAAAATCCTCAAAAGAATTCCAGAGATTTCCAGAACACAGTGAAGACACAATATAAGGGGGGGGGGTAACATACCGAGCACCAAATGCTTCGATCGCACAATATTGACTCGGTTCCACATTCATCAAAAGCTCCCCCAAGTCTTAGCCCCTACTTGCGCCCCCTCCCCTCCCCCACACCGTTGACTAGGAACTTGGCAAGAATGAAAAAGTCCAGATTATGCGTTTATCAATCATGGAGTAACTTGCTATCATATCATGAAAGTACGCGATGAACATCAATCATTTATTTTTTACAATATACACCAATCAACAGCATAAATGGTTTCACTTTTCCCCCAATATATGAAAGTACTTTTCTACATTTGTTTATAGATATGTAAATTGGTGCCTTGCTTCCCAGCAAAATGATTGGAAGTAATGATTTCCTGTAACTTGACCCGGTCCACTCTGTTTGTGCCCGCACGATTTGACGGTCCAGGTTGGTTGACACTGTGGGCTTGTATAGGCCTTGACACAGAATGACAAAAATGTTTCCTTTTTACTTCCTCCTCGGAAAGATGGAGCACGTTCTCAGAAAAGAAGATAAAAGAAGAAGAAAAAAAAACCACTATAGGATTGAAACAGAATCATCAGTGCCCAGGAAATGTATCTAGAACAAGTGGTACCGTAATATCTACTTTGCACAACTGTTTCATGTTTGGAAAAGCCATCAACATGATTAAAGTCACTGTTTTTGTACTTTGGCGTTGATAACTATTTCGGATTGTGAGTTTTCGACGGACTGGAAAGCCATTCCAAAACGTGCTGCCAATAATGGGGATTCTACTCGTAGAGGGCGCGGCTGCTTTACTCTTGAATAGAATAATATCTTAATTTAAAACGTAAAAAGTCTTGATTTTCTCCCTTTCGAACCAATGTAACCAAAACGAGGCTGGAAGAGCAAATAGTCTGGTTCCTTTTTGTACAATGAATATTAGTATATGTTACTGTTATTGGATACTGGTAACATGACCAAGGTGGTTGCAGCATGATAAAGGTCTATTGGGATTGGATATTTTGTGTCTGACTTTTCTTTCTTTTGTACTTCTATAGTCGCCTTGCCAGTTTTAGTTTTTTAAACTGGTCGGGTAGAGGAGGGTCTGCCTCCATAATGATCAAACATTACCGATGCGAGCAGGGTTCTTTGTTGGCGGTCCATACTTCGGTTTGGACACTGGCTTGGTGATCAATCTTTGTTCTCTATCTTTCTCTTCCATTCTATGCATTTTATATAGTGTCCCATGCTTTTGATCATTTTTATGTAAAAAGGGCATTATAAATGTTGAATTTGTATTATTATGAATTATCAAATCTCTTAAATAGTTAGATTGGAAATCACTCTAATTAGATTGAAAATCACTCCTTGAGATTGAGGCCAGGGACAAATCTTTTGCAGTTTCAATCGAATAGAGTAAATTTCAATCGAACATTTTAAGAGAGAAGCATGGAACTTTCAAGAGAGTAGATATATATATATATATAACCAATGATATCCAGTGGTAAAATATATAATTAATTTACCAAGGCGATTGAAAGTGTATGGTCTGTTTTGAGTTTTCTTTCGTAATATTTCGGCCCGGTAAATTCCTGGGCACCAGAAGGGACACTTGATCGCATGCGCTTGAGCGCATTCTTCGAGCCTGTTCGTAAGGTCATAGGGAAAGCTCTGTGGTAAGCGGATTCTTTCATGAATACATTGTGAATAAATTTGAAAGAATTTAAATTTCATCTCCATTAAAAAAAAAAAAATACCCGTAACATCGACCTCGGAATTTTGTATCTCGTCCTTGGTGGCTGTCAGTAACTAGGGATGTAATCAAATCATGCAAGCATCCCGCAGTTAAGACCCCGTCTCTCTGTAGCTACCGTTCACACCTTTCACTGGGGAGTTTCTGTTTGTGTAGTGCAGTGGGCCGCGACAAGGCGGCGTCGGGCGCACAAGGTGGGCCACTGATGGCTGGACTGACCCACCCGGGGATCCCCGCGCATCTTACACTGGGGAAAACAATCCACCACATGCCCCCCTACCACCAGCCTGACCGTTTTTTCAGAGAGTCCTTGTCTAGACGATGACCTTCGATGTGTTAGCCCAACAGGTGGTAAACGACTGAGCAGCAAGCCTCGTCCAAATTGACATCTAAACTCTCTTCCTTCGGTGTGCCCCTGTTTCATCACGCGGCGCGCGGCATCAGTATACACTCCATCCCCCCCCCCTCATATTTCTGTCACTGTTGGAACTCGTCGTAGAATTACCGTAACCATTCCCTGCCGGAACAGATACATTAAATGCCAATTATGCACAATGCGTTAAACAGCTTACCCCCCACTCCCTACCCTGGTAACATTCCTCCAGTGGAAACTCCGGGAACGAACCACACGTCCATTACAATTTCTTCGTACATTAATTTTCAGAAGAACCCGGGTTCTGTTTTTGAGAGCTTAATGTAGGAAAAAATGTCGATAGAAGTCCCACTTTAATTCCCACGAATTAAAAAAAAATTGAGGCTGATGTGTGAGTCCAGGCGCCTCCACATTCCTTAACCTAGATTATGTTATGACCACATGTTTGATCATATCAATCATAGACGATTGAAAGCAATGGCTTGAAACAGCAATGTGGGAGTTCGTTTGCTCTTTGCCCATTGGTCCCAAGTATTGCCTAAAAATGATCAACAGTTTTAGTTTACGCACCGCACTCAACGCATTGTCAAAAAATGATTTGTGGCATTCTGATGTCGATTCAAATTCATAATTTGTTCCTTAGTCTAAAAAAAATAAACTTCGCAGTGACGTAACTGGACATTTTCATTGGGGTGGGATGGGGGGGGGGGGGGGGCAAGCGGGGAAAAGACATAATTTCGGGGGGTGGGCTATGTAGGGAATCGAACCATTCGTTTTGTGTCTTTTTCGATCTCATTTGGGGGGGGGGTTAAGAGGGGGCAAGGGTTCTGCCCGGGGAGGGGACTCCAGCCCCCTGCTCCCCCCGTTACGCCACTGATACTGCCCCCTCTCTCTCTCCTGAACTGCAGTTGGCTAAACTCTGGAAGATTGCTTTTCATTTATTTCAACAGGGCTGTTGACATGTCTGATTGTGGGACAGTAATCCCAGTCGGACAAACGCGGGACACAGGCCTATAAAATATCAGAAAACTGACAAAAATATACTCTGGACAGTCAAAGCTATTTCTAAGACTAATTCGGGCGTTGATATCTTTATAATATTCAGAACATAAACGGTGAAGTACTGTGAATTTTGTCAACCAATATAGACGAGGCAATATCTGTAAAAGCAATGAGCTTCAATGATAATGTGTTGTATTTGACGAAGTGGTGATTTTTCCCATTATAATTATATACATTTCGTCTCAAAGTTCACGAACCAGGTTTATTACTCTAGTGTGATGGAGTACTTTAGCAAGCGCTGATTGTGCCATGGGCGCAATGGCAGTGCACTGGCTTAGTGAACTTTGTATATACCAAGTTCATTTCCAAAGAGGGTGACCCACTACTTGAACTTGTACGCTATGTGAGTTCACCATTGTACCCGTTTTGGACCCAAGGGGGGTGCCAGGCTGCCCGTGCCCGGGTCTGGTATGTCGATCGGTCGGCATGGGTATCACCGGATTCTTCGGTTATCCAAAGAGCAGAGATTCGGACTTCCAAACGCGGTGTAACTTTTTTTACGGGTTGAGATTAACCATTCGGTTGTGATTTATCGGTTGAGTTTGGTGAAACCCGCACGGTTCGGTTGGAAAAATCGGGACAGACATTTTTTTTCCAAGGTTGTGTAGGGCGGTGTTTATGCAAAGACTTCTCTAACAAAGAGTTTTGTTGCTGGCCTAAATTGGCTGGGGCTACAAAAAAAAAGAAATGTGACTAATAAGAGGTAGTTTAGTTTCGTGGGATGCACCCAGTGGCGCGAGCCATTATACCCCTGTCAAAGCAAGGACAATGCTTCGTGAGTTAAATATTAGTCTATCAACGCGAAAATGATTTCAATTCCACCCACCGTGCCCGAATCATTTCAGCGCAAGGCCGTTGGATTGTTGCGAGAATTGAATGAAAATCATGCCTCAATCGAGCTCAAGTACGCTCACCTACTGTGAGGCTTTTGAGATTGATCTATCATCTCAAACCACTTGTCTCCTTCGACTGAATGATTTTCAAAAGTGGATACTCTCTTGTGCCTTTTATAATGTGTATATATTCAAAAGTCCAAATTATGCACGGTGTCTGAATTAACTATTTTGTGGGATTGTTAGTTTTGTGGTTTTGATGGTTCACCCGGGTTCCTGACCCTAATTCTTTGCCGCTGGCCCGCTGGTTTTCTCATTTATTGTACTTAGACTAAAAAGTAGACGGGGACAACTTTTTTTTTTCATAGGTGGGTCACACAGGAAAGAAAGGCTCCCCCTTTGTCACAAGAAAAACGATGCTCAGGAATATTATTTTCGTGACTTCAACTGGTAAAATATAATGGATGAGTGCTTATCGTAAGTGTAAAGGACGATCAGCTTTCGTAACAAGAAAAACGATACCCAGGAGCTATATTTTCATGACTTCAATCAACTCAAACTGGTAAAAACAAAATGGACGAGAATTCATAACCATGAGAAAAGGGCGACGATCAGCAAGAAGAACGATGCTATGATTGGGCCATCCACGACTCAGTCAACCTGTAAACGCAAATGGTTGTGAACTTTATTTTGTTACAAAAAGGGGGATAAACTTTTGCACAAGAACGATGAAGCGATATCAGATCGGGCCCATGATATTTCCCTGGTTGGTGGCCACGATTTCTGAACGGCCATACCTTGCGGGGTCCTCCATGCTACACATTACACAACAGTAGTGCCAATGAGAATATCTTTGGTCCAATTTTAATTTGATTATCCGTGCTCTGATTATGTCCAGAATCGCACAAAAAAGGACCCTGTCACCCCGATATTGCTAACAGTTGAGTGTCATTCAGTACAAATAAACCTTTGAAAATTAGATAAACTAACGTAAACGAGAGACAACAATCATGAAGTAATACTGTTTCCCTGTAGCTATCTAAGGGTAAAGCCGTAGTCTTGGACCAAGACGTTAACTACTTTCACTCTATAGTTTGAACTTGTCCATGCACAAACAAACACATAAAGAGTTCTTGAGTCCAAGACCAGGCAGACCCTTGCGATCTATGACCCCCCCCCCCCGCGGAGTCAGTGGGACAGGTCATTCCCGGCCAAACTCTCAATTCGTATAGCTTTTCCGGTGACACCATTCTAACTGGGGTAAAGGAGCCACACGAAGTTCACCACTGACGCCTGATCGTTTCCCACAATTAGCAGCACGCTGTTCATCAAATCAGTTCGTAACAGAGTTCCCCAGAATCAACTTAACAGTTTGACGAGTCGGGCGATTATTATTTGAGCATTCACAGTAAACCACAAATCTTCCTAATTTGCCTAGGCTAGTGGCATGAAACGGAAAATACTCAGAAAGAGTAGGCCCATACTAGTAACGGAGTTAATCTGGCGGAAATTTTGCATCAGCGTAATGGAATGATTTTTTTTTAGTTTGTGTATTTCTGTGGGAGAATTTTGGACAGGAAGTGTCGACTCTGGACTTTGTCACAATTATTCCTGTGAGATAACGCCGAGACTTGTTAGCTATTACCCCACGCATGTTTCTTTTATTCTCAATTTTGACATTTCCGGCTCTTGTAAAACAAAGTTTGATCACGACAACAGGAAACTTGGGGGAAATGGGGAAAAAAGCATTTTTTTTTTAGGTATGCCGTTGAAATCTTGCTCAGCAACTTTTGGCCAGGGTTTTCTTTGTTCTCATTCGTGGATGATGATGAGAAAAATTCAAGCAATCGTTTTTATATATAAGCAGATTGGATAAGATATACCAACCTGTTAATGTGAATGTATATACACAGACAACCCTCTTACTTCCTGACCATCCAATTCCACCTAATGTGGTTTTGTATGCAAGATGCACTATCAGCCTGCAATTATGAAGTCATTATGGCGAATGTTTACACAGTCAACCCTCTTACTTTCTGACCATTCAATTTCATCCAATGAGGTGTTGAATGATAGATGCACTATGTCAGCTTGCAATATCATGTGGCGATTGTCTACAACGTCAACCCTCTTACTTTCTGACCATTCAATTTCATCCAACGAGGTGTTGAATGATAGATGCACTATGTCAGCTTGCAATATCATGTGGCGATTGTCTACAACGTCAACCCTCTTACTTTCTGACCATTCAATTTCATCCAAAAACGATGCCTGACCTAAGATGATGCCTGACCTAAGATGTTTAACAAGAGTCGTCGGGGAATCTTTGGTCAGGGAACCAGACTACTGACCGAATTCAAATACTGATGTGCGCCCTCAATGTTGAATGCAATAGCACATACATTCTATCGCAAGGATCGTTACGGTCAACAAGCTTGACACGAAAACTGATATCTCCTGCAATAATCATTATTATGTAATCTTTCACACTATCTTTTAAAGGTACAAAGTACCTAAATCATGGGAGGAACAACCCCCCCCCCATTCAACCCCCGTTCCTCCCTACCCTTACGCCATATCAGTAGGAGCAGAGTCGTTTCCAATTATTTTGAAGTTTTACTTTTCAGCGACCTTCTTTGTAGACACCCCGATCCCGATTTGACCCTGATCTTGGTGCATATTGACCTCTATAAAGTTCACTGGTCAGCTTCACCCGTTTCTCCGTATACTGCGTGGCTGGAATCATGGTTCCTCTCGCCTTTTTAGCTCTGGCCCGTCAGGTGGAGCGTCGGTCGATTATAGCTCCCGGATTCTTATGGGTGTTTGCTTTCCAAAAACAACAGAATCGTTCCTGGCTGTAGCTCCGGCCAAGACCTTGTGAGCTATCTCGGAGCCAAGTGCTCTCTATGCTGAACTCGTGACTTAGGGGGAGGGGTGGGGGGAGAGAAAAGAAAAGAAGAAGAAGAAGAAGAAGAAGAAGAAGAAGAAGAAAAACAAGAAGAAAAACAATGTCTAAAAAGACAAGGCCTAAGGGGAGTCAAGGTCAAGGTTTGGGTAGGGGAAGTATGTGATGGATTGATGAGCACCGTATTGAACTCCAAAATGCTGCTCTTGAATCTGTTTGCGTCAGGGAGCGCGGATTTTGCGGAGTGGCGTTTAGCCAGCATCTTTTATGTACAATTGGAGGGGGCACGGGTCTCTGTAAAGGGGCATTTCGGGTGTATTCACAAAAAGGGCAAGGACTAGTATTATCTCGAGTTAGGATGAGTTAGTCCTAACTTAAAGGATTAGTCATTAGTTCGGACCCGAGTCCTAAGTTGGAACAAGTTTTGTGAAATCCACCCCTGATTATGGCAAATCTCACCGTGTCCAGAGGCTGACCGGTGGGGCTAGCGGGGGGAGGGGCAAGATGTTACACAGGGGGTGCAGCTGCCCCCTTTGCCCCCCCCCCCTACCCAAATGGATCTGAGGTAAACAGGTTGAAACAGTTCCGGACAAGGGTAAGTTTGGTCACGTGACTCAACGAACCAGTCATTAAAATTGATAAAGCAGGTTGCCCGTGATAATCATGCGGTGGTATCCGTCGCTTTGACTGATTAGTGAATTGATTATTATTTTTATCTGATAGCATTGTAATTGCAGCATTAGGGTCGCGTAATGTTTGCAAAATGTGACCTAGGCATGTTTTATACAATCAGCTCTTGACCTACAATTATTGCGTTTGTTTGAATCGAATGATCCAAACCGTAGTATTGAGCTATTCTTCAATGCGGATCGAAGTTTATCTGCTGGGAAACCAACTGAACAGACTAAAAATAGAACTCCTATGCTGAACGAAGAGTGATTTGGTGAGGAGAATTGTTTCGAAATGTGTATTTTCAACCATGTTGTGAAACAGTGTATTGGATGTTATTTTGTGCTTTTTTTTTTATCCATTCTCCGTTTATCCTTGCACTCATTAATATTACTAAACCTGTAATTAACGCCTCTTAACTGGGCTTTGCACCGAAATGTTCTTCTTCAGTATATTTATGATTAGCTTTCACTCCTTAACAGTTTGCTTGCACTCAAGATTAAGAAAAATTTGGGCAACTTTTAGGGGGCTGCTCCCTCCCACTTAAGAATCCCAATTTTAAAGTTGTCTCGGCAACCCCTATACGTATAATCCCACACTTATGCATTCAAAAGTATGACTATATAAGATATGACTGGCTGGGCTCCCGCACTGCTACTCAGTGCTTTCCGAGTCCACAGGTATATTACTCTGTGGGGGATTCGAACCCTCGACCTTTGCCATTCTAGAGCAGATGATGTCTTACCACTATAGACCACAAAGCTTGCCCGGTATAGCTAGAGAACAATTTGAATCATAGCATGGGCAGGTTCCGCAACGATTTAATAGTTGTTAAATTTGTATCGGGGATAAAGAATATTATTGGTGTTTTCCGTACTCGGGAAAGTACTTCGGAGTATACAGTACTTAACACACATCGGTGTAGGGGTAAAACACAAATAATATTCTTTGTTCCCTGTGCAAATTAACTTAAAATCTATGTAACGTGTGATGTATGTTCGGACACAATTTAAATTTAACGAAAAACATTTTTTGTTAAACTAAAGTATACTTTACATTCTAAACAGTACTAGTTGGACGACTTGTTAGCCTAAGCGAATCAGGTTTTGTTGTTGTTGTTTTTTTAATGTTTTTTTTTTACCAATTTGCGACCACAGAAATAACCAACCAATCAAGCATGATGTGTATACCAGCTTCAAACGCACCGTATAATAAAATACATTCGTAAAAAAAACCAATCCGTCATTAAATTCAAGAGTCATTTCCAGTTAATAACAGGTTGGTATAACAACTTGTCTGACAACGGAGGGAAAAAAGATGACAGCGCCCAGGGGTCGTGCGACAAACCACCACAAACTATAGGTCCACGATTCATGTCGGCCTATTAAAAAAAACAAAACAAAAAAACCTATAAACAATTCGGGCGTAACAATATTAACAAATTCACAAATTAAAGTAAACTGCTTCTTTTAACGGTTGCGGTTTATTGATACTTTATCTTGTATTGGTTTACCGGCTTTGTTGGTCATTGGTTTGAGGGTCATTAATCAAAGTCCAAACTTGGCTTAACAAGATCGTAATCGGTTTATTAACGGAAGCAGTCTTCAAGTGCTTAAAGTCAGCGGCGTGTGTAACCAGACATTTTCATTTGGAGGGGGGGGGGGGGGGCGGCAAGCTGGGTCAAAGACATAATTTGTGGGGCTATTTAATTTATCGAACCATTCATGTATTTTTTTTCCGATCTCACTTGGGGAGGGGGTAAGATGGGGGGGAAAGGGTTCTGAGCAGGGGCGGGGGTGGGGGGGGGGGGGCTCCAGCACCCTATCCCCTCTGTTTACGCCGCTGCTTGAACTAGAGTTCATGTTTTATCGATAGTGATAGTCCGATTGAAAACAAACATTATAACAATGTTTGTCTTTCGATTCTTTTGCGAGAAGGGCCTGGAAGTTTATCGAGGGTACTCCAATATCTGTATTGCATAAGACTATAAACCCCATTCACTTGAATGTCTGGTCCAGGAAGTCATCATGTGTATTGAATCCCCAATAATAATTTTCTCTGCTCAGCTCAGGATTTGAACCTGCGACCACCGGCTTCACGTACCAGTGGTCGCAGGTTCGAATCCCGCTCCAGTCAATGTTTCCTTGATGTCCATCCCAAAATTGATTTAAACGTCATACCCAGTCAGTTTCCCTCGTGGTGTATTGCTTGATAAGTAATAATAATAGTGCACATTTTCTAAACTTACATGATCGAGAAATCAAAACGGCTGACTTTCAATCTGAAAGCTCACTGATTATAAAGTTCCCACCAGTACCAATCGTCCAGAGTGATATTTCGTCTTCTATATCAAGTAACATTTGAAACCCACACTAATCACCGCTGCTTATTTTGATTGCTGCAACTGAAATAAACCCAACATTATGTGCATGAAAACCCTGACAATATTGCATGTGAAACCCCACTACTCACCGCTGTTTGGTTGCCACAATATTTTACATACATTTTTAAGCTATTACATGAACTTAGATCAATGGTCTCCCACGAACTCTGAGCATATAAAGTCGTCCAAATTTCATAGAAACTCTCGCTCAGGTAGAGTTTAAGCGTCACTACAACAATCACTTCACAAAAGGACTTGATTTCTTGATATTCATAATCGGTCTTAATCCTATTTGCAAAATCAGTGTTAGTTCAGATTAAAAAAAGGGAAAGGCGTGACGTCACGGGCGGTACATGCGTTTGCCTATAGCATTGTTATCGTGAAGGTAAAGCTGGAGGTATCACAGTCCTGATGCACGCACGTTCTCGCTTTACTGCGTGGAGCCTATGGGATAAGCTGCGTATACAATATAAAAAATAGTATTAAAATGGTTTGTGGAACATGCCTCTAGCTATGATTTACTCAACCATGCGTGGCACTATTATATCTTATAAAGTTTCTAAAGAATTAAAGAGAAGCGATTTTTTTTTCAACTTCAAGGTTGATGGCTATGAATTGCCTCACGTAATTGAGTCGTATGGCTGCGGCAAGTCGGTATCCCCTAAAAATCGTCTAAGTCCACAAGAGTTCAATCAGAGAGGTAAACTGCCATGGGGGCCTTCCTGACTTGTTGAAAAGTTCCTTAAATCTTTTAAATCAGCTTTTGCAATTCGAATGATGTATGGTAACACGGGTGACCGATAGGGGGACAGGAGTGTTATTGACCTACCGTCGAACTCAACTACGAAAATCTGGTTGCTTTGTAAACTTGGTTGAAGTAGCATGGATAAAGTCGCGAGAATGATGTGAAAATGACAAATCGTTATCAGTCGTTGATTATTTTTTTTTCCTGAACGCATAATGGTAGTATATACCGACAGCCTTATTTATCACCAAGCAGTTTTTAACCTAAGTATTTTAATTAACGAGTTGATTCGAATTCAACAGGCACATTATTTATTACAAACTGATTTGTGAGATTTCTGACGAAGTTGAGATGGTTTATTCAATCTATTATTTTATACAGAAGATTCTTACATAATAGAACCAATGTGGTTGTTGTTGCAGTCAACAAAACCTTTAATAAATCTTAACTTTTTTTTGTAAACTGTTAAACTTCAAGCTTTTGTCCACAACACGTTATACATATAGTAGAAGCTCAATATAAAAAAATAGACCGTGGTATAATGATGGCCACGGTGAGGAAAGCTCACGTCCCTCCTCCTCAGAGGTTCCTGGGGGCGGCACTGACTAAGCAGCAATCTTTCTCATGCCTCTCGGTCCTCTCGGAGTTGGCAAACTCCGGTCCTCTAGACCTCAACGCTCTATCGTGTACTTCAAATGAATGTTCATCCCTTTATCAACTTTGTGCTCGAGCCCTTTCACACTACGAAGCCAAAGTACCCAGAAATTTACACCGCGGGAAATTGCTGGGGAATTTTAACACCACTATACCATGTCACACTTGATTCTATTATTTTTTTCCTGGGGAAAACGCATGCACCCTCAGTACTCTAACGCCAGGATTAACTCCTCGCTTAACCCGTGTATATAGGGGTAGCTCTTTCCCAAGGAAATGGCTGTTTCCCGGGCGTTTGCTAGGTTAGTAATTCAAGTGTGCAAAGGTCCACCAAATATTCCCAGGAGATTCCAAGGAAGTTTGTGTGCAAGGGGCTTATGTCTGCTTCAAAGCCCCAGCTCAACATTGGTAAGAAAGAAAAACATAAACGTTCACAGATTTGTATCTTACACGGTATAAAGATACCTGTAACGGTGGTAGAAAACTTTCCTTGAAATATTAAATTTTAAATTATAAAATATGTAATAAGATCCAAAATTAGTTTTCGTCTATTTGACGAAAACTCTGCCTTAATATAGGAATGCGTACACAAAATGTTGAATGCATTTTTACCGGTTTTTTTTCGCGAATGAAACAACGAAACGAGCCGACATTTCCACAGGTTGGTCTTACTACAGATATCTCAATTTGTGCAAAGAATGGACGCATTTACAGTCAGTTTACCAATGTTGAACTAGAGCTTTAATGTGGATTGCTATTAGGGGGGAAATCCCATCAGCACGGAGTAAAAAAAAGTATACTATTTGATATTATCAAGTCTTTGATCGCAATATTCACGTTCTGAGAAACGGGTCATAGTGTATATAAGCGGTTGTTCACAATGAAAATGAAAGAGGGAATAACTGCTCCTTTGTTTGCTTAAAATACCAACAGGGGGACAAACAACGTCATTATTTAGCCAAGGACGCCGTGAATAGAAATGAAATTTGCGAATAGCATGGGCTTGGGCGTAATTAAAGGTCCCATGAAATTGATGTTAACTTTGTTTCAGTTTAAACTACAAAATATGCAGTGGTAGATTTTTCCCTGCATGTAACTTCGAAAGTTTACTGGCGTTGGTGAAAATGAAGCAGGTAACAATTACGTGTGACCAACCTTTCACATGGAGTCGATTTGTAATTTCTGACATGCATGTCAGAATGTAGCCAAGAAAACCTGCTATTTCGCTCCAGTGTGAAAAGGTCTGTAGCCGGCGGCAGCTCAAAATAGATACTTACAAAAGCTATGAGTTTTGTGTGTGTGTGTGTGTGTGCCAATGGTTTGTACAAGGGCGATACAGACTGCCTGACTGCGCCTTCAACTTGAACTCCACGCTCCATCAATCAACCGTTCTAGGATAGCATGTACTTTTCATATTGGATGAATACAAATCTATACAAGCAAAACTCGTGTCATTGTCACACAAAGGTGCAACAGGTATGGGTCTGCCGTGGCACGCCATGACTCGGTGCTCCCACGTGACGTCATCGGAAGCATCTTGTCACGCCGAAGCATTCCCCGAGCACACACGGGTGCTGCATCTGACAAAGGATGACCCCAATCCGACAATGGATCGGAAGTGGAATTTGCACTTGACAAGAAGTGATCAATGGGCAATTTTTTCCCATTAAATAGGCGCCCCATATAAAGAAATGCTTGAATGGCGGGAAAAAAGGGGAGAATGGTAAAAGGTACATTAACACCAATCGACAATGATGAGACATGAAAAGTGAACTCCATGCAACACCTCGTAAAATGATGACTCGCTCAAAAAGCTCTTCTGTGATTTACAACTCAGCTTTCAAAGTTGAAGGGAGTTGGGTTCTTTTGGGGGAGATATTGACAAGATTGTGGTATGGTATTTGTCACACATGAATGTTCCCATTCATCTACAGAGTCATATGTAAGCCTAATGGAAAAGTAATTTTAGGTGTTATTGTTGATGGTGGAGTAATTTTGGTTGTCATTTTGCGAGAGGTGAACGTATAGAAAGGTCACCCTCTTGAATTTAATGTTTCATTTGCTGGCTGTTTTTTTCTTCTTTTTTTTAAACTAAATAGTTAGTTGACTGTATATCCCGGTAACTGATCACTCGGTTCTGGCAGAGGCACCACTGGTGGTGGAAGGGGTGTGGCTGGATGGAGGTTGGGGAGGGGGTATAGAGTGAAAACTAGTCTAGTGAAAACCCGTGCCCCATGTCTCCCAGTTATAACTTTCAATCTTATTATAGTCCTGCTTCTATGGAAGCTCCTTCGTAGCATGTTTGTAGTTACTTCATGTTTTGGGGTCTTTTTTTTTTTTTTTAAAGTAAACCACAAGTGGCTTTGAACCAACTTGACTGAATTGTGTTTCAAGAGTTTTTTTAAGTTTACAGCACAAGATTGAAACAATATATTTTTACAGATTTGCTCATAACTTACATGGTATAAAGATGGTCATGGTGGGAAAACTTCCCTTGAAATGTTTTTGACTGAAATGCCATAGTTTTTAAGAAATGAGTTAACAATGAGTTTTAGTTAACAATGAGTTTAGACCGAAACTCGGTGTTCCAAAAAAACTGTGAAAAAATAAACGTTTTTAAAAACTATTTTCATTTTCTCGAGAATCCAATGACCAATTGCCGCTCAAACTTTCACAGGTTTGTTATTTCATGCGAACGTTGGGTCACATTAGGTGAAGATACTGGTCTTTGACAAGGTATCAATGGTGTACATGGGCATTAACACTGATCAATACAGTCACAAGCCATTCATAACTTCTTTTTCTCCCTTCATCCATCACAGTATCTAAAAAACATGAAGTTAACAAAAAAATGTTAGCGTCAGACAATGTGTGCTCTGATCCGAGCAGAGCTCGTTTATGGTGTTTGGACCACCTCAGCTATATGGCCGCCGCACGCGTGCGCAACACGACGTTAGCGCGTCAGCGCGCATATGCACCAATCAACATTGAGGATTCACAGTGCACGTGCGTCGACGCGCGCGCGCGAGCGGCGGCCATAGCTGGGGTGGTGTAAACGCCCATCGAACGCGATGCTCGGATTAGTCTATACACAGCACTTGGTATGCAAATGAAAACTCGGTTATGACTTCTCCGAAATCCCTCGCATGACTCACACACTGACTCTGTTGAATTTACCATTTTTTATCAAACTCAGCGGCAAGGTTGACAAAAAAGAAAAAGAAACACCTTTTGTCGACATCGAGAATTAAATTGGCTTATTTGCAAAACAAGTGTGAACCAGAATTAATTCCTTCCCACTGCGCGCCCCCGGAGCGTTGGGTTGCTATGTAAACCCTAGAGTGGAGGTCGATGGTCAGACGATACGCACGGTGAGGGTTGCTATGTGGGCAATTTTGTTATAAAAAGTAGCGGGAAGCTGTGACATAAATAGCTACTTCCTCACCCTTCAGTTATACCCTGTTAGCGGGGGACTTCGGAGGAGGTGTCAGGTCCTGCTCGCTCGAGGACCCGTTTGCAGAGACGGGTGTAATCATCCTACTGATACATTTTGTGTTGTGAGAAAACTTCTTGGACCGCAATACCGTAGAGGGATTATAAGAACTATCAGATGTGGCTTGTTTTTTTTCTTTTTCTAAGAACTACGTAATTGCACCCATAGGATAATGCTGTGAGCCCACAAGGAATGATGACCTATTTATTGTGTCTTCTCGTTTAATGTTCCTTACTCTTTGCCCTGGTGCACTCGGATCAAACCCCACGCTCTGGTCGTGTAAGTTCCCAATACACCGTGATACCTATCACAGTATGAGCAGAAGGTCAATGACATAGGTTTGAAAAGTCATTTTTGGATCAATATTTAACATCCATTTGTTCCAACACAATGTTGCCCACCCCAATTCTCTTTTCAGACTGAGGTTGGTTATTGCTATGGTGACACATCCTGTCATTGTTAACATGAAAGAGGGGCTCCGAGGCCGTTTACGAAACCACGGCATGGACTTGGGCTCGGGCCTTTTTAGGCTGTCAGTTATTTTGAAAACGTGTGCTTTCCTTACGGGGATTCAAACAGGTGGACGGAGCCCATAGCCGGAGCCCAAGCCCAAGCCGTGATTTCGTAAACGGCCTAAGGTAAAATTTGGTTTGTATTCACTCATTTTCCAAAAGATAGAGTCCTTATAAAAAAAGTGAAACAAAAATTACGTCTCTGGCCTCACGTCAAAACGGTGTAAAATGCCATTGGGTTTGTTCGAATCCAACAAACTTCCAATGACGTCAAATTTCAAATATATGGGTCTATACAGTTTTGTACAGGAAATGTTTAGTGCATACCTGATTTTCCATGATATTCAATCAAAACGGCATTTGATTTTGACCTTTTGACTGATGCAAACATTCCTCTTTGGGATGTAACAGACTCATTTGTCGTTGATATCCGATGACGTCACGTTTCATATTTCGCTCTGAAAGAGTGTAAAATGACATTTTACACCATTTGTAAGTTAAGGCTAGAGACTTGTATTAATTTTTCCAACTTCAACTCTGTTGAAAAACGAGTGCATCACACAAAACTGTATTTGACCTTGGAGTCCCGACCTTTGGAGCGCAAACCCTCATTGGGCTTTTCAACTGGTGGTAAAAGTTCCCTCCTGCAGCAAATTGCCGGCTGAGATACTGACGTTTTTTGACAATAATCGGCAAGTTCTAATCTGCTGAGCGACAATGATACGACTTGACCTACCGTCCAACGAACCCCCTTTCCCCCCACGGACGTCCCCTGACCCACCCGCTCCCCCCCGTACTGATACGATCAGTAAATTGTATTTAAGCAGTCAATTTCCATAAACAATATTTATTGTTGCAGACTCGAAAACAACTTTTATATTTGGTTTTCTTGAAAATGGAAATTGACACGCTCACAAAGAGATTAAAAAAAAGTTGATACGGATTTTCTGACTAGAGGCTTATGGTTGCGGTTGGTCGGCGTGTGTGGTAAGACAAACCCAAATACTTCCTGCATGTATTATAACATGGACTGATAGGTGGAATCCACCGAGAGAAATTGGGGGTATGTTGAGAAAACTAAAGACCCAGGCCTATGGACACTATTTGCAAAGTGGTGCGTACAACCTGGTGCCGTTGGCCGCCACGGTCATTGACATCCAACTAATTTTCAGGTGTGCTGTGCCTCATTTCTACCGGACCTTCCGGTTTACTGTCATAATTTGCAGGGACCCACTGCCCACGAAACTCCCCTACCTGCGGCCCTCTGTTTTTTATTGGCGTTGCAACGCCACGAGATGTTATCAAACTTGGTTGTACTCAGGGAAGATGGAAAACACCCCCTTGTGCTTTGAAATTTCCATGGACCTTTGAAAATTCATTCCTGCCTCCTTCTAGTCTTGACTCAAGACGTTGCGTAGTGTTATTCCCGGCCAGCTGGTTGTAACAGTTGCACACCGATGCGGGCGGCAGTGTCGTATTAGCCAGACATTCATTGGTGGGGGGGGGGGGGGGGAGGGGGAAAGCGGGGCACAATATTGGAGGGGATGGCTATTTAATGTAGTGAGCCATTCATTTGTGCGTTCTTTTGATTTCATTTGGGGGCAAGGGGGGGGGGCAAGGGTTTTGAGTCGGGGGGCAAGGTGTCTGAGGGGAGGGGGGGCAAGGTCTCTTAACCTCTGGTTATACTATTAATAAAAGCCTTGGATAAGGCTAAATTCTTATCTACTTCCATCCCACCTGACCTCTCCTCTCCTCGCACAGGTAGCCCCTCCCCGCCCAATTAGGATACATCGGAGAGCTAATTAGTGAATTAGATCTGATGGGATTTATCTGGATAAGTCCTGATTACTTGCTCCTTAATCCTTTATCCGTGCCCCATATGTACCTCCAACAGCACCTCACATGCTGTTGTTGCAGCTCCGATCCTCTGTGTTATCTTTTAGTATGTCTAGTTCGGCTGAATATTTAGGAATATAGTTTTCAAACACCGATTTCCCGTACCAGGGTTGCAGTCAGTACTTCATTACTGGGGGAACTTCCTTACTTATATGCCGTCACGCAGGTGAGGGCAGCTCGTGATGATGGCACAGTGTATGGTGAAGTTGCGCCAGACTGCTCTATCCCTTGCCCGCAGCCTTGTTGCATCTCCTATTAACCTTGGGACATAATCTTGATAGGCAGTGTTCTGGGATGCAATCAAGCCATCTTTTGGGTGGACAGCCATTTGGTCTTTTTCCTTTGGCTGTCCCTTCTAATGCTATATTTTTGGATATCTTGTTGTGAGTGGCATCCTTTATACAAGGCCAACGTATTTCAGTCTCTTTGTTGCTATATTGTCCAATGTATCCACGTTCAAAGCGGTTTGATATGACTATACTGCGTATCTTATCTATTCTGCTGACTCGTAACATGCGGCGAAGGCAGGACACCTCAAACACATCAAACCTGTTTTGATCTTTCTTGACTACCCAGGGTTCAGCAACATACAATAAGTATTGGCAGGATCGGAGTCTGGTACAATTGAAACTTTTAGGTGGTTGTTGGTGCTTTTTGAGATCCAGATATTGTTCTTGGGGGGGGGGGGGGACAACTTGATGTGGTCGTTAACATCACGGTCATACCCTGGCTGATTGTATCCGTCTAACAATAGTTGGCTGTCACCTTGAATACTTTGAGCTGATCAGGCGTACAGCGTGTAGACCCAGGCATAACCCTGTAAAAATAGGGCAAAAGACACATTCACGAATTTACGTACGTGTGTCACGCACCATTATGTCCGACATGGACTGCTGAGTCTGACGACAGTTTTGAACCATTATGTCCGACCCATTGTGTCCGCGGCCATAATGGGTCGGACATAATGGTTCGTCGGACACAATGGGTCGGACATAATGGTTTGTCGGACATACTGGTTCGTTGGACACAATGGATCGGACATAATGGGTCATACATAATGGTTTGTCGGATATAAAGGTTCGTCGGACACAAGGGGTCGGACATAATGGTTTGTAGGATATGTTATTGGTTGGACATAATGGCTTGTCCGACACAATGGTTTGTTGGTCACTATTGGTCCGACATAATGGTTTGTCGGTCACTATTGGTTGAACATAACGGTTTGTCGGACATAATAGTTCACAGGGCAAATTTCTTCGTCGGACATAAATGGTCTATGTCGGACATGAAGGTGCTTTATAACATACGAGCAATCTATTTTTTCCCCAGCAGAAAATGAAAACTCTCAAAATTTTGTTCAAAACCGGTCAGAAGTTAACCGTCAAATTAGATTCCGTTAGGCCCACTGCCCTGTTTTTGTTCCACATATACCAACAAGGTAAATTGCTGCTGGTTGCAACACTACTAAAGACGGTTTCAGTCTGCACAGATTCCCATCAGATCCAAAACACCGACAAACTTGGACAGCTGTAGTGTTATTGTCAGGAATGTACATTGTCATTCGGTGCCTGGATCTACGTCACGAACGCGCGCCACCAGGCGATCCCGAAATGGATAATACTAATATTTAGGGATAAACTGTTAATAACTCGATGATCATCTACGGTATATAGCCATGGTATAACCATGGTAGGAAGGAAGGAAGGAACAAAGGGACTTTTCGAACCAGTGTGAAATCCTTTGCCGCTTATGACCTCGAGTATATGTAATAGCTTTAAAGGAACACACTGCCTTCAAATTTCTTAACATTTTGCTGTTTGGCATTACCCATTGATCCTTTCTAAGAAGTTGTTCATGCAATAAAATACCAACAGAGCGTTGTAATTAGTCAGTAGTGATTAAAAAAACATACATTTTGCCTCTCGGAAATACAACCAGCGGAACCACACTCTACATCAAAACTTACGCTCCGCCATTTTGTTTGTTTCCACAAAAAGGTGGACCGTGTTGTGTCACAAAAACCACACAAATTCAAAGGAATATTTTATGTGAATAATAACATTACACTTTTTAGAAATATATATCCAACATCCAACCATATTCATTTCATAGCAAACGCTTTTTAAAGCCCAAAAGCGCCCAATCCGAAGGCAATGCGTCCCTTTAGAAGCACCATTCTCTATGCTTTATTAAAGTGAATGATCACCACGAAAGCTTCAGCCTTGTTTAGGACTATTTAGTTTGTTTTTATTTACTGTTACAATCTAGCTGTGACAGGTGGCGTATCTATCGCGGGAAACTTGGCCATGACAGATACGCCGCGTGTCATAACAAACCTTCGGCCCGTTGTGGTAAATGGTTATATAACAGTTTGTCTAATAATATTATTATTGTCATAATAATCGGCTGTACTAATAGTGCTTGTTCGTGTTAAGGTTCGGTTTGTTTTTCGTCCTTCATGCCGTCTAATTCCTCTTATAATTCGTTTATCAGCTGCCGTGAGGTGGATATTAAGGTCGCATACGAACAGGAAGTCAACAATTTCTATAAGAATACGATTTTTTTTATTTTAAGCGAGTGCATCAGCATCAGATTAAAACCGAAATGAACACAAGTTTTATCAGACTGAACCAGTAACTAAAATAAACAGAAAGTTGACGCCAACTCCTTTCATAAAGGAGTTCTTTCTCTATTTCCGTATTAAAACAGTTTGTGTTAAACTTAGTAGATACCACCAGTCAATTGGTAAAACATCATATTCAGTGGCGTGACCAGACATTTTCATTTTGTTTTTTCTTTGCGGGGGAAAATACATAATTTGGGGACTATTTAATGTATCAAACCATTCATTTGTGCATTTTATCAATTATAAATAATGGGGAAAGGGGGCAGTGGGGCAAGGGTTTTGACCGGGGGGCTCCAGCCCCTGCCCCCTCTGGTTACCCCCACTATCTATAGTACGGTGACTTTGAGAGATGAAGTTAGAATAACATTACTTGATAATAGGTGACTGTTTTTACAGAACACTCGAAAAACCTACGGGTCAGAATTGACCCAGATTCCGGGTCCTGTGAGGCCTGACCTCTTCCGGGTCAGTATGACTCGGAATCTGTGTCAAAACGACCCAGAAAAGGGTCAAACTGACGCCGAATCCGAGATAATTTTTTTTAAACCGGGTCATTAGCCTGACCCGGAAATGGGTCAATTCTAACCCATGAGTTTTTAGGGTGCAGCACGAGCACCCTGACAGGATCCTCTCAACATCCTGATCGTGCCAACCTTAAGGATCCGTACTTTAATCTTTCCACAAAAGATCTTTGCAACTGAACCAAAAAAAATGACCAAAGGGGGATCCCTTCAACAACAAAAAACATTTGAACCGCTCCTCATAAAAGAACATCCTTCACCGGAAACGACTAATTGTGTGATGCCATTCCCAAATCATAATGTTAGTTCGAAAGTATTCGTTTCTGTTACGGCATTCACTGCTTGGTAGACAATACTTATTAGGAGGAAGGACAAGCTGGTGAAAGGGCAAATGTCCTCCCCTCCCGATTTACGGGTATAAGAAAGATGCAGATACTAGTAGGATTAACAGACCCTTTGAGCTAGGTAATTGGGGTAGAGGAATGGCCATGGGTGGCGAAGGCACTGCGCTTGCAAACACCTTGAGGGTATAGAAAGGGAGGCTGATTTGATAGCTGGAAGGCCACCGTTTCAACGGAACGAGAAAAGAGAAATCGAGAGAGAAAAGGCTGCGCGTGAAGGGTCTAACAATAGGTAGACTTGTCCAATGACACCGGGCGCTTGTTTACATCTTAGGGGGATACATTATAATGAACAATAAGCGGGTCAGAATGATGGAAGTTGCCCGCGATGTTGAGCTTGCTTTTGTCGAAGTGCCGTAAACCCGATTGGGGGTTGGGCCAAAGGGGGGCAAGCTGGGGCAAAGACATGATTTTGGGACTGTTTAATGTATCAAACAACTGTCATTTTGTGTCTATGTTTGATCTCATTTGGGGAGGGGGAGGGGGGGGGGCAAGTGTTCCGAGTGGGGGTTCCTGCCCCGCCCCCCTCTGGGTATACGCCACTGCTCTGTTGGTATTCTAAAATCACTCCAGATGAACATCTCACCATGCAGACGCCACTTTATAGCGAGTGGATCGTGCCTGCTATACGGTGTCGCTTTGTATCCCAACGAATTCGATACTGATTATAATGTGCTTGAAAAGCAGCGATGTGCTCATCACCAAATCTATGCGTAACTTGGAGATACCACGGTAACCGAACTTTTTAGTTTGTACCGGCCGGGCTGGGTTGACCACCTACGGTACGGTATCCATCCCAAACCTCGACCGACGCGAAGGGCTTTTGAGGATTTAGAGACAATTTTAAACAATTAGCTCAACAAATTTCACACAATGATCCACGTATTATCATGCTTTAGGTTTGACTGACGGACCGTACTCTCTTCAAATTGTCAATTGAAATTTACTCTAGTCGATTGAAACTAGGGACAAACTGCAAAAGATTTGTCCCTGGCCTCAATCGAAAAGAGTGATTTTCAATCTAATTAGAGTGATTTTTAATCTAACTATTTAAGAGAGTAGTGGTGCGCGGTGCTTAGACGTAAGTCTATACACTTTAAGGTTTACCGTACTTGATGTTGTTCGATGCCGACCATTTTGCATCCCCTTTACCTTCCCTAACCCCGCAGCAGATCTCAACCAACGCTCCATGTAATGGGACACATTCGGGAGTCGAACGTGAACCATTTATGGAAGTGCATTTTTTTGGCGTGGACGCTCAACATACCCAGCCCTCCTGATAACAACGGTCAAACCATGCAGTCAAGGTTCATTTAATAATAGCGCCTGATCCAACACCATGGTCAAGAGTTTCGATCTAGGGCAAACAGTTTATTGTGATTGACAGTACTCATGATGAGCAGGTACAAGGGGTCAGTTTTCGTCTAGCCACAACAGTCTAGCCGACCCGGGCTGTGTCCTGGTCAATTGGTATCCCACCGGTGTAAAAGGGCAGCCAATTTGAACACGCGACGAGACCGATATCAGATACCATTTACCCAAGAGCAACTGTGCATGAAAATCAGTGGCATTCTTTTATTGTGTAAACTTGAGTCTGTGAACACCAACAAGAAAAGTTAGCTGGTAAACATGCTCTTCAAAAACAAAGTTTGCAAATTTCTCTGTACTCTGAAAAGAATTGTCTGCCATGTTATGGCTCCTTGCAAGAGTGATATGGTGGACAGAAAGAGTGTTTTTTTCCCATTTTTTTTTTTACATTAAGAGAGAACATTTCACTCTCTCTCTTGAGTGGTGTCGGTTTGGCTCTTTTGAGAGTGAACTCACTGTGCATCACCCTTTTTGAGCGAACGTCACTCTGATTCAAGTTGAAAATCCCCCTCTAAAAAGAGTTGTCCGCCACATGGCTCTTTGCAAGAGTGGGTATGGCAGGACAAAACGTGTGGTTTTTCACTCTTTTACATTTCGAGAGTAGAAAGTTATCAACAAAATGCGACGAGTTACCCGTGATTCTATATAAGTACAATGACAGAACCCTCTCCTTCATAGTTACAAGTTTGTTGACAAACATCCAATCAACCTTCTGAATTCATAACAGATGACAAGACAGAGTGAAAACAAAATCACCTTGACTGAATGTACGAAAATGACCAATTCCAAACAATAAGTCAGCTATTTCATGTCACCAAAGGTGCCACGGTGTTGACGGATAAACTCCTTTTTGCTCCACGGTTATTGTAAAGCTCAAGGAAGGTCAGAAATTATAAGGTTCCAGCTTTTGGGAGAAGCTATACAAGCACCCCATTGTTTCGTCATTTTGATAACATCAAAAGACCAAACGTAAACCTCTCTATTCGAGTGGTTCGTGTCTTTTCTTTGGCAGAATTCTGTTGCTAAATAAGCTAAAGTAGAGGTCAGCCGTATTTTCTCGGCCGAGAAAAACCATCGCCTGACAGCCCCGTCCAAGGATAGGTAAATAGCACCGAGGTCGGCGCGGCGAGAGACGGCCCGGTATCGGCCTTTTTGAACCCACGGAGGCAACCTGCTCACCCCGCTGAGAAACCTAGCTCCTTGGCGAACAGAATATATTGAAACAACTTTGCGGAACTGTGTTATTAGTTAGAAATCGAGACGTCGAGAGGTCATTCACATGGAATGGTGTGACACAAATTCCCGCCACGCGAGTCAAATTTCGTCGTGATTTTATTAGCTCGAACTGAATGAGGTAGACTTCGTATTGGTAGCCCCCAAACCAACTTGTAATATGACAACTCGACGTTTCGATCATATAAAATCGTCTTCAGGAAAGACATCGCTTTCTGTTTGGTGGTTCTCATAGAAGATGGTGTCTCGGAGGGTTTATTTTCTTTTTCTAGTATCGAGTTTAGAGGGTTCGAGGTTCGAGTTCGTCTTTTCGAAATTCGGGTTTGTTTCACGAGTTTCGAGTTCGATTTTTCCCGAGCTCGATTTTCGATTTTCGAGTTGGTTTTACGAGTGTCGAGTTCGTCCTCGGCGATTTCCCCGTAAATGTGACCACCATTTTTTGATGGTCTCATCGCAACATCGTGGTAAATAAAAACTCGATAATGTAGGATGATGAGTTCACTCTGAAACAAAATGACCAACGTTGTAATCGGGTATACAAGTTTGTATAGTTGCAAAATCAAAAAGAGGTAATGGGCAAGCGCATAAACAACAGTTTCTTTTTTTTGTAACTTATATTTTTTTATAGATGAAATCAGATGATTATCTGGAAAGTTGCATTGTCTGTACCATTCTATTTATACCATTGGCCGATCCAGGGGGATTGCTAGGCTTAAGGCCCCCCTCCCTCATCAAAAAGGGGCCGGGGATAGGGGAGCTCAGGAAGAACTGAATCAGATACAAACAGTCAGGTATTCCCCCAATCCACATCTTTCCCCTCATTTCCCACTCACCGTGCTTTGTTTTTCTCTCCCTTCGATTATTCCAGCGTATAATTCGTAGCACTAAAAAAATCCTTCCTGATTCTCAGTCCCCCCCCAAAAAAAAAAAAAAAATCTGGATCCGCCCATGTTGTACCCATTGTCCACGTGAATTTAAGGCTTGACTGTCGGCCAGCTGCTACATTCACAGGATTAGATCAGGTTCTAATCTTGAAATATATACGATAATAATCACCTTAAAGTATAATCCGTGCGTACATTAATGTCACCGTGGGCACTTTGCGTCAAAGTGAGTTCCCCCACCCCCCCCCCACAAGAATGTCCACATCAGGGAGTTGACCACATGTTACCAAAAGTGTATAACCCAAACCTAACCATTATATATGTTTTATACGTACCATTATAATTCCCAGTAGAGTAATGCTTGCGTATGTTTAAAGTCCCAGTTCGACATTGATAAAGTGTCTGTAAATGCTTCCATTCTTTGCACAAATCAAGATATTTGTAATAAAACCAACCTGTGAAAATGTCAGCTCATTTCGTTGTTTCATTTCCTAGAAAACGGTAAAAAGTGCATTCAGCATTTTTGTACGCGTGTTGGATCTTATTTCATTTATTATTCAAAAACGATAACACTTCATAGGCAGAGAAATTTCATGGAAAGATTTCTACCTTCATTATCTTTATACCATGGATAGGGGTAGATGTAAATCTGTGAACATTAAATGTTTCTCTTCTTACCAATGTTGAGCTGGGGCTTTAAATCGTTGTGGGGTGGGGGGGGGGCGGGCTTTGTGTCCAAGTGATCACCAAAGAATGTCACATTATACATGGGAGTTGACCACATGTTACCAAAAAAATAACAAACTTTTAGTCACCATAGACAGACCCATTGTCTAAACCCTCCGCGAATCCCGTATACTTCATTTTGTAATTATAATAAGTGATCGGCCTATCTCGTATTGATATCATAATTAGTTAATTTTTAATTGCTATTTGACTGGGAGTCTAAAGCCAATAGATAATCGTATGTATTTTAAGTCTGATCCGTATTGACAGTGTAGTATGACTCTATAAATAACACAACACCTGCCCACTTTAAATGTTTGAAATGAAATGTGAACCTGCTTCGCGTTGAACCGCATATACATCCGCAATTTATTGACGTATACCGGTGTCACACTATCAATGTCTATCCATTTGTACTAACATTTTTAATAAACAAAAATGAAAACAAGCATTGTATTTCCTTCAAGGTACAATACAGGATTGGTATTCATCAGTTTTATTTTGTTTTTATTAGTACATGGTGTTACCGCAAACCTCACGAGATCGTATTCCAACTTCTAACCAGCAACTCGTGAAAACGTAAATTGACTTTGATGTTTTCCCGGTAAATAAACGTATATTTGTCTTTTTGGAGTGTCATCGTTGTGTTTAACGTTCATACACAACTCCAAATATTTAACAGGAGATGATTTTCTTTCTCCGGCCACGCATTGCATCGATTGAAGAGCCCGTCTGTTCATCACCATCAGGTTGCACCCGTCATCCAGCATAACAACGTCACCGCTTGCGTCAATGATTGGGGAATTAATAAGCTGGCGATTTTGAAATTATTATTGCGCGCTGAGTTAAAGAGTTCATACACTTGAAATCTGTGGATAATAACAGACTGTATCGGTTGTTATCGTTATTGTTATGATTATTAGATATTTCTGGCAATGAAACCAAGAATGCCTCATAAGTGAACATAATAACTGTAGCTCTCAAGCCTGAGGAAACCTGTAGATAAGGATGCTTGCTATATGAACCAGAAACACTTGGGGGTAAATCCCCTATACTCTTTCAAGATAAAAATGTCCTGGGATGGATTTCATAAAACGCTGGGATTAGTCTTATCTCAAGTTAGGTAGACTGATTAGAGTCCTAACTTATACGACAAGTCATAAGTTAGGACTGGTTCTAAGTTAGGACTAGTTTTGTGAAATCCACCCATAGGGGGCCTGGGTTTTTCTTACATATATCTTGATTTTGTGCAAAGAATGAAAGCATTTACTCTTAACCAATGTAGAGCTTGGGCTTTAAATTCACTCTAAAGACTAACTTAGTCAAAACAGTGATAACTAGTCATTTATGACTACATTTTGACTAAAATTAGTTTTAAAAAAATGGTATAAAATGACTGATTAGGGCTGTTGTGACTAACGTTAGTTTTACAGTGAATGCCAATTGTCGAGCCAGATGATGGAGGGGGTCTAGTGGGTTATAACACAGAGCAAGGAACATAATCTGGTTCATTCTCTATTGCATGGTGGAGCGAAAAACCAGCCCCTCTCCTCCAGCCCTTTCCCTCCCCTTTTCCAAATTGTTAGCCCCACCCAACTTCTGGACACGCCCCTCCCTCATCTTGAATACACATTTGAGGGATGTCGAACTATTCAGGAAAATGAAATTAACAAACGTCCGACATTTTCTTGACTTCTTGACCTTTGACATATGGTTTAAGTATCGGGAATCGCAAACAGTGACCTATATCCTCTCACGAGTGGCTGGTGAGGGTGGGTGGGGGTCTGTTAAAACGCTCTCATAACGGCACCCGGTCAGGGCGGCGGAGAGGGGCTGCAACCTCCGCGGTGCCCACACAGACACCTGTTTTTATGTGAATTTCAGCAAATTCAATTTCCGGACATCAGCTGATCGGATACGGCCGACCGTGGCTGTGGGGTGGCCACATCGTACCACCAGGGGCCTGTGTGCTGACCCATTATTCGAATTGATTACGGTCCGTATTAAGTCAAGAATGCTGGGGGTGATGCTCAGAGGGGAAAAAAGAACTAGAATTTCTTCCTTTATGGGTTATGCAACTCTTGCTGATAAATCCGTCATCCCATGCGTTCCGTGTCCGGATCACCAGGACGCTGTCTTAACTTTTGATGCATGGACTGGAAGAAATTTCCGTATAGACCATGTGACCCTTGTTTACAAAAGAGTGACCTTGTACATTCCAGGGCAATTACTGGCAGGCAAGATACTGCATGGGACATATAAGAAATTTTACATTTTGTATCATAATTTCCACATAAATTCAATGGCTATTAAAATGAGAGCTGAACTAGTTGTGAGATGTGCCCCTTTCCTTCATATCCAAAGTTGATGACAATCGGACAGTGCAATCTCCATAAAATGAAAGATTTAAAGTATTTTCCCATTGAGCCGTGTACAAATCCTGCCTGCAGGAAGTCCAGGTTCTGTGGCTCTTTTGTAAACATGTGATGTCACAGGTAACATGGTCTATAGTCATGGAGGAAGAAAATGCAGTTTGACCTGCATGCAGCGCCACCTGCAGACCTCTATCATGGTGCGGCCATCCTAATTTTCTCCCATTCAAACCAATGTAACCAAACCGAGGCTGGAAGGGCAAATAGTCTGGCTCCTTTTTGTACAATGAATATTAGCATATCTTACTGTTATTAGATACAGGGAACATGACCAAGATGGTTGCAGCATGATAATGGTCTATAGCTCTTTCTTGCAGACCATCTCGTTCTTTTTCCTGAAACCGACGAGGCTCAAACTGGATGCTATTCCTGTTGGTATACTCTCTAAATGTAAAAGAGTGAAAATTTCACTCGCTTGCCAGAGTGGTGTCAGTTTGGCTCTGTTGAGAGTGAAACTCTCTCTCTTCAGCACTCTTTTTTGAGTGAAAGTGGGGTGAATTTCACTCTGAATCTAGTGAAAATACATGTTTTTTTTACTCTAAAAAGAGTTGTCCGCCGTATGGCTCATTGCAAGAGTGGTATGGCGGACAAAAGGAGTGGTTTTTCACTCTTTTACATTAAGAGAGTAAGTGATGACGTTTTGGAGCCGGAAGTGCAATGTAAACGAATGGTATACATACAATGTACATGAGCATTCGTTACGCTGCATTTCCGGCTCCAAAACGTCATCACTTACCAACAGGATAGTCTGATACCCTTTATAATGTGATGGGTTTAAGATACACACCTGCAAACTATAACGTGTGATATCAAAACTGTACAAAGGAGCCATGTAGAGTCTGGGCTACATACAGACACAATTTGTATAATATACAGCTCAATGGAATTAAAGCAGTCTTAACAATATTCGATTTCATAGAGGATCACACTGTATGATTTTTATCAACTTTGGAAAAGAAGAATAGGGGGTTCAACTCAAACTTGCTCAGCTGTAATTTGTATAATTCTTGTTTTTTTTATTTTTTGGTATAGTTATTATATAAACAGATGAAATAAAAAATAACAGCAACGACTGTTTTTGTATAGCGCCTTACACCTTCAAAAGAAAGTCTCGAAGCGCTCGACAGAACAAGAAAAATGTTTTATTCATCATGACCAGTGCTGTATCTATCTTGCCTGCCAGGAAGTGCCGTGGAATGAGCATGGTCACCCTTTCTGTAAACATTGGTAAGGAATAGCAGGGGGGTGTCCATAGGGTTCCATCCCCACTCCATTTCAACGGGGCACGTCAGGCCGAATGAACGCCGATGATGACTGACCAGCAGTCCCGTGCACGGCTTATCGGTTCACACACACACAATACACGCACACACACAGCGCTGTTGAATTTACTCCCGTATCAGTCGGTCAATGTTTGTTATGATATTTGAATTAAGGTCACTTGATTTCCAAGGCAATTAACACCTTGTGTTAGCCGATACGGATCAGTCTCTCCACGCCGCCGCGATCGGTAAAAATGACTCCCCACGGACAGTTCCGCAAACAACTCCATCCATTAGAACAATCTCGCCCCGTTATCATAACTTAAAGTGATAGATTGCCTTAAAACCTCTTAAAAGGTTGCTGTTTGGAATTGCTCCTTATCCTTTTAAACAGTTGTTCATATAATAAAACACCCACATTGTGTTGTAATGAGTGATTAGTGATTACAAAAAACGTACATTTGCCTCTCAGGAATATACACCCAGCAGAACCACACTCTACACACGAGACTGGTGGGCATGCTCCCCACCCACCACGCTCAACCCTTTCCCAGCCTTCGTCTTGCCCAACCCTAACCCCACGAGACCAAAGACAATCCTTTATCTTTTTTATTCCAGTCGAAAAAAAAAATCTTCAAAAAATGAATCGAAATGCGGCTGTGTCGTTTGTACATTACCCTGAAACTAATTAAGACTGCTTGGAAAATGCTGATGTAGGGCTTGGTACATCAACTAATAATAGTAAACGACACTTGTCTTGCATGTTTGTGTGGGGTTTATTTTGCAAAAGATTTCTCTCGGTAAAATTATACCCCCCCCCCCCAATAATTTATTTGCCCCCACCTTCACCCAAATGAAACTGCACCGGTACTTAAAATCGCAGTGCGGCCATCATGAATTTCTCACATTCAAATTAATGGAAGGAAAACCTAGTCTGGTTCCTATATGTACAATGAATTTTAGCAACCATTACCGTTATTGGATTCAAGGAACATGACCCAAATGGTGGCAGCATGGTAATGATCTATGCAGTTAATACGCAACTTATTGTTTCAACATGAACACACTCAACCTTCCCACTCAAAACCTGCAAACACGGCACAGTTTCATTGGAAGGCTCACGAATGGTCAATCAGAAACTGATTTCGACTTGAGGGTAGATGTGGTTGGGGGTGGGGTGGCGACTGAGTTGCGTCCCAACTCCGTCCACTGACCCATCCAACCGTTGACCACTTCCAGACAGACTGCGGAAATCGTTGACAGACTCAAATTAACACAAAAGACAATTAATATCGAGTTCGGAATGTAAGCCACGCGTCCTTGGGGTGAGGTTACTATAAAGATGCACCGATGACGGTCCTAAATGAAGCGGCATGAAAGCTATACCATGGGAATACAGCATTTGTGGTCAGACAACAATTATAAACCAGGAAATTATTTATTATTAAAGGAAAACAATTGATCTTTAATTGGTAGAGAGTTATAATCCGGTCACCCATTTATTGAGTTTACACGGATAGTGTTAGGTAAGGGACAGTATACGATTATAGGCCGCATTGTGCATTTTTGTTTTAGGACGGCTGAAGCTTATCGACGTATGAGGACTCTTTGGTTAAAGGCAAAATATGGAATTGGTAGAGCTGATAGTGCAGTGTTCTTATTTTGTCTGATTCAATATGTAGGCCTACATGAAAAAAACAAACTTGTCAAAACTCGGCCTCAATCTGTCGTCCGAGTCAGGAGAAAAGAGTGAAAACCGTGCACACTTTTCAGCATGTAAAACACATTGTTCTTAATTTCGATTGTTACAACCGAAATTAAAATTGGGGGTCTTCAAATTCTATTTTCTCGACTTTGACAGTATTTCAGACGCAAATATGTCTATGGAAGATTGTTACCGACAAGAGCTTCATAATCAGTAAGCTTTCAAATTAATACTAATGTCTTTGTTAAATATATATTTATTTTTTATTATTTTTTATGAATACCAATCGTGTATTGTACCTTTACGGCGGCAGAGGGGTTGCTTTGCCCAATATTTTACACAGATAAAAACTCAAGTACCAACTTCTAATAAGAAGTCCTTTTAAATTGTTCTTCTTCATGATTTTGTCCAAATTTTCCCTACTGTTATTGCCTGAATAGACCGTTCCGGCCTGTCAATCAAACTGTGCGCATTGAGAATATTTCTCAATGGATCACGCCTATTGGTCATGTGACCTCGGTCAAACTCGGTCATACGTGCGCCGTAAACGTACACAAACTAAGGTGTGTGGGCGGGGCTTGTTGCCGAAGCCGGAACGGTCTATGGGTGGGGGGGGGGGGTTGCCCTCCCCCCCCCCCGCCGCCCCCGGATCGTGCGCCAATGGGTTAAAGGCCATGTCACGCCAGGTGGCTTCTCAAAACAGTTGTAGTCGCTGCTCCAGACGTGAACATGATATCCCAATTGCACTTCATTGACTTCGTACACGCATGAGTGATATGACCAGCTGGTGGGGAGCCTACCATAGAGCTATGCAACGCGTATAGAAGAAGCACTCCGGGTGGTCCAAGCATATCGCTGACCCGTTACATCTCCTTAATAGAGATGGGAATAAAAAATGTTAACCTATCCACTTAATCCGTTGACCTTCTTGGAAGCTAGGATGGGGGGCGGGGGTCGGAGGGGCCGGACATGGGCGATTTTAGCTCACCATCACCACCACAAAGTTTCAAATTGAAGGGGAGTGCCACAACATTGGTAAGATTGAACAAATATATTTGCACATAACTCACATGGTATAACAGTGGTCATAATAGTGGAAAACATCCATTGAAGTATTTTTGCCTGGAACGCTACACTTTTTGAGAAGGTAGTAAAACAATTAGTTTTGATCTTGCGGGGACCAAAACTTGACGTTTGAATAGTGAAAAAAAAGGGAAAAAAGGAAGGATTTTCCCATTGTGACACCGATGACCGTTTGAGCATAACATTTCCACAGGTTTGTTATTTAGTGAAGCCTGTTAATTTTGTTGGGTCACATAAAGTGCGGATACTGGGGCGGATTTCACAAAACTAGTCCTAACTTGGGACTAGTCCTAGAAGTTGGGACTAGTTACTCATCCTAACTCGAGATAAGACATAGTCCTAGCGCTTTGTGAAATCCACACCTGATCTTAGTACCAGTGTTTTAATCATTACAATTAATTTCACCAGGTTACAAAATAATCTTAACTTAAAACAAAGTAAGAATATTGCCTAACGTCGTAGAATTCCGTAGCAGCCATCTTTCCCCTCCCATTCACATATACCGATATCACCAAAGCGAGGCTGGAGTAGAAAGCATGACTCTTTTTAATGGATTGCTTATATAAGCACCCCCACCGGTGGCGTGACCAGAATTGGCAGGGGTGGTCTGGAGCCCCACCCCCCACTCATAACGCTTGTCCCGCTCTTCCACCCCTCTCCCCACATGAGACGAACAAACAAACACAAAAATGAACGATAAGGTACACTAGATTGTTCCCCCAACCATGTCTTTACCCTCGCTTGCCCCCCCCCCCTTCCTTCCAAATGAAAATGTCTGGTTCAACACCACTGCCCCCCCCCCCCCCAGCTTGTGTGGGAACATGAAGAGATTTTACCGTTTACTAGGTTGTATAAAACAATTCGAATTCCTTGTAATCAACATATTTTTTATGTATATATAGCGCTGCAAATAATATAAGGGTTGAACTATCATGACCATACATGTATTGACCCTCTTGAGTTGGGTATTGGGTACAGGGTCCACAACTACAGAGAAATGACTATGCCCATTGGAAACGTCATTTCCACCGAGTTGGAATTCTTGTTTGCCCATGGGGTATATAATATTCGTCTAACATTGGAGTTCATGTTGAGGCCATGGGTTCAGCGGTGATAAGCAAACTCAAATTTGGGTCGTGGGAAGCCCCAGCTCAACATTGGTAAAAAAAAGAAACATAAATGTTCACAGATTTGCATATACCCTAACAATGGTGTAAAAAAGATGATGATGGTAGAAAACTTTCCTTGAAATATTTCTGGCTGAAGTGTTTATCGTTTTTGAATAATAAATGAAATAAGATTCAAAATGAATTTTCGTCTCATGTGAGACCAACACCCTGCCTAAGAATGCATACAAAATGATAAACGCATTTTTTTACCGCTTTCTCGCAAAAGAGAACAACGAAATGAGTTGAAATGTTCACAAGTTGGTTTTATTACATATATCTGAATTCGTGCAAAGAATGGAATCATTTACAGACACTTTACCTATGTTGAGCTGGGGCTTTGAAAGAAAACGGGCTTTTCTCTTAAAAATTTTAAATTCTTACGACTGCCTGAAAGCAAGCTCAACCGTCCGCTGGTTTTATATTATTATTGTAGGACTTTAATCATTTTCTTAATTCTATTATTCTCAAAATATTTCAGTCCTCTAGTGTTTCTGTTGCCGTGGAATACGGTACTGAATCGAAATATTATTCCAAAATTGAGAACAAATATTGTAAAACGTCAAACACTGATTCGAGACTCATCGTATATACCTAAGTAAATAATATTTGCTGTCAGTAATGATATACAGCAAGCAGCGGAAGTGGGTTTGTGTACTTTTATTGAAATCATCTCAGTGTTAACTGTTTGAGGTTTGAATCCCGGAAATGGTACCTGCTAAATGCATTACAAAAATAATTGCATGCCCACGCATTATTTTTTCCTCCAATTTGGACAGGAAAAAAAAACCGAGAAATACATTTGTAAGTCATGCTGATTCAACATTAGTCAACGAAATGTGATAAATAGTGGTAACATGGTTCAGGCAAAGTACGCTATGGAACTATATGGAGGGGTGGGGGTGTCTGTCCGCGCTAAAAGTCAACCTGCACAAAATGACTTAAAGCGGGTGGGGTGGGGGTGGGTGGGGGTGGGGCGGGCAATTCGGCCAAAATAACGGTCTCTACAAACAACGGGAACAATACAATGTTTTCATTTTGATTACCATTATACAGTACGACATTAAATTCATTTCATAGATCAATTTACTTACTGATGTTAAATTTGTATCAGTGATAAAGAATATTATTTGCCGCACTTTCCCCGAATCCTGTGAAAAACCCAAAGGCATATTACTTGGGTGGGATTCGAACCAACGACTTTTGCTATTCTAGAACAGATGTCTTACCACTGACTGTTGAGCTTCAACGGTAGTTTTTTTTATTTATTTGTTTTTTTTTTGCATTATTACATTTTTACTTCAATTTTTGCGATGGCAAAATATTTTTTGGGTGAATGTACTTACATGATGTAATTTACGGAAAGACGGTTCGAATCCGGCCTGGTCAGTTCGAGATGATGTGTCCTCAAGAAAGGCACTTTTATCATAATTGTTTCTCTCCACCCAGGAGTAAAAATGGGTACCAGCGAGAGCTGTGGGAATTCGTAACCCGCGATGGGCTGGCATCCTGTCCAGGGGAAATATTCTCAGTGGTTTAAAATGCCAAGGGAACTGGATATATAGCTCTAAACTCCGGCCTGATGTGCCATTGTTATTGGCTCGGTGCTAGCCTAGAGGTACCGGTAGCGTTCAGACTTTCACTCTACTACTTATTGGCTAAAAAATATGCGAACCTATTTTTGTTGTGAATCTATTGTAACAAAATGTTTTACAGAGGTTAATCTATAGGTGTGGAACATTCTAATCAATGGTTTTACCCATACGCGTGTGTGTACAGTGGGGCAAAAAAAACACAACAACAACAAACAAACAAACAAACAAACAAACAAACAAACAAACAAAAAACCTAAAATTATGTTAACATTACAAATCACCCCACATATTAACTTAATTCAATTATTCAGACAATGGGTCGGCCTTAATTGTTTCACAATAATATTCTTCTTAGTTGATCTGGCCGCACAGGTCAAAAGGTTAAATACAGCAAAGTTCAAAATCGATGACAATTATACAGTTTGCATTGAGTTTATGATTAACGAAAAGATTTGGAACAATTTAATTCCTACAATTCTAGGTCCTATAGAAGTATATTTATAGCATGCACAAATGATTACCAAATGGCTTTGATAAATTATAGTTAAATATTACAGTTAACACTAATTGTTGTCATTAAAAACAAAATACAGGTTTCACACATTAATTTAATTGAAACAGTTTGACAGTCCTTGTGAAAAAAACTGTTGGTGTTGAAAGAATTCTTTCATTCCGATCTTAGTTTTCAAAACGCATAAACGACGAAAACGTTTGCTGTTCCCAATGTTATTTGATTTGAGTTGATTCAAAATGGTGTATTGATAAGAAAAACTTCCTCGCAGCCAAAGGCCGAATTGGGACAGTATTCACAGATAATTTTATGTATACAGGAAGAAAAAAACAATTATAGCCTACAATAAAAGAAAATGGAAAATGATAAAATACAAGAATGACTGTGACTATTAAACCAATCAACCAGAAAGCACTACAATAAAATGAACGGTAACAATACCTTTACTACAATTGGTAAAGGCAATTCGGTCACAAAAATTTCAATATGAATATAAATTATGCATATACATATTTTAATATCACATAAAAACTGAAATACTCTTTGTTTCTCTATTGGACATTGTTCAAGTTATTGGTTGTTTTTGATACTGGTTAATGTACCAACTTGCCATAGACTTGACTGTTGAAAATTTAAAGATAAACGAACAATTTTATCAGGAAATAAATTTATAAAAAAGCAGATTATTTTTTGCCTTGATCTTGCTGGCTTGTCAAATGGCCCTCCCATATTTCCAAATGGTCCGTTTGTACGAAGTACATTGACAACATTCTAGTACTTGTTTAGGTAACTCGTGTGGGTCACATTATACACTACACACGAACACACACCGGAGATTCCCCAGGGAACGTGGATTCATCACTCAAATATTTTCTCAAGAAGTCCCGACCCAGATAGGGGTCGAAGGTCAAGAGTCGAGGTTAATCTCACGCCCAAACCGCTACATGTGTCGAAATCCTTTGCTATAAAAAGTCGAAAAGAACATAAGTGGTACAAGACGCGTCAGATGACTCTGCGCAGAAAATAAACTCGTCTCCCAAAATTATTTATCGGATCGTAAAAAAAAAAAAAAAAAAATAAAAAAAAATGCTAGCAAACCCAAAGAACATTAATAAAAGAAACGATTGCTGAGGAGAAAGTCAATTTATTGCTTTTATAAACTATGCAGACATGTCAACTGCGGGGTGTAAGTTGGTGTTGTATTTCAATGTTTCACACCCGGAAAACAATGTTTCACATTTTTATAATACTGTGATGAAATAAATACAATTGAATTAAATAACTGACCCGCTTGTTGGAAGGACGCGGCTCGTAACTATACATAGCAGCATGAAACGAGAATCTCGACATTTAGAATGGACGTATTGGACCACGGGAAAGAATTAAATAAACAAATAAATATTAAATGATCATGAATTGGGATTTGTGTAATCATACAATTATTGAGAGAAAAAGACAAAGACAAAGACAAAGACAAACAAACAAACAAACAAACAAACAAACAAACAATGATATAATTATTTATTATTATAGAGGTATACAATTCAAGGGTATTTTAATGTATGCGAACCATTCATTTGTGCATTTTTTTTTCGAGCTCACTGTGGGAAGAGGGTCAAGGGGGGCAAGGGTTGCGAGCGCCCACCCCCCTCTGGTTACGCCATTGCATAGTATGAGGTCTGCGGATCTCACGGATTTGGAACTCGCCCTGGACTTGCACCGGATATTCCACTTATACTCAACAGACAATACAAAGATTTTGGTCAAGTGTTGATATTTCAAACAAATTTGGATTTTGCACTTTGAGCGCCGTGACCGGGCAAAATAAACTTAAGAAAATCTCGTCTGAATGATTGTAAAACACCGTCAAATTTGAGATTATGACTTCAGCATGCATGGCTAGATCTACGTGGAGAGTGACTTTACCGGTGACACCCGGTAGTGGGTGACCAACCGAGCCGAGAACGGCCTCGGTTTGTGCACGGAATCAATGCCAGGGACGTCGCAAAAAAAAAAAAAAAAAAAAAAAAATCGAAATAATGGTCGAAAAACATGAGGGTGTTTGTGTGTGTGTTTTTTGTTCCACTGTACACAATAACGCAATAACTGATTAGGGAAACGGCTGCAATATCTCATGGTTATGTAATAAAAGGTACCAGATTACAGCTTTGGTTCAGTTAAACCTAGCGTGACATTTCCCCTGTGAAATATTTCAAATCTGAAGTAGCCGTACCGAGTAATTATTGCTTATTAAAGCAATAGTCAGTTTGTATGGTTAAACTGGAATGGGGCCTACATAACGTCAAAATCCTGACAA
Organism: Marthasterias glacialis; assembly: GCA_911728455.2. Classification (NCBI taxonomy): domain Eukaryota; kingdom Metazoa; phylum Echinodermata; class Asteroidea; order Forcipulatida; family Asteriidae; genus Marthasterias; species Marthasterias glacialis. The sequence goes on from OU452234.1 coordinate 4,403,206, forward strand.
AACATAGGCCTGACCCGTTAGCTTAGAACTTTTTCAAACAGTAATCACCTTGTATATTTCTGTTGAGATTATTAAAGGTTAAGGGTATGTTGTTGATAGGAACACAATCGGTGTTTTTTTTCACGGGGGAGGGGAGGGACACGGTGGGGGCCATTGCTTTTCAGTGTGTGTGTGTGTGTGGGGGGCAGCCAGGGGCCATGTTGTTTTTTAATGAGTTATGTGTATCTGGATTTTTTTCATGGGGGTGCCCGGGGGCGCTTGAAATTTGTGGGGGTAGGGGGGACATGCCAGCCCCTCCAGGTTCCCGTTGGCTACACGCCGCTGACGTGAATGATGAATGACTCTACTCGGTGGAAGCTCACTCGCTCTTTGGATGAATTAGCCACTCTATACCATATGAAATTCTTCTCTTTATAGAATTACTTAACTTTCAAACTCCGTGCATGAAGCTGTGCAAATTTTAACACGGGTACTACGGAAGTCAACCTGAACCCACTAAGGTGCACCACACTGTGGCGACAGCGTAACCAGTGGGTGGGGGGGGGGCAGGGGGCAGGAGCGCCCCGCTCAGAATCCTTGACCCACTTTTCCCCCCATGAGGTCGAACAAATGCACAAACGACTGGTTCCATATAGGGCCCTACATCAAATGCCCCCATCCCTCCCCAAATTATGTCTTTGGCCCCGATTCCCCCTCCCTCAAATGAAAATGTCCGGTTACGTCACTGTAGCTCAGTGTGTCAATATTCCAGACCAGGTACCCCAACTTGGGGCCCCTGTTTGCAGTATTACCACCCAAAGTCAAGGAAACCCCCGCTGCCCAAGATTAGGGGTCGGACCATGGTCCGGGGAGACGGGTGATAAAGCTATTTGAACAAAGATCTTGTGTATCGAGAGGATTAGTTTGTGCATGGCTTAACTGCGGCTGCATTGTGTCTGTTGACTTTATGGTGGGGAGAACTCATCAGCTGATTCACCGCCGTGGTCTGTCAGGGAGCTGCGGTAGACCGTGAGGCTGAGAGGAAACGTTCCGCCAGAACTTTCTACACTGGACCCATTATTGTGTTATGTTTCTATGGTGAAGCATAGAGCCTTCCGTTTGAAAGAACGCCGTAAAATCATTGGTGGGCGGGGGGGGGGGGGGGGAGGGGGTGTGGTTAGGGAAAGGGGCTGGTTAGGGAGGGATATTTTGGAGGGGTTGGGTTGGGGCATGAATATGTTTGTGAGGAGTGTGTACTGTTAAGATAAATGGGATGGTGGGTAATAAGAAAGCAGTTAGGATTGGGGAGGGGGGGGGGGTACAAGACGGACCTGCTCTTCATCCTTACATCACACTGCCGGACACTCATCAATCCACAGTCCAGTGTTATCCGAACAAAAGCCCCACATTTCTCCAAACCCCAATATGCCCCAAGCCCAAAACCCTATGCCCAGCCAGTCAAACACCGCCTTAAAACGAGACTTCAGCCCACCCCTATCCCCAACCACCAGTATCCCCACCAAAATTACCCCCCCGCCCTTGAATCCTACCCGCATATACCTATTGTACTATGTACAGTACTTACCACCCAACCCCAGCACTCTCACCCCATTTTTACACCCTTATCCCCAACAAATGTACCCCTCCCCCAATTAATGTACCCTCCCCTACCCTACGGTTGCCCCATCAATCTGCCGAACCCACGGCGTCATACTTTGAAGCCAGTTCGTGAAATACTTTTAAAAAAGGACAACGTTCCATATTGAAGTCTAACTTCGGTGCGGCACAAAAAAAAATCACGCCGGCGGATGCAATCTACAACAAAATGATACAAATGTATTACTTTTTGGCAAGCTGCCCGCTAGACGACCCAGGCGCGCGAAAAGTTCAATGAATGTTTTACTACATCCGAAAGTACACACAATGGAATGATCCCCGTTTCATTCACGGGGCATCGTAGACACATGACACAATGCACATGTACAATGAATGTATTTCATGTTCATGTACTTAACGCAATGTAATATACACGCATTACATTTCATGCTGGGTATCGATTATTCATCAATACTGTGAGATTTCTCGAGTTGTGCTGGATCCGTGGGGAATGGATAGACTGTGTTGATGGTGGTCGAAAATGGGAATATTCATCTGATTGAATTTGAAGTTAAAAAAAAAAAATAAGAGATATAAATCAAATACATAAAAGCAGCATATTTTTATTAAACAATCTTCACACAGTCATGTTTTAGAGTGAAACTGTTTCCTGTGTGTCTGTTGAACAAATGTCACCTTGAAAACCAGTCTTTTTAAAAAATTTTTTAAAGAACTGACACTTGTTGATCTGTTCCTCCATCGACGTCATAAAGGTCGTACTTGTGAGTATTTGGAAGGCTTGAATCAGACATCAATTCGAGCTAAATAACAAACATGGTCTTATTGTATTGTTTACATTGCACCGTCTTTTTCAAACAGTCTAACAAGCCGGTTTTTAAGCATTTGTCCTGGGCATCAGTCGGTAGCTTTTGTGCAGTTCGTGATATTTAATGCAAATAAACACAACTCCTATTCAAATACATATAAATGTAGCGTGAATGAAATTATAGCGCAATCCATATCCTTAAGCTACCCACAAAAAGTATTTCCCACTCACAAATATTATTTAGAGATTAAACTTTTAACTGCTCGTTTTCCCCCTTTACTGAATTTATAGAAGGTCAGAAGTGTAATGCCAGCAATCTCAGTTTTATTGAAGAATTTTATAATAAAAGAATTACAATAAAAGCGCGGACAATGCTGGAAGACAACTACAGAAGTGGACCGACCACAGAGAATATTAGGTAGTCTTCATTAACTGCGTCAGTTCACAATGAAGGAAATCGAAACCTTACATATTTCACGTTCCCGAAATAAAAACAATTTGCATTTTAAAAATCTCGTGGACAAGAACGTGTGCATGTGTTATGTAACTATTCTACAATTTAAAGTCTATTTGGAGTAAGGGATTCTTTGTGCGCAACTTAAGCTCTACCCGTGCAATGCAATACCTGACATTCCAGAGGAAATACACCCCTCCAGTCAAATGAAACGATCTCTTAATGGGTCATTATTCTGATTGGTCAATGACTGTGGCGCGGGCTTTTTTCGTTCCGCCCACAGAAATTATTTCCGTTTTATGGTAATATCCATAAAACATCCGCGGAGCAGAAAATATTGCTTAGAGTATTCAACATTTAACATGCAAACAGTTTATATGTGGAAGAAGTGAATAAATATAAGTCAGAAATGCGTTCCAAACTTTCCTCTAAATGTATTTATCGTTAATTTTGGATTAAATTAGATGAATTTTAGACAAAGTATATCATGGCTTCAACGGGGTGCACACTCAAACTGTTGATTGCCGTGATAATGAAAAACAAACAAAATACATTTCATTGTAATTCATTTCCATTGTATTAAAGTCGATGGCAAGATTCGATGATAATTATATTGAACTACTTCATTCATTTCGAATTTCATATTTTTTAACCCACATGTAATGTTGCTTCGTCTTTTGTTTATTTAGCATTTTCTTGGAAGATCCTATTGACTAGTAAGCCCCCGCTTTGTTGTCGTCTGCCTGTGATTCGCAAAAGAGTGGCACCCCCTTGGGCAGTCACTGCTTGCGCGGAGTAATCTCTACCGGTGTTGTGCGGCTGCCATTTATTAGCGGGATTTCCTTGTGCAATCCTCGTAGTAAAATCGGGTTGACTGACTGAGTGTGTTCGGGCCGTGTGTGTACGTTGGTCGTGCCGAAATTTTCACAGAACTGCCGGGTCCTTTCCTCGTTCAATATACAGGGTTTTGGACAGCTTCCGTTCGTTGACAAGAGTCTAAGGTATGTTGTTGTTTTATCTGATATCATTACGGTTCTATTCTCGCTCGATTTAGTTGTAGAATTGTGAGAAACTACAGAAATACGCCAATGTTTTGATGGCATGCGTGGAATGACGGTGATTTAAATGCCCACACGTTTCATTCATGAGCTGGGGTCTGAAGTAACGCCCCATTTAAAGATACGTGCCCGGCTAAGTGACAGTCGACGTAATTACTTATGTCTAAAGATTTTTAGTGGGTTATTTTCTCAACTCAATGTCTGGTGACTCAACAAGAAGTATGTGGAGTGCTCCTTGTGGAGATCTTGGGGAAGATATGACGGTCGTTTGTGAGTAAGTTGACCGCACGCATTTCATCGAATTTGTCATGTTTCGGCAGCTAAACGAATCCTGACCGATTCGTTACTGAGTCACACCGGCAAAGCCTCAGGCGTTGAAAATTGTTGCATTTTGGGTCGTTAAAATACACCAGTCCTCTATTTAAGAAGCCTCTTCACCGTGCAAGACTTGTAATGTTTGTATTATACTATGCTAAGGTTGGTTGTTTGACCAGGTTTTATGCGTGTGTGGGTGGTGTTCATATACATTTGAATGACCTTTTCTTTTGTACACATACACAAGCATGACATGACATTAGAAGGTTGCTTCCGCATTGGCTTAGCGCGTAATTCAACAGCGCGAAACAGTTGTGACTTTGTAATACATTGTAATACACTGTTGAGGTATGTTGTTACATTAGTGTTGTTTGGATGCCAATGAGGGCCTCATTTATTACTTGGTTGATATGACTGAGATACAAAGTGTACATGTTGTCAAGATTTTTTTCTTTATACCTTGCAGAGAATTGTCATTTGCCTGTGTACACACAGTTTCCACATTGGATTTATAAGCTGCTTTTTGGAATGGCAGCAGTTGCGCACCGAATTGTGCTCACCAGCGATCAAGTCCGAGATCACCGAGACCACAATTACCATCGGTCCTCCCAGTCCATCCCAGACGACGATATGAATTCACTGGAGGACAGCGACTCGATGGAGTCTTGCTTCGTGGGTACAGAGGAGGAGTTCTACTCCTCCACCCTAACCCCGCCGACTCCCAGTGAGGACATTTGGAAGAAGTTCGAGTTGTACCCAACTCCTCCCCTAAGCCCGAGTCATAACCCAGAGGACAGCAAGGAGTGCGATCGTCACCCGAGACATCAACACGACGGTGAAGCCGACCTCCTTCAAGAAGTTACCAACATCCTCATGGACGATGATGACCTTCCGTGGTTAACCCGCAAGTGCCACTTTTCCGACCCCGTCTTCCGTGCCCCCTCCCCGATCAGTCCAGCCCTCATCCAGGACTGTATGTGGAGCAGCATTATCGCAGAGGAGAGGCGGAAACTCTTTATGAAGTCCGAGAAGAAGCACGCCGAGGAGCGAGCCAAGAAGGTCTCGTCGTTGCATTCAGGAGCAATGCTCCCACCCCTGGTGCCGGCATCCGAGTATGGATCCTCAGACTGTGTGGATCCTTCTGCAGTCTTCCCATATCCACTCAGTGAAACCAGATTGGATTTATTCAGCTCTGGAACGAATACACCCTCTGACTCTGGTGAGTATTTTATACTTAAAAAATAAAAATCAACTAGGCTACCTATCATAACTCAATTCTTGCAGAGAAGGATTGTGTTAATTAACTAGAATAGGCAATTAAAAAAAAATGGTATGGGGTTTAAAAAACAACCAAGCTCCTAAAACTTTGAGTCACACAAAATAGCCATTTTGTTGTACAGTCCCTAGTGTATGTATTTTATTTCACTTCGGATGAGTTTTGAATAAATTTTTGATTGAACCACAGAGCAATCTTTCTCGTGGGTCTACTTTACATGTAATGGCATCCATCTCTAATCAAAATAGCAATGCAAGAGCTGTGGTGTACATGTGCACAACAGCAACAGCTGTGGTTGTACATCTTGAGGTCACCCAAGGGTTGATTCACCAGGAAATCCCTTCTCCAATGTGAACTGTTTTCATAATGTCTCTCTATCCAAAACCCATTCACTTAAAGGACTTTTATTAAAACAGTACATCTGCCGGGTTCAAAGAAGAAATGATTATTAAAAAGTTGTCGCAAGATTTTGGGTACTGCTTTAAAATTTGCCCTAAATTTGCCAGTTCGAGCTGACTGTGCAAGTTGAGGAAGCTGTTGAATGTGGAAGCTAGATTTGGCAACTTTCCCAAAAAATATTGTGGCAAGAGAGTGATCTAAAGTTCAGCTTATAAGGAAATCCTTGTCGTAAACTTAACAATGGAAAATATTTGTAAGATGCGGTCGGTGGGATGAAAGTACCCAGTATCCGCGTATGGACATGTGTTATTTAATATTCTTCCAGTATGCATTACAATCTTGAAAAGGTCAAGAGACAGTTTTTTATCGTTTGCTCGTATGGTCCTCATGGGTCTTCTTAATTTGACATTCAAGCTAAGCTTGGTCTATAAATTTAGAGAGCTTTTTAATGGGGTTTGAAACTAAACCTCGCTTTGGTAGATTACCCATTCAACACTGGCCAAAATCCTTAAAGCCAAGCTCTGGGAAGTTGAGGATTTATCTTCCAGTGTTTGACCAGATCTAGAGCTCCTTTTTACTGCCATATTGCGGTAACCCCCAAGCCTTTTTCTTTCACCGGGTGTATAATGGCTTTTCACACATCCTTTTGAACTTGCCAGTCCTTTGAATAAGCCTGGACTCTTCATTTGGGATTAACTAGCTGTCCAATTAGCACTTTGTTGTTACAACAACACTCACAAGTTGTAAACTTGGGAACCTAACATATGTTTGCTAGGCAGTTAAACAGTCCTAACAAATTGTAGGCATTGTTGTATCCTGTGTGGTTTTTTTTTCCTGCTTGAACTGGGTAATCCAGGGGTGTACATTGTTCAAAAAGAACAACTGATCCCTGCCTTGTTCTAGAGTTAACCACACAGGGGGGCGTTTAGTGTACACATCAAAGTCCTGTTGTAGCCTCTGAGGTAAAAATAGAGTACATGTGTAGTCCTTTTAGCATTCCAAAAAAAATAAAAACGACCACAACAACACTGTCCTTGGGCCCATACTGCCAATGATCCAGAACGCTGTAATTTATCATCACCATTCTGTGTGTAAACTTGTATTGCACAAAGCCACTGTGTGATTGCGCAAGATCGGCAGCCCTTTAAATTCACCATATGGGAGTGTATTACATGAGTAGTAAGCCTTGCTGTGTTGTTGCGCAATAATACCCTACGCACACGCACACACACGCACACACACACACACATGCACTGGAAAATGATATCAGATGGGAAATAGTAGTAGGTTCACCTAGAGGCTGTTGTAGTATTATATAATTCATAGATCAAAGAAATAATTGGGTTAAATTTATCTCTATTATTTACACAAACTGAAAGAAAAATACTGAAGAGTGAGGATCAAAAAGATACTGACAAGTAGCAGTACTGACGGTAAATAATGCCAGAGTAGGTTCAATCTGGCTTGGATTGACCTGTAACTGTGAAGTTGATGTTCCCACAGGGAGCGAATATTGCACAATTTTATTTTTATCACCGTAAGGACTTTGGGTTTAATCAATTTGTAAATATATATTGGTAATCTTGGAATGGCTAGGCACTGGGCAGCAATTGCTTTTTATCTGAAAGTAACATTCAGACAGCAAATTATCTATACAGTGTTGCCACGAAAAACCCATACTTTAAAAAAAAAATTAAATTCAATAATTGAACACAAACTGTGTTTAAGTTTGAAATTAATATACTGGTAGAAATAAATTTGTGGTTAGTTCAAGTACATGTAAATGAGTTATGTACACCGACAAATGCGTGCACATTTGTCTTATTTGTGTAAATGCATTATTAATAACTTTTGTCAATCTGTCATTCACACCCACTACTACGTTTATGAGAACTCGTACCCACCCACACAAAGCCGTGTTATAACAGTGCAAAATATATTGACTCGAAAGGCGGTAAAGTGAAATGGGCAACAGTGTGCGATGCTCTACCTACGTGCATCCCTCCACCCAAGGCTTTTTGTTTGTAAATATCAGTTGCAATCTGAAATGTCAAGGGGGCGTATGTGTGGGGCACTAACTGGGAAACGCTTTTTGAGGTGAAGTATGGGATTGAAATATGGGTGGTGAAAATAAAGCTGATTATGTAGTGTTTCTGATTTTGAGTGATTCAATGTATACTTACATGAGGAAAACAAACCTGTTAAAAATTGGGCTCAATCCGACGTTCCAAGTCGGGAGATAACGGTGAAAAACCGTGCACACTTTTCAGCATTTAAACACATTGTCCTTGATTTTGATTGTTACAACCAAAACTAAAATCGGGGTCTTCAAAATTAATTGTTCTCGACTTTCGCATGCAATATTGGTACTCGTTTGATTTTTCAGAGTGATACTAGTTAACAAAATCAGATGAATACCAAATCCAATCCTGTATTCTACCTTGAAGTGAACTAATAGAACAGTGACATTTGTTTATTTATTTGGAATTATTTTCATAACATTATTTTGTGTGGAGAATACTGACCTAGCTATGTAACGAACCTACCAAAATCTCTCACCATATGGCATCTAAAAAAAAATATAAATAAAACCTGTGGCCATGAATGGTTGACTGGCAACTAACCCCATCATAGTAAGGCAAGCGCAAATGCAGGATTATGGAAGATTTGAGGATATTATAAAGAATAGCATCTGCTTTATTTTAAGATGTCAACTGGGAAAGATTAGATGGTTATCTTATTAGTTGGAGATGCTCTGCGCAGTTCTTGTTGTGGCAACCTCCTGGTAAACTGGGATCTGTCGTGTGTGCAATTAGTGTTTAAGACCTCCATTGAGCAGATTGGGGATCAGTGTTACATAATAGAAACAAAGTCTTCCCTGTTGGATAATTAAGGAGATGAAGTCAAACCTTGAGGGTTTTTTTTCCTTGGGCCATATTTAGGTTAACCAAAGGAAAGCAGTTAATCAGGGCGATGCGACATATCAAACTCAACTTCTCCTAGTTGGTTGTAGCAGATTTGTTTTAGGTTTCATTTGAGCGCTTATCACTTCTTTAAGTTTCAATTCCAGACAGAATCTATTGATAACTAGTTTGAGTAGCAATGTACAAGTGAAACTGATGTTTTCTCCTTTTTTTCTCGTTTCTGCAGAAGAAGAAATCGATGTAGTCACAGTCGAAAAGAAGCACTCTGTTCATAAAACCAACAGCACAAGACCGTATCACAAACAGCAATCAACGACAAAGGCACGACATCAGCACCAGCACCATCATCGGCCGATAAGTGTCACCCTGGTCGGGAACAAGCGAGGGCGCCCATCATCAGCAACGATACTCTCGATACCCATCAAGAAGCTGAAGACGGAGGGAAATCTTGAGGAGGTAAAACAGATCTTACAAAAGTCGAATTTGATAAGGAGTTCATCAGGAAGCAGCCGCGGGAGTAGTCGAGGATGCAGCCGAAACAGCAGTCGGCCGTCAAGTCAACCGAGTAGCCACCCCTCATCGGACTCGGAGGACACTGAGAAGAGGGCGTGTCACAACGTCTTGGAGAGGAAAAGAAGGGAAGATCTCCGGACAAGTTTCCTCCTCCTTCGGGATGAGGTCCCAGAATTGGGATCGTGTGATCGGGCAGCCAAGGTTGTGATTCTTAAGAAAGCGACAGACTACGTTTTGTCTCTTCGAGACAAGGAGGAAACTCTAAGCATGGACATAGCAACAGAGAAGGAGAGGAACATTCAGCTCAGAAGGAGACTTGAGGCATTGCTAGCCCCTCTGCCTTTGTAAATAAGTTTATAACCTTTGAACTGGACTTGGACCACCGTGAAGAAAGCCTTTAGTTTAACACTGGCAAGATGGTGATACTTTGATAACAGGAAGACTTCGAAACAACAATTTGTTTTTTTTTATTCCACTAAGGGAAGACAAGCGAAGTGACTAGCAGCTGATTGTTTTACGAATTATACAAAATGTGAAGAAAGAGATGAGAACTGGAAAAGACGAGAGAAAAGTGATTCAGATGAGATGTTTATTTTTTTTGTAAATAGGTTTTTGATTGGTTTGTATGGAAAGAGAAAAAGTCTGTATGATAGTTTAATACAGACATCATGTACAAATGTAATAAATATAAAGATTGTAATAATATTTTAGTTCTCTTATATATCCTATGTTTTGTAATTCTTTTATATATTTTAACTGCACATTTTGCGAAAGTGGAAGCCTTCGATGGTGGAGAAGCTGTCAGAGTATTGTATCGACCCGGCTTACATTTTTTAATGTTTAAATCCAGTTGTTCGCTTAATATTACTTGTACCCCAGTACAGTAGGACTTGAACAATTGTCCGTCTGTTACTGACTGCTTTGGCCTCTTCATGTGTTATGATTGCTAGGTTGCCTGGTTCATGTTGGAGTTTTGCATGTTTATTGGATTAGCCATTTTGTTTTTTTTTCTTATTGCGTAGATTTTTTTTTTTCAAATATTAACAATGTGCAAATTTTTTCAAAACGTTATATTTTCTTATTTTATTTTTGTGATTTTTTGAGAGACAAATTATAAATCCTCTATTAAAAAAATGATTATTTACCGTCATTATATAAAATCAGACTTGCTTATTAATTTCCTATTGATTTAAGAAAAAAGGGACAAACATTTTCCCTTTGTGATCATAGAGTAAAAACCAATATTATTGATTTTGGAAATTACCCCCCCCCCCCACCTAAAAATAAAATAAACTATTCAAAGATGACTTGAATTGAAAAGAAAATTACGTTGTCTTTAAATAAGGTGATTGATGTTCAATGAATGTTCACTATGGATATTTACTATTAACTACTTTACATCACCCTTGGAAAAGCTAATTTTTAAGTTGTCATAGACCGTATGTACTGAAACTCTTGCAGTCTTTTGACAACCTTAACTTAGTTGGAAGCCCCCCCCCCCCAGTTCCATGTTTCACATTTTAGATGTTTGCCTTGCATATTTAAAAACCCAAATGTTCAAAATATCAGCATCAAAATAGTGCTGATGAATTATTTATATGACAAGAATAATTTGAAATCTTACCCGTCAATGACGTTATTTGTCCATACCTTCAAATTTTTTTATTGTAATTTTCACACAATTTAAATCGAATGTAGTAAGAAAAATCGCTCTTGGACATTTAAATAACAAAAAACAAATTGCTAGTAACTGCCTTTCATTTCTAACTGCCATATATAAAGAGAAAAAAAGGAATTTTCCCAGCTTGTGTAGTGATTTATTTTGATTATGTTGAACGTTGGTGGTTTGCCAATTTTAGGCAACAGATTTACCTCGTTTTATTTACATGTATTAAAGTTTTTTGAAAAAAAGTTATGTCCCGTTTTGTGCTGGACAAAATAAACCCGACTTTTCCCAAAAGTAACATGACAGCTAACACAAGTCTAACTACAGTCTCTTTGTTTTCTTTGTCTGCCCGCCTGCCAGCTGCTTATGCGGCCTTTTCTTTATCTGTAAAAGCGCGCGAAATGGATCACGTGGGCCGTCTTTGTCGTCTGGAATGCTATTAATATTCATAAAGGGGCGTGTCTGTGATGGTTGGCATGCCAAGAATCAAACACACTGACTGGTTTTGACGGCGTTGGTTGCTGTCGCATAGGAAATGCTTGGGAACAAAACTGAACTTACGGGAAAAAAACGTATGGGGTCGAAAGTGCAGTGTGAAGCCCAGTGTTAGTAAACTTATTACAGGATTGTATTCCATGCAGAATAAAACAGTTTGGGGATTTTTGAAAACGTACACGATTTAAAAATTGTAAAAGCAAGAATAATTCGTATAACGCTGACAGTGGATCATCTTTATTCGGGAAATATTTCTTCAGGTTTTGTAAATGGGATGGTAAAGCAGTTGATGACAGCAAAGTCGGTTTTGGTTTATAATTTGTATTGGTTTGTTTTTTTCTCGAGGGTGACTTTGTAATAAATGCTAAAGTTAATGTTTCTTTTATTGCAACTGGTAAATGTTGATACCGAAACGAAATAATACAGACTCCGAACCCGGAAGTGTGGAGTGTTATGATAGTTAAGTTTCGAGAGTCTCTGAAAATCCTCCTTTGTGTAGAGTATTTTTTCTCAAAAGTGATTCATATCGACTCTTTACCGACAAGGTGTTGTGATGCCTGCCCTGTGACACCCCCTGTATAAATGATAACCCCCCCCCTAAAAAGTTAATGGGGTAGGAACCGATTTTTGAGACTACCGTTGTGTTACTCGTTTTCACCGCGTGGTGGCGCCATTTGGTTTAACAATGGACGCTCTGTTAACCTGCAAATTCCCACGACCTTTAGTCAACTCGGGTTCAAAAAAGTTTCAAAATGAAAGTTAGTCAACTTGTATTGCAATGCCCGGAGGACCTTTACATTCCACGAATAACTCTTGTAATGGCTGGCCGTACGACTGGCTGGCGCTCCAATAAGGAAGTTAAATCATTAACTAATTTTATACCTTATTGTCAAAATCAGACGGTGGTGGTCCTACATGAACTGGGTATCGTCTGTACGAGTGAACGGTACCTTGCCATATTCTTTTCTCAGAAAAGCTTTTCAGCCTCGTGAAGAATTCGTGGTTTCGATTAGAGTTGCCCCATCAGTATGTGTTTGTTGTATAAGTTTTAACTTTGAAAAACATTGGGAATGGGGAATGGCTGAAGTTGCAGTCAATGTGTCTTCCCAATGGATTTTTTTTCTTCAAAAATATGTTTCACAAACTATGATTAAGACTTTAAAGCCGTTAAAGGTGTCTGTAAATGCTTCCATTCTTTGCACAAATCAAGATATATGTAATAAAACCAACCTGGGCAAATTTCAGCTCAATTCTTTGTTTCTTTATCGAGAAAACGGTAAAAACGCATTGCTTTTATAAGTTTTATGGCAGAGTTTTTGGGGTCTAACAATCATGAGTCGAAAATGTATTTATGTAATTTATTGTTAAAAAAGGATAAGGCGTCGGGCAGAAAATGGTTCAATGAACGTTTGCTTCCATCATTATCTTTATACCTTGTAAGGTGTTATGTAACTCTGTGAACATTTATGTTTTTCTTTCTTACCAATGTTAAGCTGAGGCTGTAAACTATCTGATTAATTTTGTGACCTTCCTCAGTTTCCACCAGCTATCAAAGACGTGCCCCAATTTCCAAAGATACCCAGTTTTTTTTCCCAGCAACAAAACAACATGGAAGTTGATGTGTTGCATGCTATTCGTAACGCCAGTAGGTCGATGAAGAGCAGCACTTTTGAGAAGTTGAGTTAGTAGTGAACTAAAGAAGATCCAGAGCCAGAGGTGATTAAAACCGACTCCAACAAAGAAAGTTGTGGGGAAAATTGTGATTAATGGCCGTTGCGACTTGACAACAGGTTGCTCACGTCGTCGTATAATGTCAAGCAATTCTTTAAAGGTGAAACTTAGGATTGGTAAAGCCGATAGTGGAGTGTTCTTACTTTGTGTGGCCGAATACAATATACATGATAAACAAGCCTGTGATGATTTGGGCTCAACCCGTCGTCCGGGTCAGGAGAAAAACAGTGAAAACCTGTGCCCACTTTTCAGCACGTAAACACATTGTCCTTAATTATGATTGTCACAACTGAAATTAAAATGAGAGGTCTTCAAAATTCTATTTCCTCAGACTGAAATATCTCTATGGAAGATTGGTATGATGAACTTCATAATCAGTAAGCTTTCGGACTGATACTAATGAAAAAAAATTGGTATGAATACCAATCCTGTATTGTACCTGTACCATCGGCCAGAGGAGGGAGCTCGTGGTTTATCCTCAAAGCAATCGAACGACATGGGGCAAGGGTCACGGGGGGTGAGATTTTCCAGGGCAGCAGACAAACCTACCAGTGTCTGGCAATTAAAATCGGACTCAGTCTTAATCCCCAATGGTAACAGATTAGACCATTGAACCATGTAGGTTGAACCTAAATATTCCTAAAGCACCAAGGTTTTCCTTTAAAATGTACCTTTTCGACTTTTAACCCATCACACGCTGTGCTGGGCGTCTTAATCGGGAATGAAAAGGGGGAGTTAAAACGCCGAAGAGTTTTAACAAAATGGGATATAATATTGTCAGGGAGAAGTCATCCAACTGACCTGCACTGATTCTTGGAAACACAGGAACTTGGAGCCAGAGCTCTCTCTCTCTCTAACCCCGGAGGATTTATTCTCAGGACATGGGCATTCAGGTTGGCTCGTGGTCTCGTTCCTTCACCTCTGTGATCCCGACTCGAATCCCGGACCGGAGCCTCGTAATGTGGAATGAGTTTTCAGTCCCCACCTAATAATTGCGTGGCTTTTACCTCCCTTTGAGTTTTCCTCCCACATCTTAAAACTGATGTTTCTTCATCATCTTCTCTACACAGGTATCTCCAGGCTTACGGGTCCCCCCCCACAGTGCTAGGCGCTTTTGAGGGTCCCTTGGTTTCATGACCAGAAAGATTAAACAATAATAATAATTCTCATTATCCTGTTGGTAAGTGATGACGTTTCTGGAGCCGGAAGTGCAATGTAAACGAATGATACACATTACATCGTACATTCGTTGCACTGCACTTCCGGCTCCAAAAAACAAAAACAAAAACCCGCCATCACTTACCAACAGGATAGCGAGAAAACAACATGAGGTCAGGGGTCACTGAGATGAGACTCATAGGGCAAGAAGCCTACCTCTGTCTGGCAATTTTAGTCGGTCATTTAATCCCATGTAGTAGCATATTAGACCGTTGACCCTAAGTATAATACCGTACTAATGCACCAAGGCTCTTCTTTTCGACTTTTACCCTATCACACGCTGTGCTGCACGTCTTAATCATGGATGAAAGAGGGAGTTCACAACACCAAAGGAGTTTTTCTTTTTATTTTAAAATGTGATATTGTGTGGGAGAAGTCACCCAACTGACCAGCGTTCACTCTTGGAAACACATGGGCTCAGGTTGCTTTGTGATATACGGCGTTCCCCTTCTTTCCACCGCGGTTGCCCGCCTTGTTCGAATCCCGCCCCGAGACTGGATCTTCACCTGTGGAGTGGGGTTTAACGAAAGCAATTCCCTCCCCCTGGGAGTTTCCAGCTCCCCCAGGTGCCCCCCCATGAAAACAAAATCCAAATTCATTACAAAACATGGCCTCTACTGCCCCCTCCCCACTGAAAAGCAACCCCCCTGTCTCCCCCCACCACCGCTGTTCTCCCAGTGAAAAAAAAACTGGCTATACGCCGTTGAAGTGCAGTAAGTGAATAATAAACTGGACATTGCTTATTGTCGCTCTTTGAATGAAACTACCACTTACAAGAGTTGTCATAATTATCCAAAATGAAACGCGAGTTTATTTTGAGGAGTGCAGCTCCGTAACTAGGGTAAACTTTTACTTTTTTTTAAGCGTGGGACAAGGGGAGCACCATTTTTCCTAGGGGGCACTTGAATCCAGTTAATACCACAGTTTCCGTTTGTATTTTTCCCAAAACAAGCCCCTTTTCAGCGCTCTTCTGACGTGTCGAGGTAAAACAAAACACATTATGCGTGTAAATAGTACAAACTAGTTAAAAAAAAACACATTGAAATTACTACATAAAAGCTCATAAAATGTTCTGTTTTATTCTGGTATTTTTTAATCTCAAAAGTCCAGATTTCAAATGGGTGGGCACCCGGGGGGCACGGGCATCAGTTGGGGGAGGGGCCACGTGCCCCACGTGCCCCCCCTAGTTATGCAGCTGAAGGAGTGTGATGATGCACCAGAGTTTATTTTTTCTCTGAAAATGATTCCAAAACGCCATCACTTTAACAACGGGATTGTTCCTAGTGGGTGGGAGCCAATATCAGAACCTGTTTAAACTGAGGGGTGACGTCATGTCAAATTTAAAGGGTGAACTTCTCGAGTCTCTGGGGATGTTGGAGGAACACTGAATAACACCCAACGTTATCATGAAAGCAACTTTATCATAAAATGTTCTGTTTTATTCAACACAAAATACAATATTTACTACATTGTGAACAGGAACATCGTTGTGTTGAATAATCGAAACTGAAATAGGGTTGCTCCCTCAAGTTCTTGGAAAATGAATAGACACTCCCAGGCACCGTATCCACAGAACTTGTACATTATTTTTTAAAGGTTAAAAATCAACGACCATAAGCTGAAACTTGAAACCAACTATAAATATATTTTAGAGGGGGGCTCCTGAGGTCGAATTCAGTTTTGTGATGCACTCATTCTCCACTAGATAGAGTTCTTATGAAAGTGGAAAAAAATCACAAGTCTCTATAGCACCTCACGTAAAACGGTGTAAAATGCCATTGTGTTTGATTACCCTTCCAGTGTGAATTTTGTCAAAATCCAAAAACCTCCAATGACGTCACATTTCAGATGTACGGGCCTGTACCTTTTTGTATAGGGACGTTTTAATTCATTCCTGAATTTCGATGATATTCAATCAAAAAAGGCCTTGAATTTGACATTTTGACTACTGACGCAAACATTCCTCTTTCTTTAGCACAGACCATTCGCTGTTGCTATCCAATGACGTCATGTTTCAAACCTCACTGTGAAAGAGTATCAAACAAAATGACATTTTACACCTTTTTGACGTGAGATTAGAGACTTTTTATTTTCCCCACTTTCATATAAGGACTCTATCTATTGGAAGATGAGTACATCACATAACTGAATTTGACCTTGGAGTCCCTCTTGAAATTCTATCCTCAGAACGGTATACAAGCTCTTCGATCGAGAGGTGTAAGTGGCAAGATCCTTCGGCAGAAGTAACCTATTGCAACACCTTTTGTTGTGATTTTCTTGCACAGAACAAAAAAATGGTTTAGGAGATCGTCTGCCTTTGCATGAAGTAGACAGGATCCACCGTAATGGCCAATGTACAAAACAGGACCCATACTATCAAAGTCGACTGGTGAATAATTGCCAAATTGTTCATTGGTTCAAACTGCAGGTAACTTTTTTTTCAGGCCAAGATCGGCACATTTAGTGTTTTGAAACAAAACAATTCGCAAGGATAAGGGGTTGTCATTATCAGATATGCACTATACCTACATTCTACCTAGACTAGGGTTTCCCCTTCTGCGGTAGCTATAGCCTGTGGAGGTTGGAATGTACAACGTCCAAGATCTTTATGGTGCAGACCGTTGATTGTACAGGCACAAGTGCAGGGATGCCTCATTGACGTGACATAGATTATTCAACCCCAGCGGCACTGCCACTCGGCCAGCCAGGCCTGTTTGCCCGGTCGTCATGGCACTGAAATATCTGACTCACATCTCAAACATTCTCCTCAACGTGAAGCTGACTGCCTCCTGCCAGCAGCCTACGCGTAACGGCTCCGTCTCGTAATCGCCAAACGCTGCAGGTACGAGGTTTACGGCTATGCTTCACACCCCGCTTGTCGTCTGCAGCTGCGTGGTACCCTGTGTCAGGTTCCATACGTAATGTACTAAGCATTCTCATTGAATAAAACCATCTAAAATGGCCAGAGTAGACCTGGAGAAGGGTCTAAATCGGCCATAAAGTCATTACCGGGTCAACTTGACCAGTAATCCCGTCGTTTTTGGCTCGGATTCAGGGTAACGTTGGTCGTCGAAAGACGGGCCTTGCTGACCTGAAAATATGACCCATAAACCCTTAAAGAAGTCTGACTTTCTTTCACTGTCAGTCCAGCGCCGTAACTAGGCTAAAATTTTAGGGGGTAACAAGGGGTGCACCATTTTTCCTAGGGGGCGCTTTTGGCCAATTAAAAATGTATGTAGTCTCCGTTTGTATTTTTCATAAACAAACCTTTTTCCAGTGTTTTCTGACTTGTTGACGCAAAACAAAATACATTTTGTGTGTGAATAAATAAAAAATAGGTTAAAAAACATCGAAATTACTACGTAAATGCTCATAAAATGTAACACTTAATTCTGGTAATTTTTAATCTCAAAAGTCCAGATTTCAAAGGGGGGGGCACGGACTTCAGTTGGGGGCGTGGCCCCCGTGCCCCCCTTAGTTACGCCACTGTGTCAGTCTCGGTTTGGTTGTGTGGGCAAACAATAATGTAGGTCTCGTTAAGTTACGGCCTCTCGAATATTCTTTTTTGTAAGCTGCCAAAATTGTTTTGGTACTGAAGTGCTGTGTGATATATACATGAACAGGTTTCAGAATTAACATTATCGATGAAGCCTATACGACAACATTTACGTAGGATAATTGTCTCATGATATCTCGTACTAATGTACATGAGTTGGCCTTTTTGACGGTGGCTGATGATGATATGACACGGTCATAAGTTATAACTGTACAAACATTCCAATGTCAAAAGAAAAGTATAGTTCTGGCGACGGAAAAACAGGAGCAGTCATATTAGCCCCTCTGTTAGTGGCGTGAACATGGAATTGTATACAAACCGAGACATTTAAAAAAAATCATTCCACATATCCATTGGGATATCAATTTGCACGGCGTGTGGAAGTCAGTCTGCTGTTACGTAAGATGCAGGTAGTTAAACTCCAGGAAATCCCATGTTGGCGTCCCCCTCCTTGTCTTTCTTTAGGATCAATGGGTTGATCATTGACTTTGTCCCCGGGGAGGCCAGTCCCCTGTCTGGTCGCCATAAAACTTTACTTAGCGAACAAAAGAAGCTCGCCCAGAGGTTGGGACTGAGACATTCCTTAGGACAACAAAGCTGAGACGTTCCCAGAATTAGGCATATAACCGTCCTTCACCTCCCATAGATAACGGGATTTGAATGGCAACAGTTAATGGATTCTGAATGGATCGAAAATCCTAGGGCTTTTTTTTGTTATGGACAAGCAGTTAAAAAAGTTCTATACTTTTTTTTTAACCATCCCACTTGTAGAAAGTAAAGGTTGCATTGGAAGGTGCATCGATTGACAATAATGTCAGCACACACTGAATTTTAACCGATACTAACTTAAAATCACCAGAAATGAAACACTTTTGACACTTTCTTTATTACAGAAGCGTATTGCCGCCACGTGGATAAAAAAAGTCTTACTCACACGATAATGATCGTGTGCGTACACAATAATTCCCAACTTATCGTGCACGTACACGATAAGTTTGAACTTATCGTGTACGTACACGACGATAATTGTCGTGTACGTACACGATACGTACACGATCAGTTTTGATTTATCGTGTACAGTCATACTCCATAAGTTCAAACTTAAATTATCGTGCATGTACACGATAATTATCGTCGTGTACGTACATGATAACTATCGTGTACGTACATGGAAAGAAATGAACACTCAACTCAGTATGCTAACCCAATGCGTTGTCTCGCTTAACCCTACTCACAAGCAGGGGTAACAAATTCCCAGGAAATGGCTCTTTCCCCAGGAGTTTGCAAGGGTTAGCAAATCAAGTGTGAAAAGGTCAACCAAATTTTCCCGGGAATTTCCCAGTAAATTCTCCTGGTGTGAAAAGGGGCTTAAAAAACCTTACTCAATACTTTCATCCACGGGTTTAGACGCGTGTATTTTGTACAGATGGCGAATAGACATGCGTTCGCCGCCATCTTTGAGGTCAAACGCAATATTGACGGAGTGCGTGTAGCTGTTTGACCTCTCTGCGTGAGGGTGTCTTTTCCTGTACTAAATGCTCATATTGACGTCATACGCATACGGTCTACTATACTTTCTCTTCTGGACAGAGGTTCTTGTGTGGCATTATTTCATATAGCATCATCTCGATTTTCCCCCACCACATGCCTTGCTTTATACTCTGTAATCCCAAATTAACAATGTTACCGAGCGCTCATGATGATCTTACGAAAAGAATTAAGAGGTGGCACTCCTGGGAAGAGGTATAAGTCTTCCTATTGACTGCTTCTGGTGCTTCTTGAAGTATACTCCCCTCCCCTACCTGAAACCCACAATCCAAACCTCTACCACACTAATTAACACACAAGTCATCTTTCAATCTTCCATGTTGGTCCAAGTTACTCTTATCACGCCCTCACAGTTCACGTTGAAAAGTGCTCAGCTTTTACCTGAAACTGTAGACCTACACTATTGCTAGACCAACTGGACCTCCCAAATGGACCGTGTACTATAGACTCTGTTTTCCTTACCCCCCCCCTCCCCTCCCAACCCCGGTGCCCCCATCGCGTCAGGTCTGGCCTGGAATTCATGGCAACCATGCCATACAACTGATAACCCCCTCCATTTCCCCATCGCACTTCCCCCATCTCCCCTAATCAACCACCATGATCCACGAAATCAAAATTCCATTCATAATGAGGTCTGAAGCTTCTCTCACATAAAAAAAACAAAATTGCATATTCAGCTGTATACGATAAATCCCATACTTCTCACATTGTAATACAGAGTTTGCATGCGTCGCTGGAGAAGGTGGCTTTACAGAGAAGAAGACAGAAATTGATGACAAATGTAAATGAAGTCATCAGTCTGTTTATAAACACAAAGCGCTGAGTCATCACCGCAAAACCCCCTCCGAATCCCCATCACCGCATTCTCCAAGACGCAGACGACGAGCTGATGAGATTCACACATGATGACCCATTGTGTCTCATCCTCGTGTACCACCATCCCCTTGTCTTCTTAAGATCTCATCACGGCTATCTCCGCGTGGTGCACGGTTGTTATGCATACACTGTATATATGCGGTTTTATCAATGAGTCATCACCGTACACACGACCATTACAGACTATACGGGGCGGAGTCTAGACCTCAGTCATCCAAGACGACCCTCTCGTCTGGTCATCCGTGAGGACATCTCCATCTTCCCTGATGCTCAACGAAGACTGCGGGGGAGTATTCCTCAAAGGACGGCAGGCGAAGCATCACATTCTATACATATGAAATTCTTTGCATTGATACTACTAGCCCCTAATGATCTATATTATGTAAACGTTTTTATATTAAAATCCAATGATATAATGTTCAGATTATTAAAAATTAACGATCACATTTCATATACGTGATACTTTTAAATCATGATTTTCATCAAACATTACTTGCACTTGTCCGACCCATCCTCATCCCATCCGCATCCCTGTTCATATAATGGAGTAGTCCGCAGAACGCACTACCTTAGCTGATTTCACCATGATAGCCTTCCTCCTCCGAGGGCACAAAAAATAATGATATTGATGAGACTGAACATGCCTAGGAGGAGGAGGGGCCAGACAGCATCTCGTCTGCGGTCAGACTGTGGTAATTGGATGTACTTATAAGCTCGTAGACAAAGGATGAGACCAGACGGATGATGTTACCAAGGTAATGCCCTAGGCGAAGTTGCTCGTCTGGAATCAGTGATGCGGGAGGAGGGGGTGTGATGACCAGACGCGCGGGGTGATGGAGGAGATTGCACGGGCGAACAAAGAGGACGGTTGGACGGTGAGGGAGCACCGCCGGGGATATTTACATCTTGTCAACTTGATAATAATGGTGTACCGCGGGAGGTTGCTCTTCTTGCTAATTAGAATCTGTTTACAAAGAGACGGGCGTCTTTTGCGGAACCTCGTCACTGGATACACACAATGTTTTATGCGATATTAAAATTAGTACTTCTAAGACGTGGTACAGTCTTAATAACTGTTCTGTTCATGACATCTTCTCCGTTCAATTTTAAGGTTAAAGCAAAAACTATACTGTTTACCATTTCTGGTATGTCTGAATGCAAATCAAACAGACTATCCGGGCTTACATATTAAAAGAAATGGGTTTTTTTTTTAGTCAGAATAAACTGAAACACCCGGTGAATAGATCCAGACTGCCGTCCAATGCCCTCTGTTCCTAAATAAACATAATACGCTTCGTGTCACATGAACATGTAAATGGTTTACAAACGAACAAAAACTACCTCATCAGTTAAGTACGCACAAATTTAAAGTGGCGTTTTTATATATGATTTCAATTAAGTTATTTGTGAATTTTAATTTAGAAAACAAAACAAAACAAGTAAAACTAAATCAGTCGGTGCAAACTATTGAGAATAGGCCATCTAGCATGGGTTTATAAGTCCATTTTAAAAACACATATTCATTGTAAAGTATTTTTAACAATTTGTTTTTTGTTTTCCTTCAAAATCAAATCCTATTATCTTTTATTTAAAAAAAAATACAATCGTGATATATATATATATTTTTTAACTCTCAGAAACAAAATCCTTTCGGATAACGATGGAGCCCTTTTTCGACTAACACTCTTTTCAGCGTTAGACCATTTTTAGACACTCTCAGGTGTGAATTTTTGATATCAATCAATTTGTTGGTCTCTTTATTACTGAATGGAAAAAACACATGTCATTAAATTAATTGGGTCATAAATAAGTTGATTTCAATCACGTTGCAGAGTGGATCGATTCGTGCGTTGGCCGTTAGATGCCAAGCGATAGTGCATGACAATTGAGCTTTTGTGCATATATTATTGTATGCAGCTGCGTCATTATCGATAATTAATAGGACGCTGGTAATTTCCGGCCAGCAGAGCTTTGTGACGTCAGCTTGATTATGTATTTGAATACATCTCTCGGTTTGAATGCTGAATGTCTTTGATTCAAGATAATGTACGGCGTTGGTACTCATCGTGATTTGAGCCACTGCTTCCTCCGATGGTGGATTATTCGGTTTGCGGTAATACCATGTGTTATTGATAATAATAATAATAATAATAATAATAATAATAATAATGATAAAAATAATAACAATATACTTTGTGGTGCAGATTGTTCAATTATTTATGAATGTATCTACTGCCGCGGAGTAGATTGGGAACCGGGAGACTACCGAGTTCAAATGGGAACTTGTCCTGCTATTTATCTACTACTGCGGAGTAGATTGGGAACCTGAATACTACCGAGTTCAAAAAGAACTTGTCCTGCTATGTATCTACTGCCACGGAGTAGATTGGGAACCGGGAGACTACCGAGTTCAAATGGGAACTTGTCCTGCTATTTATCTACTACTGCGGAGTAGATTGGGAACCTGAATACTACCGAGTTCAAAAAGAACTTGTCCTGCTATGTATCTACTGCCACGGAGTAGATTGGGAACCGGGAGACTACCGAGTTCAAATGGGAACTTGTCCTGCTATTTATCTACTACTGCGGAGTAGATTGGGAACCTGAATACTACCGAGTTCAAAAAGAACTTGTCCTGCTATTTATCTACTGCCACGGAGTAGATTGGGAACCGGGAGACTACCGAGTTCAAATGGGAACTTGTCCTGCTATTTATCTACTACTGCGGAGTAGATTGGGAACCTGAATACTACCGAGTTCAAAAAGAACTTGTCCTGCTATTTATCTACTGCCACGGAGTAGATTGGGAACTGGGAGACTACCGAGTTCAAATGGGAACTTGTCCTGCTATTTATCTACTACTGCGGAGTAGATTGGGAACCTGAATACTACCGGGTTCAATAAGAACTTGTCCTGCTATGTATCTACTGCCACGGAGTAGATTGGGAATTAGAAAACCACCGAGTTCTATAGGAACTTGTCCTGCTATTTATCTACTACTGCGGAGTAGATTGGGAACCTGAATACCACCGAGTTCAAAAAGAACTTGTCCTGCTATGTATCTACTGCCACGGAGTAGATTGGGAATTGGAATACCACCGAGTTCTATAGGAACTTGTCCTGCTATTTATCTACTACCTCGGAGTAGATTGAGAATTGGAATACCACCGAGTTCTATAGGAACTTGTCCTGCTATTTATCTACTACCTCGGAGTAGATTGAGAATTGGAATACCACCGAGTTCTATAGGAACTTGTCCTGCTATGTATCTACTGCCCCGGAGTAGATTATATAAATTGATAGATAATTTAATGTTATAAATGTATGTGTTTATGTATTCTTTATGAAGAGGCCAGACCCAGCACAAGCTTCGGCTTCTTGTCTGTCCTCCCCATACTATATTTCAAATTCTTTAAAAATTATCCAATTTGTATTTAAAATTGCATTATAGTATGGAAAATAAACCTGAAACCTGAAACCTGAAACCAGATTGGGAACCTGAATACTACCGGTTCAATAAGAACTTGTCCTGCTATTTATCTAGTACCGCGGAGTATATTGGGAACCTGAATACTACCAAGTTCAAAAACTGAGTTGCGAAACCAATATTGAAAACTGCCGGTTAACTGCCAATATTCTGTCCAATTGTCAACAATTATTCATATCCCCCTTGTCTCGAGAGGGCGTTGTCTGTCTCAGGTCTCAATCATCGTGCACCACACTAAACTTAAGCTCACCATAGAAATCAATATGCTAAATGCGAAATATTCAAAACTAGTCATTAAATATTTCAAAGTCTCGTGAAATCAACTCAAATATACTTACACCTAAACTTTATTTTTCTTTTTAATTTTTAGGAGGTTAATTATTTTCCCACGCATCCTCATATAGTTACACTTTATTTGAATGGAATTAATGGCATCGTCATTAATGTAGGTATTGTTGTAAGTTCACCTAGTTACTGATGAGGTGATGCCGAGTAAATTGCATGTGCCATACTCACTCCTTGGAATGTCAAATATCCAATGTTCGTGAACAATGCTACAGGTAACTGCTTATCCACCCTTTCTCTTCATGTGCTCCCGTCGCACAAAAGAGAAACTAAACAAGACACGTCTTATAAAAGTCTCAGGCGAAAGAATAAAAAGCATTAAGGTGACATGAAAAGGTGTTCCCCGTGGGCACACAAAAAGGGGTGTCTTCAAATATCGATGGGTGAGGGGGTACGAGGGGTCGTCTGGCTGCGGTAATAATAGGGTGCGGGGGGTTCATGAACCATTCGAAGGACGGGGGGACTTATTGGAAACAAAATGACCCCTCTTCTTTTGGTTCAACTCGGGGGTGGCTAGTAGCATGTTGATGGGGGACCCACCCTTTGTAATCTCGGTAACACATCGCCAGGACCACAAACCGGGGAGAGGGTAATAAATCATAGGGCTTTTCAATCAAAAGAATATAGAGGTGGGTGGGTTACCGGTATATATGCAGGTGTAAGTGGAATGATCAGTTTTAAAGAACGAGGTTGAGCCATGGCAAAAGGCCCGTTGACTGTTGTTGGTGGTGGAAATAAAAAACGTACCCAAAAAGAAAAAAAAGAAGAGCAAGAATAAACATTTCCGTGTCACAAACCCCAAACCATGAGTGGATTCAGAAAATTCTTAAGGGGGGGGGGTGTTGGCTCAGAATCTAGAACGAGTTGTCAGTACTATGATTATGAAGCGCAAAGCGAAGCCCTGGTGGCGTGGGGTCCGGGGCCCGCTTCAGGGCCCCGGAAACTTTTTGATTCTAGATGCTCTTTGGTGCCATCTGAGACGATTCCTGAGCGTAAGTTTTAGGAGTTAAAGGAGAATTCCACTGGATTTGTTTGCTCTTGTGTTTGTATCTGATTCCGTTCTTCCTCTCCCCTCCCATCCCACTTAATTTCACTTTTAAAGTTGTTTCAAACAATTTTAGGGAGGATGGGGGGGGGGGGGGGGGCTACAGCTCCCTCAGCCCCCTTGATCCGCCAATGAAAACGTCTCGTTTTGAAAACACCTCAGCATCAACCAATAGAAAACCGTGTCTCGTTCCTGATCGGCTGAGCCGATCGAACGTGTGTGTCCGGAGCGCTTTTGGCAACAGTAGCGATAGCTTTATATTGACCGAAGATCAGGGCTGATCATGCCCCATTGTGTCCGGCCAACCCCTCGGGGGAAAAGACCACCACCACCAGCCGGTCAGGGCGGTGTGTGGAATGTTAAACCCACCACCGTCTCACTACCGTGTGGCATCTTAATCAATATCGTTTCGTTTAAGTCTCACCGACTTCTAATTAATTCGGCATCACTTCTGTATAATAGCACTCATTTTCTGGACGCACAACAGACCTGCTGGGGGCGGATCATTGAGTTTTTTTAAAGGATGTGTAGCTATAGCTCTGGGCTGCAAACATACATCATGGATCTAATAAATCATTAGTAAACTAACTAGGGTCATTTGGGATAAACCTGGATTAAACCGGCAGCATGGGATTATCCCAGTAGTGTAAATTATGTTGATTCGTAAATATTATTCGAGTGTATATTATAAACATCTCATTTTAGTAGATTACCGTAACAGTTATGACTTAGAATGGTACTTCCAGAATGCTCCCTTAATGCTTCCGTCTTGCGGTCTAACCAGACCAAAAATGCAAAGCAAGTTGGTTCAAGTAACGTTGTAAGGTAAATGAATAGATAAACTCCCATTAATAGAAATAAATAAAAATAATTGTCAATATTTGTTTGTTTTTGAAAATTAAAAGTTTTTAGATGTGCGAGGAAAAGTGGAAAAACCCATGGCAATCAGGCAGGGACTGAAAAACCCAACTCACATGCCGAGGCCCGGGTCCAAAGTGGGATTCGAACCGGGGTCCACAGAGGTGAAAGGCAGAAAAAAGCAACCACTAAGCCAAACTGAATGGCAAAAATTCACACATGACAACTCCAGACGAGGAATGTAAACTTCAAGGGGACACCAAGGGCATGCAATGAAGATAATACTAAAAAGCCATCATCAGCCACCATCTTGGTCATGTTCCTTGTATCCAATGACAGTAATTAATGCTAATATTCATTGTACAAAAAGGAACCAGACTATTTCTCCTTCCATCCTCGCCTTCGGTTACATTGATTTGAATGGGAGAAAATCAAGATGGCCGCACCATGATACTGGTTTATAGCCTCCTGTGCCGCTGCTAAGCAGCACTTCCCAACTGTTCAGAGCCATCGCTTCTTTTAGCTTGCCTGAAACTCGTAAAATCAGGGCACGCTCAGCGCTTAATTCTTGTCGCCATTTCTCGTCCTCGTCTTTTTTCTCGAGATTTATGACCTGTATGAAAAGAATCCTTCTCAAGGACTGGTGCCATCGTGGAGGAATTTCTTCCCCATTACTCGTGGCGCAGACATGTACTACACAAACCATGTACAAGGATGCATTTCCTATCACCAGGTCCACATCCTCAGATACCACAGTTTTATATGTATATATTTTTTTAATGTCCAAATCGTCCTTTTTATAGTGTAAGTAGTATAACCACCACTTCGTTCTTGAAAGTGCAAGGGCACAGGGCATTTTTCTTCTTGATATAGGGCAACCTCTACGAGGGAAATGTAAATTTGTCCTGGATAATTTCGAGGGCACCAAGGCAATGACCAGGGGGCACCGGAGGCAATTTTGGCATGGAGGCAATTGCAAGCTCCGTTGCCTCCGTGAAGTATTAAACCTGAGTGATATTACATTCGCATTCCTATCGGGATACATGCCCCCTCCCCGTTGTTAATAACTGTAGGCCTCCTTCCTCGTACCATTTTTCCTCCATGCTCATACACTACGGAGGTTTAGTATCACCACATGTAAAGATAACGGTCCCGAAAAAAGGGGGGGGGGTAATTACAGGCGATCACACCACATCGCGGCCAGCCTGATTTGCAATTATTGTTGGGCTTATCTATACGTCTGGCATGTCCTGTATTGATAAGTAATCCCTTTATTACGCGTGAATTGATTGCACTCACTCCCAGATCTATATCCCGCAAGGCACGGAAGTGGACGGGGTCATACTCTGACTTGTCTTTTTTTCCCCTTTTGGTCAGTGGGCCTTTCTGAAACTGTAAAAAAAAGAAAGAAAGAAAGATAGGGACATCATAGTGGGTGATGCTGACAGTTTGCTGATTGCATCTCCCAGTGATTTGAAGATTCGTTTATAAAGTGTCGTTTCCATGGGTGGGAGAGGGAAGGAGGGGCGGGGTGGCTGGATCCCCACACTCCAATGAGGTGGAAGCAAAATCAAAAATAAACTGCGAATTTGTTTGGTTTTCGTAATTGAAACATCTTTGTGCATAATCTGTAAGCAAAAAGACAGGAAAATGTATAAAGTAATTGTATATACCTATGTCTTGTGTACTGTACTTCTTGCAATAAAAACAAAAATAGTTGCATAAACAAAAATAAATTTATTAGGATGAGCCATGTTTCATGCATGCTGGACGGAATTTCCAGGGAATTCCCAGGCAAATCTGGTGGACCTTTTCACACTTGCATTGCTAACCCTGACAAACTCCCGGGAAATGGTTACCTCCTGCCTGGGAGTGGGGTTAAGCGAGACAGCTAGGGGTTCTCCTACCAAAGGTTCTGTCTTTCCAGGTAAACTGAAAGTGTGAAACCATGGGAGGTGGTGGGGCTTTAAAATTCCACGGGAATTTCCTGGGTCCCCCCCGGGAATTGGCTCTGTTATGTGAACAGGGTTTATGATGGAACGCAGGAACACGATTTAGAGGTTGCTGGGGTTTTTCCCTCAGGTTTGAAAGAGATGCCAAACCCGACTCTCACTTTTGAAAATAATTATGAGCAAAACAACATTTTTATTTACCCAGATTATAAATGTCGGACCCTGTTATAAATTGCATTTATAACTTTTCTAAGGCAGTCCGACGAATTTTCCTTTAAGTTAAAACTCTCATATATTTAGGCATTTCCCCAAAGTCTTGGAGTGTAAGATACTTTAACTTCCCCCTTATCTTAACTCTGTAACTTATTGTTTATCACACTTCCATGGAGGAAGGGTGAAGTTGCTGTTCCCACGGTAGTCTTGCTGACCACAGCATAAATTGGCCATGCCGGAACCATCCAGGGACATTATGTAATCCTCTCTGCATTCTCACTATTTTGCAAGTTTAGAAGTTTTCTTTGTCTTAGGCAATCTTCCCACGGATTTGGTCATTTATTGCTGACCACAGGTTTCTTAAGAATTTTGTTGGTCATTTATTGCTGACCACAGGTTTCTTGAGAATTTTAAGCCACTAGTCCTTTTGTGATTGGTTGAAATTCAATCACACCACTCCTTGTTAGAGATTTTTGACCAATTAGATAGTTTAGTTTTCTGTCCGAGTACGTGACCGGCAGGGTTTTTTATCCCCTGTTTCGCTCCTGATTCTTCAGAAGCGAAAACGGCCTCGATGCAAGAAGGACTTGCTAGAAAGTGCTAAGAGCCTTTGCACTTTGCTTAGTTGCCTTCGGTAGAAACAAGTGTTGCTTCCCTAAGAGCCTTGTTCCTAAATCCTCTTCTTGCATCCCTTACCACGTGCTCTGTTGATACAGGTAAGCTACTTTTATTTTTACTTTTGTATGTATAAAACTATTTCTGAACATTGACTCTTGATCGATAATCAACAAATAATTAAAGATGAGCTCGGGATTCGATTGGACAAGCTCAGGATTCGATTGGACAATGCTGATGACTGTATTAAGATGTACAAGTTCACTACTATATTTCATTGTATAACATTTTTATAGCTTTTAATCATGTGAACGGAAAAGCTTTAGGAGTTCCGTCCGATTTACTACTTTGTTATTTTATTGTCATTTATCTAGGATCTAGTCATAGGCTTATTGTATTTAGTGTTGATAAAATTTAGGATGTGCACTCGTGCATATATTGCTGTTCAAGACGTTTCCACTTTCGATAGAATCCATTGGGTTATTGAACACTTGTTGGAGTATTCCGTGATTCGATAAGTAGTTTTCCATATCTGATTAGCCAACTACTAGCCTGGCCAGACAAGCCTTGTCCTCAGATAACTCCTTTCTTACACTGAAAGATGCTTAGGCACATTCCTCGATTAATTTTAGGTTGACTATACGACCGTCTGCTGTGTAGCACATAACCAATAGTAACCTTTGGCCTTGGTTGACCACTCTGTTGCATTCCGTATGCATGCACAAACGATTCATATGAAGGTGTCGCTTATATTCTATTTACGATTCATTTCCAACGTTAGTATTTTACTAATGATTATGTTCTAGAGACAATTCTCAAATTCGTTGAACGAGTGATATTTTAGTCTGTTTAATCCGTTGCTTATAGTTCTTTATTAGTTGTATGTTAAATATTTGATAATTTTGAGTGAGAAGCGAAAACGGCCTCGATGCAAGAAGGACTTGCTAGAAAGTGCTAAGAGCCTTTGCACTTTGCTTAGTTGCCTTCGGTAGAAACAAGTGTTGCTTCCCTAAGAGCCTTGTTCCTAAATCCTCTTCTTGCATCCCTTACCACGTGCTCTGTTGATACAGATGCATATTCCCCAGGTTCGCTTTGGTAGATTTGACCCGGTTCATCTCTCCACAATGCCCCGCTTCTCAACCCTTTTCATCGCTGTTTCTGGACTTTGAAGTTTTCCTACTTGGAGCCCATCTGAGTACGAGTGTATCTTCCCAGTTCCAGACGTGGAAGTGCAGAAAACCCAGCTAAGATCATTATCATATCCATGTGTATTAACTGATTGATTGTTGTATTATATTGATTATTTCCTCCAGTGGTGTAAAATTGTTGATTGTCGTTATTCTTCACGGTCAGTGAAATAATATTTCCCTTGTTCATTTTGCGATTCTTTCTAATCATTCCTTGTCGTTGACATTGGACAAACCACTGTAGGATTTAATTACATTGTGTATTTCATCAACGTGTTCGTTTGATGACTTCTAACTGAAGTGATTGTACTTAAATTGACTTATTATACTTGTTGGCATATTCAGTGAAATAACAATACGCTGATTCCAGACTAGAGAATCAAATCAAATATTGCTGTCCGTTGCGTTTCCTTACCGAGCAAGAGTTCCTTAAAGAAACATCGAACCGAGCACAGGCTCTTTAATATTATAGAGGCTTATACCTGTGACAAAATTGGAGGCACCGCCCGGATTCTTGCTCAATTTCAACTAATTTCTCTCTCGCTTTTGTGTTGCTGTTAGCTTTTTGCGATTTTACAATTGTTGATGTCCTTGAGGGAAATCTAAAAAAACTTTAAGCGGAAGCATTTCTAGTTGATTCTTATTTTACGCCGCTCCATTGTTATTGATCTATGCCAGAAGTATTGAAATTGATTGCATTGTATTTTAACTGAAGTACCTTCTCTCCGACTGTTGACGATATAACTTGTTGTTGTTTTTGTTGTGGAAATTGTTTCCTGAATATTTTTGTGTATTTTAATTTATTGTATCAACTGAGCACGATGGAGTTCACGGATGCCCTCAAAGAATTCTTAGAAGCACAAGGCAAAACATTAGACGAACTAAAAGGGTCCTTAGGGTTAGTTCCCGAGCCAAATTCAGACGAGCCATCCACGTCGGCCAATAACAAATCCAAGCTAGTACCGGTAGTAATTGATAAGACAAATAATAGTAGATCGTATCGAAGGCTGAGGTTGTTTTCTGGCCGAACCCCTACCCCTGCTGGAGAATTAGATTTTGAGAATTGGCGGCGTCTAGCCAAACAGTTGCTGAAAGACAGTAGCATTTCAGATACAGAGAAGAGGAGCAGAGTGACGGAGTCCTTGGTCCCTCCTGCGTTAGATGTTGTTTGGGCTGTTGGAGATGGTTCATCTGCAGACGACTATCTGGACTGCCTATCTAAAGCCTACGGGTCCACAGCTGATGGGGATGAATTACTCACTTCTTTCCGGTGTGAATACCAAAAAGAAGTGGAAAAGGCGTCAGAATATCTCCTTCGTTTACACGCTCTGCTCACCAGGGTAGTTGAGGCAGATGGTGTTGAAGCATCAAGCGGTCCCAAGCTCCTCTGCAGCCAATTTCAGCGGGGATGTCTCTTCAACGACCCTCTTCTTCACACGCTGCAGCTCCAAGCAAGAAAGTCCAATCCACCGTCTATGTTGGAGTTGCTGCGTGAAGTAAGAACCGCTGAAACACAGCTGGAAGAGAAGCTTGGGAGACGGATGACGAAAAGATCTCCTTCAAAAGCTGCAGTCATGGAGCAATCAGCTTCAATTCCCCAGGCAAAGCCACTACCAGTACCTGTCCCCGTTGTAAATGGTGAAGTGAAGGAACTGAGGCAGGAGCTTGATAGACTCCACCGCAGATTAGATGGACTCCTCAGAGGACAGAACAACAGCCGAGGCAGATTTTCTCCATCAAACTCCTTTACTCCCCGGCGAAATCCGACGTCTTTCTTCTGTTACAATTGTGGCCAGGAGGGACATCGCATGAGTGAATGTTCTTCACAGAAGAACCCAACCCTCGTCCAAGAAAAGATGATGGCCCGATCGACAGAAACAAAGAATTCGGGAAACGCCGGCGGACAGCTGTAGAGATCCGAACAGTCGTCCCAAACACATCCAAGGGTCAAGTGTATCGTCAGTCGAGTGATGTGGTACAGTGTCAAGAGGTTACAACGAACGATGTTCCCCATGGTGTAGTCGGTGACCAAGCCATCACCCCTGTCTTCATCGATGGTCGTCCAGCCAAATGCCTCCTTGATACTGGGTCGCAAGTTACATGTATAAGTGCAAAGTACCACGCTCTCCATCTTCCCCACCGTCAGCTTCAACCCCTCTCACACCTAGCGGTGATTGGTGCTGCTGGACAAAGGGTACCCTACAAAGGTTACGTAGAATTAAGCCTAAAGTTTCCAGCCACATCTGCTGGAGCTCAAAACGAGGTTGTAACTCTAGCCTTGGTATGCCCTGATCGCAAAGAAGAAGATGATACGCCGCTGCTTGTTGGGACAAACACCAATGTTGTCAGAGAAATGGTGCGGGTTTGTGTACATAAGGGTGGCAAGAATTTCCTCAGAAAGCTCTCCGTCGATAGTGCGTGGGCAAAAGCTTACAAATTCTTCCCCAATCTGAGTCAGTCTGGTAGCCTTGGTTCGGTGAAGTCTTCAAAACTCACAACAATTAGGCCAGGGGAAGAGGTTGAGGTCACTTCATTTGTCAATAACCGCCTCCGTTCTGAGCGAGAAGTCTTCCTCGAGAAAGAGAGTTCATCCGAGCTTCCTGATGACGTCGAACTGAGGACCAGTCTGGTAGGTTTACCCGCTCGCAGGATGGCGAAGACGAAGGTAGTCCTCATCAACAAATCCTGTCAAGGTGTAGTCATCCCTGCTCGGTGCCGTCTTGCCACTGCTTTCTCCATCGAAGGGAAGTTGCCTTTCGATGAACAAAATTTGTCTTCGTCTGTAACCCCACCAGAGTTTGATTTTGAAGGCTCTCCCCTCTCCGTCGAAAGTGTAGCAAGATTGAAACAATTACTGAACGATAGGGCCGAAGTTTTTTCTCAAAATGATCTAGATATTGGGTGTACATCAGCCGTAAAGCACACAATAAATCTATCAGATGAAAGTCCATTCCGGGAAAACTCTAGGAGAATTCCACCAGCAGATTTTGCCGACGCCAAGCAGCATCTGAGAGAACTCCAAGATAAAGGTATCATTCGCGAATCATCTAGTCAATTTGCCTCCCCCATAGTGTTGGTCCGTAAGAAGAATGGCGACTTGCGTTTGTGCATCGATTACCGCAAGATAAATGGCCGCACAATAAGGGACCAATACTCGATACCTAGAATTGAGGACACACTCCACGCCATGAATGGTTCCAAATGGTTTTCTTGCCTCGATTTAAAGTCGGGTTACTATCAGATTGAGATGGCAGAACAAGACAAACACAAGACGGCATTCTGGTGCCCTTTGGGTTTTTATGAATTCAATCGTATGCCCCAAGGTATTACCAACGCTCCTGCAACTTTTCAAAGGCTGATGGAGAAATGCATGGGCGATCTCCTTCATGGTGGGGTATTTGTCTATCTAGATGATATAATTATATTTGCAAAGTCCGCCGAAGAACATGAGACCCGACTCCTCCAGGTTTTGGACCGTCTCCGTCAGTTTGGTTTAAAACTCAGTCCAACTAAGTGTAAGTTTTTCCAAGCGTCCGTAAAATGCCTTGGGCATGTAATTTCCACTGAGGGTGTCAGCACAGATCCATGCAAGATAGATGCGGTCAAGTCTTGGCCTGTCCCAAATAATGCCAGGGAGCTCAAGTCATTTCTTGGGTTCACGGGATATTATCGCCGGTTTGTTGAGGGTTATTCTTCCATTGCGAGACCCTTAAATGACCTGACTGCAGGGTGTGACCTCACGAAGAGAAAGAAAACGAGTAAGAAGAAAGAGAAGCGGATAAAACTCCGCCCTGCAAATGAGCCGTTTGGCGAGTCCTGGTCTCCATCGTGTCAGAGTTCATTTGACACACTTGTTCAGAAGTTGATCACTGCTCCCGTGTTGGGTTTTGTTGACTATAGCCGACCGTTCATCCTCCATACCGATGCTAGTGGGACAGGACTTGGTGCTGCACTCTACCAAGAGGGTGATGATGGTCGACCCCATGTCATTGCATATGCTAGCCGTGGCCTGTCTAAGAGTGAGCTCAACTACCCCGCCTACAAGTGGGAATTCTTGGCTCTGAAGTGGGCGATCACTGAGAAGTTTCGTGATTATTTATACGGTGGTTCCTTCACTGTACTGACCGACAACAACCCGCTGACTTACATCCTCACAACCGCCAAACTTGACGCCACCGGCCATCGTTGGTTAGCAGCCCTCGCTAACTTTGACTTCAATATCAAGTATCGCCCTGGCAACAAGAACGCCGACGCAGATGGGTTATCGAGAAGACCGCAGTCACTCCCACTCGTAGATAACGAGTCTTTAGAGGTTGAAAGGAAGATTTCGCAACTCCGTGACCGGATCATTCATCCTCCTGAAGACGGTGTGTGTTCCAAAGAGGTATTCCGAGCTGTTTGTCAACAACATGGTGTCAATGTACTAGCAAACGATGAAGACGAGCCAGCACTTATTGAGAGTCTAACCAGCTCACCAGAAGTTGTCCCATCAGATTTTTCTACCCCATTGTCGACCCAGACTGCGTTCCCAATGATGAACCCCGACGACTGGAGACAACTACAGGGTGAGGATGACAACATCAGGCTCGCAATCGAATGTGTCCAAAGTGGCGAGAATCCTCGAGGTGTTCAACGATCAGAGTTGCCGAGAGAAACTCAACTCCTTCTTCGCCAGTGGGATAAGTTGGGGCTTGAAGATGGTGTCCTATACCGCAAGAGCATCACGAGTACTGGTCTTGATATTTCTCAGCTTGTTGTCCCAAAGAGTCACCGTGAGAGAGCTTTGCAGGGTGTACATGATGATGTCGGCCATCTTGGTTTTGAGAGAACTTTAGATCTTGCCCGATCACGATTTTTCTGGCCTAACATGTCCCCTGACGTTGAAAAGAAGTGCCAGACGTGCGAACGGTGTGTTCGACGGAAAAGACGTGCTGGTAAATATGCGCCCCTCGTGTCGATCCAGACGTCATCGCCGATGCAACTAGTCTGCATCGATTTTCTCAGTTTAGAGCCAGATGATAGTAACACTAAGGATATACTCGTTGTAACCGACCATTACACTCGTTACGCCCAGGCCTTCCCAACTAAGAACCAGACATCGCAGACTGTAGCAAAGGTGCTGTGGGAGAATTATTTTGTGCATTATGGTTTTCCGGAACGCTTGCATTCCGACCAAGGACGAGATTTTGAGGCCCGCCTTATCCAAGACCTTTGTAAAATTTCGGGAATTAAGAAGTCAAGAACCACTCCTTATCACCCCCAAGGGAATGGCCAGTGCGAGCGGTTCAACCAAACGCTGCTGAACATGCTTGGCACCCTTGAGGAGGAACAGAAGAGAAAATGGAGGTTGCATGTTGGACCCCTGGTGCATGCGTACAACTGCACAAAGCACACCTCCACCGGGATGTCGCCCTATTTCCTCATGTTCGGTAGAGAACCCCGCCTCCGTATCGACTTACTATTCGGGTTACCCCGCACTCAAAATGAAGCCGATCATGTGAAGTACGCCGAAGACTTGAAAGGACGACTTCGGAAGGCCCATGAATTAGCATCTGCTGCCATGGAGAAGAGTGCTCTCGCCAACAAGACGCGTTACGACCGACATGTTCGAGGTAATTCCCTGAAAGAGGACGACCGAGTCCTAGTAAAGAACGTCGGTTTGAAAGGGAAACACAAATTGGCTGACCGCTGGAGTAAGACGGTTTACCGCGTCCACAAGAGAGTCAGTCCTGACATGCCAGTCTATGAAGTGTGCCCAATTGATGGGGGTGGCCCAACTAGGACTCTCCATCGTAACATGCTACTTCCGGTTGGTTTTCTCCCTTCATGTGATGATGCCCCTGGTAACCGCGAGCGACCCATACCGAAGCCCCGCCGTAGACGTCCCCAAAGGCGACCACTGCCAACACCACCAATAGATGATATGGTGGATGCATTGGATTCTGATATATCTGATGACAATTTCTATGTTCTCCGTCCAGTCAATGCCGAGGGACAGTCAGCCGCACTCAATCCAGGTGCCCCAGTTTTTGTTCCAACGCCATTGACTGATGAAGTTGTCGAAGTACCTAACCCGATGGAGGAGAGTGAACCTGCCCAAGGTCCACCCAGCCTAGCCTCCGACGAGACGATGCCCTCTGAGGAAAGCCCCACCGACAACACTTCTTCTTCTCATTCATCTTCTGATAATTCAGTGGATACGAAGGCGGAGGAGGATTCTAACCCAGAACCCTCAGTTCACATAGCCAGTGGGACAACCTCAGTCGATACAGATACTAGGGAAACCCCTAACCCCTACCCCAAGCGTAATAGAAAGCCGCCTCAGTATTATGGTTTTGAGGAGCAGAGAGCAAAACTCCTTGAACAACATTTAACTATGCAGCAGAGATCCCTAGAAGTTATTAGTAATCTGATTTAAGCGATTTACCATAAAGATTAATTGTTTTAGTCCTAAATGAGAGACCAGGTACATGTCGAGGACGCCATGATTCAAGAAGGCGCGAATGTCGGACCCTGTTATAAATTGCATTTATAACTTTTCTAAGGCAGTCCGACGAATTTTCCTTTAAGTTAAAACTCTCATATATTTAGGCATTTCCCCAAAGTCTTGGAGTGTAAGATACTTTAACTTCCCCCTTATCTTAACTCTGTAACTTATTGTTTATCACACTTCCATGGAGGAAGGGTGAAGTTGCTGTTCCCACGGTAGTCTTGCTGACCACAGCATAAATTGGCCATGCCGGAACCATCCAGGGACATTATGTAATCCTCTCTGCATTCTCACTATTTTGCAAGTTTAGAAGTTTTCTTTGTCTTAGGCAATCTTCCCACGGATTTGGTCATTTATTGCTGACCACAGGTTTCTTAAGAATTTTGTTGGTCATTTATTGCTGACCACAGGTTTCTTGAGAATTTTAAGCCACTAGTCCTTTTGTGATTGGTTGAAATTCAATCACACCACTCCTTGTTAGAGATTTTTGACCAATTAGATAGTTTAGTTTTCTGTCCGAGTACGTGACCGGCAGGGTTTTTTATCCCCTGTTTCGCTCCTGATTCTTCAGAAGCGAAAACGGCCTCGATGCAAGAAGGACTTGCTAGAAAGTGCTAAGAGCCTTTGCACTTTGCTTAGTTGCCTTCGGTAGAAACAAGTGTTGCTTCCCTAAGAGCCTTGTTCCTAAATCCTCTTCTTGCATCCCTTACCACGTGCTCTGTTGATACAGGTAAGCTACTTTTATTTTTACTTTTGTATGTATAAAACTATTTCTGAACATTGACTCTTGATCGATAATCAACAAATAATTAAAGATGAGCTCGGGATTCGATTGGACAAGCTCAGGATTCGATTGGACAATGCTGATGACTGTATTAAGATGTACAAGTTCACTACTATATTTCATTGTATAACATTTTTATAGCTTTTAATCATGTGAACGGAAAAGCTTTAGGAGTTCCGTCCGATTTACTACTTTGTTATTTTATTGTCATTTATCTAGGATCTAGTCATAGGCTTATTGTATTTAGTGTTGATAAAATTTAGGATGTGCACTCGTGCATATATTGCTGTTCAAGACGTTTCCACTTTCGATAGAATCCATTGGGTTATTGAACACTTGTTGGAGTATTCCGTGATTCGATAAGTAGTTTTCCATATCTGATTAGCCAACTACTAGCCTGGCCAGACAAGCCTTGTCCTCAGATAACTCCTTTCTTACACTGAAAGATGCTTAGGCACATTCCTCGATTAATTTTAGGTTGACTATACGACCGTCTGCTGTGTAGCACATAACCAATAGTAACCTTTGGCCTTGGTTGACCACTCTGTTGCATTCCGTATGCATGCACAAACGATTCATATGAAGGTGTCGCTTATATTCTATTTACGATTCATTTCCAACGTTAGTATTTTACTAATGATTATGTTCTAGAGACAATTCTCAAATTCGTTGAACGAGTGATATTTTAGTCTGTTTAATCCGTTGCTTATAGTTCTTTATTAGTTGTATGTTAAATATTTGATAATTTTGAGTGAGAAGCGAAAACGGCCTCGATGCAAGAAGGACTTGCTAGAAAGTGCTAAGAGCCTTTGCACTTTGCTTAGTTGCCTTCGGTAGAAACAAGTGTTGCTTCCCTAAGAGCCTTGTTCCTAAATCCTCTTCTTGCATCCCTTACCACGTGCTCTGTTGATACAGATGCATATTCCCCAGGTTCGCTTTGGTAGATTTGACCCGGTTCATCTCTCCACAATGCCCCGCTTCTCAACCCTTTTCATCGCTGTTTCTGGACTTTGAAGTTTTCCTACTTGGAGCCCATCTGAGTACGAGTGTATCTTCCCAGTTCCAGACGTGGAAGTGCAGAAAACCCAGCTAAGATCATTATCATATCCATGTGTATTAACTGATTGATTGTTGTATTATATTGATTATTTCCTCCAGTGGTGTAAAATTGTTGATTGTCGTTATTCTTCACGGTCAGTGAAATAATATTTCCCTTGTTCATTTTGCGATTCTTTCTAATCATTCCTTGTCGTTGACATTGGACAAACCACTGTAGGATTTAATTACATTGTGTATTTCATCAACGTGTTCGTTTGATGACTTCTAACTGAAGTGATTGTACTTAAATTGACTTATTATACTTGTTGGCATATTCAGTGAAATAACAATACGCTGATTCCAGACTAGAGAATCAAATCAAATATTGCTGTCCGTTGCGTTTCCTTACCGAGCAAGAGTTCCTTAAAGAAACATCGAACCGAGCACAGGCTCTTTAATATTATAGAGGCTTATACCTGTGACATAATGATTATGCTTTGGATCATAAAGTTAAAAAGTGGCGGTCAGTCTGGGCATTTTACCGCTAGTTTCCGGATCGAGTGGCCGTAGGTCAGCATTTGGTGCTCGATATGTGGCCGGGTGTACCCCCCCCCACCTCCTATTGTGTCTTCACTGTGTTCTGGAAATCTCTGGAATTCTGTTGAGGATTTTAGGCGGGTTCTTCTGTACAAGATGGGGAAGAGTGTGTTAGAGAATGGGAACATTTGGGGGCGGGGGGCTCCCTCTGCCACATATCGGGTATGGTATATAGGTCAGTTCTCATACTTTACTGCTCCGAGTATTACATTGACCGGCGAGTCGACCCTAAGCCCTCCCCCTGGGCGAGTATGTGACCATGGAACGGGGCGGTTCAGTGACCGTTTTCTCCTCACCGCTGTGCCTGACCGCGGTGATTGTGTTCCTCCGGTCAGCTTTTTAGCCGTGTCGGTTTATGACAACTCAACACGTAATTAATTGAAGACTTCACAATGTGACCGGCTTATTTGGGTCAATACATTTTCTTACAAACTGGTTACAGTTTCCAGGTATCGCCCTGATGCGGCCGATCCCAGACTGCTTCGTCGATGCGTGTGGGGCTTCATGCACGGCAGATGTGATTTTAGTGACCCACCAAAATAAAACTTTAAAAAAAAACCCCAAAAACCTTGAATTGACGCAGTAGTCAATGGAATGAAACAGATAAATCATAGGATTACAAAATCGACAGAAAGTTTGATGGGAATGTTTGGTGGCTAATCAAGGCGTAAAAGGCTGTGGATTTTGGGGCTAAGCTGCGTTTAGGGTGTGAGTTGAAGTGTGTGCAATTCAATTATAGCTTCTTACACGCTTTAAGGACTTTTACGTCTTTATTTGTATTCCATCCGCCACAACAAGATGTATGAAAATGTAATGACAAATACCGTATAGAGGATCAAAACAAACAATTTTTCAAACTACTGAAAAAAATGTTTTTAGACTAATGTGGGGACATTCAGATTAGACATTGTTAAACAATTTCGATGTTTTCCCCCGAAATTATTTTGAGCTTCTTCGATCGCATTTGGGGAGGGGGGGAGCAAGGGTTCTGAGCAGAAGAGAGCTTCAGGCCTCCCCTCCTGGTAATGCGCCACTGAAATTGGGAAATAACCAAAGTTAACTGTTGGTTCATTTTTTTTCTTCAAAACTTTGTCACGTGGGCAGCTCGCAAAGTCCGACATTAGGCAATTAAACAAAAATGCAGTGTGACAACTCTTTGTTAATTCCACCATTTTGAGTCTTTTGCGTGACCTGAGAAAAGCTGGAAGGAAAGTTTGTGCCAATAATATCAAACATAGTTCATTGGTTTAGGATGAAAGAGAACTATGTTCGTTCAAGCCATCTATGTTTTTTTTTTTGTTTTTTTTTTTGTTTTTTTTTTGTTTTTTTTTTTTTGGGGGGGGGGCGAATTCGTCAGGATGTGGGTTCGAGTCCCGGTCATGACACTTGTGTCCATGAGCAAGACACTTAACTATAATTGCTTCAAATAGGGGAAGAGGCAGTTATGTTTGTCTCGCATTGGATTCATTTACCCCTCCCTGTTCTTGGTTGTGCTGTGAAGAGACTTGCGTTTATATCTCGCCATGTCTTGTTTCTGCGCATTGGGGCAGATTTTTTTTGGTAGCCCACACCTCGAGTGGCCTTTGGGCCGTGTGATGGACAACTTCCATCAACAAATAAATTATAATAATAACAATAATACAAAGAAACGTAAGGACTTTTCAACAAACAAAAAGGGACAAATAATAAAGAATAAAAGTAATATATGCGTATCACTCGATGAACCGATCGCATCAAGTGGATTTTGTTCATTCAGGTGTCCACGATTGTCCTGCTCCTTAAGAGTAAGACGCCCGGAGGGGAAAGGAAGTCTTTCTATTGGCCGTCTCTTCACTCGACATTCCACATAATTTATTAACAAAATACCAGGCCTCAAGGACGAATGGTATACCTGAAAGAGAAAGAAATAGCCGTTTTATTTGTAAATTGTAGGCCCACTGAGAGAGTCGCTAAAAGCATCGGGATTGGCTGTGGTCAGTAACAGGTGAATTTTCCCACGGCAGTTCGACCACTGAGTTTACGGAGTGCGCGGATGAACGCAAAGGGCTGCCAACCACAAAACCGCGGTGGTTTGAAAAATGACCGCCGACGACCTAGATTGAGAAGTTACAGACTAATCAGGTTGATAAGGGTATGGGATTTCCTGGAAACACAGTCTTAAGTCAACAACCAATCTGCTATAATCCAAGATACGTAGGAATTTGCATTTGTTAATGATTTTTTTCAGAACTTCCATATTATTAATTGAATTATTTGGTATGAAGAGTAAATTCGACCATATACATTATTGTGAAGCTCCAGAATGGAGATGTATTGGAATATGGAGATGCGTTTGCTCTTCCTAAAACCAATAATGATGTACGAATAATAATGTCATTTTAAACAGGAAAGTTTTTCCCTTCTCGCCCATAAAGCATAGGCCCTAATCATTATTGAATTGAAAATCTTCTTTGCATTGATAATGGCCACTGACCAACGAGGCCTGGAAGTTGCAAGCATCCCTGAAAATAACTGTTATTATGTTGACATTACGATTTTTTGAATACATTTCCTGCATTTCATGTCTGTCTGTTCACCATGGATGGTTCAAAGCCCTTTCTCTTTGGTTCTACCACGGACTTCATG
The DNA here is from genome assembly GCA_911728455.2 of Marthasterias glacialis. Lineage (NCBI taxonomy): Eukaryota > Metazoa > Echinodermata > Asteroidea > Forcipulatida > Asteriidae > Marthasterias > Marthasterias glacialis. The sequence continues at coordinate 4,444,872 of OU452234.1, forward strand.
TCACCTTGGAGCTATAGCCGTCTCACTTTTTTAATCCAAAAGAGGGCGGTATTACTCGCAACCGGATCGTCGAGAGAGCGCATTAATCTTCATGACGGTATTTCAAACCCTTGAGGGCGCTATGTTTAGCTTTTATCAAAAAAAAAAAAAATGGCGGTGCCAGTATCTACAGTTTTTCGTCGTCTGCCGGTTGTTGTAATTCTTGGCGCAACTGGAACCGGAAAATCAAAGTTAGCTATTCAACTTGGCAGGCATTTTGGTGGGGAGATAATCAGTGCTGACTCAATGCAGGTAAATATTTGTTGCCTCACTACAATATGTAACGTTAATGTTTCGATAACTCAACTCAAGAAAATGACACTATTGAGTATTGTCTTGACACTACTGCCTGGACAGGGAGGGTTCATACATTACACACATGATGACATGTGACATAGCCTAGCTATAGCCGTGGGCCTGGTGTGGTGGTAACTACTGCCGCTGGTAGTGGTTAGTTATGCTGTACTACTGCACTGGTGGTACTGTCATGACTGTGGTAGCCCCATACATTGTGCCAATACGCTGGACTACCTCAGCTCAGTCCAGCGTATTGGCACAATGGGGCTAGTACTGTGGTAGGTTTTGTGGTATCCGTTGTACTGCACTGACATCCTCCTGGGTCCGGCGGTATAAAAAAGCTTCTCTACAAGTACAAACAATGCGAACAAAATAACAAGAGTTGTTTTCTCCTTTTTTTTACCTGATGTTTGAAGCTGAAAGTCCGTTCACATTAATATTCCCAGCGATTTAAACAATTCCTTTAATTAAATTAATTTTTTTTAAATATCTGCGTTCACTTTCGGTAAAAATTATACTTAAAATAAAACGCAAACTTGTACAAATCATCCCAAACATAATGTACTCTCCATGTGGAGATTCTACATGCACTTGCACCCAAAAATGCACTGCTTGCAATGTGGAGGGCGACGCGCAAATTTGAAAGTTGCAAAGGAGAAATTAGCGTGCAACAAACTATGACCACTACTAGAGCTCTGTGTGTAGCTAGGTCAAAGTTGTCTGCGCATGTTAAATTTGCGCACTGAAATTGCACAGGCATGGTAGTAGCTAGAGGGTGCCCCCATGCAGCACGATCCACCTGTATCACTCCATTGACAAGTTTTAAGATCAGGTACCGTATTGGCAGATTTTTAGGAACTGACCAGCAAGTGTTTTGGGCCAAGCATGGGGCAGGCTTGGGTTGGGTTTGTCTATTCTAAAGCGAGTAACGTTTGGGCCAAGCCCAAGTACAGAGCAAGCACCAACGATACCGAGGAAGTCCACTGGCAGTATCTTGGCTCTAGGAGGAGGGCTAACAGGAACACTTTTTCACTGTCATTGTGATGAAAATATGAAGTTCCAGTCAAGTAAACCATGTTTTACAGTTCTGGGTTAATCATACTCTCGAGTTCATAGTCATACTGATTGAAATAAATTTCATTTCTCAACCAACAATCAGGTTATATAGCACTCCGCACTATTGCTAAAAATAGGTCACCCAAGTACCAAGATCTCGTACAACGTGCCAAATTTCAATGACAGACGCGTATGTTGGTCGTACATACAATACACACTGTATACTGTACTACTGCAGTCTGGCATGCCGATGCAGTGATTGTGTGAGTGGTGGAATGTTTGTCCGTCATCCAGGTATTTTTGAGCAAAAGTGACGTCATTAGTGCGGACTGCTTTTGAACTCATTAACGGTCATGTTGTCTGTGCAACAAATTTGTTTTCATATTTTTTTTGTTTAGTTAAAAAGTGATTCACAAGAAGGGAGCATTGTTTCTTCAAAAATTGTTTAAATTTTTTATGGCATACCCTTTTATTCTGCCCTCACTAAGTGTTAGTAACTTAAGTCATCACTGTATGAAGCTATGCAGAAGCTAAACACTTTCCTCATGCTGAATTTGTCTCAATCCGCTTTGTTTGAAACAGTGTTTAGATTCTGCATTTATTTATTTATTTATTTATTCTGGTTGTGACACCAGGGATTCTCAGAAAAGCGAACTAAATCACTATCCAAGCCAAGAATCCCATGGAAAGAAGACAAGGAAGAACATTTCAGTTTTAGATGTGGGAGGAAAACCCCAGAGAAATATTCCAGGGGGAAACCCACGCAATCAGGTAGGGACTGAAAAAACCCAATCCACATAGTGCCCCCGGTGGGATTCGAACCGGGGTCCTAGAGGTGGAAGGCGAGGAAAGATACCATTACGCCAACCCAACCACCCCACTGCATAGCTGACTAACATGTAGTGTGGGCAGAACGGTGAAAAGATTGTGCTTTGACAAAGGCAAAAACAAGCATTTCATGACTGCAAAACTGCAGTTCTATGAAACGTCTTCTGAACGTAAATCACATGGATTATAAAAAACAGTAGAGGCAATCAATAACACAAGAGGGCGCTATACTAACTTTGAAGAGTCCAAAAACAAGAACTCTAGCCAGAACACCTTTAATGTTGTCATGGTTTCCACTTTCCATGTAAAGGTTTACAAAGGGTTGGACATCATCACAAACAAAGTCACCAAGGATGAACAAGACGCCTGCCCTCATCACCTCATCGACTTCTTGAATCCGTTGAGCCGTTACACAGTGGTGGATTTCCGCAACAAGGCTCTACCAATAATAGAGAGTCTACTGAAGGAGAACAGAGTACCGGTGATCGTTGGCGGGACCAACTACTACATCGAATCTTTACTTTGGAAAGTTCTACTGGAAAAAGAGGTGAGCGTGTGTCAGTATTTTGTTTTTAGGGGTAAAATAATAGTTTGCATAATTTATAATGAATTACACTCCTGGCGCCGAATTATCAAATCAGGTGAAGCTTATATGTTTTAAGGCATTTCATGGTGAGGTATCAATGCATATTCGGTTTGCGGTAACACCATGTGATTATATCTAACTTCATACCAGCACTAATCCTCTAAAGACTTGTGGGATCTTGCTGGCATGGTCAGGCAGTAGTCGCATCACCTCACATTGTAAAATCATTCTAAACGAACTACACCTGTGTATGTTTTGGTCTGCGGTAACACCATGTGATTATATCTACTGTGCTATATACAGTAGATTGTTTTTTTGAGAACTTGTCTTGCTATTATTCTACTATCGCGGAGTAGATTTCGGACTTCGGGGGGGGGGGGGGGGGGACAACTTAGTTCTGAAAAGAACTGTCCTGCTTATTAAGAACTACCTTGGGAGGTAGGAAATTGGCTGGGACTACTACTACTTCACTGCCGCAGAGTGAGTTTAAGCGAAGGTAGTAGTAGAGGATTAGTGCTGGTATGAAGTTGATAGGGGGCCTAATTAATGAGCTTTCATATTTTGTAATTACCTATCCTGTACTTAAAAAAAAAAATAGTACTTCTTGTTTTTGAAACAGTTTGTACAATACTTTTGTATCTTAGGACACAGTTACACAGGAGTTGCTTCTTGAGTCAAGAGGAGACCCACAGAATCTGAGCATCAGAAAGAAACGCAAATATCCAACTTCTCACCAGAAGAGAAACAAAGAGGTTGGCCCGGAGAGCGTAGGTAGTAGTCAAAGAAAACTCATAAAGACTGACTCGTCAGAGACGGGTGAGTTGCATTTAGGGTCTTCCTTGACTGACAGGACAGGTGAGCATGAGGTGACAAGTCAGTCTGCTTCATCAACATCACCTGAAGACGTTCAAGTTGGAGTTCCATCGAGTCACAAAGTTCAAGAACCAGACAGTCTTCGTTGTGAAGGAGACACTGAATCGTCAAACGAAATGAAAGTTAACGATCCTGCCATCTCAACAACAGATTCACCAAGTCCTGCCAAAATTCTCTCTGATCATCGTCCAGCTGAAATGGATACATATTTATCGTGTCGGACAAATTCTGTGGATGGTGTCAGTAAATCAGAAGCCGATGAGCAGTTAGAGCATGACGACCTTATGATGATTGATGTAGAAGGGACCAAGACTGAAGAGCTGTATCAAATCCTCACCGAGATTGACCCTGCGAGGGCAGACACATTACACCCAAACAACAGACGCAAGATTATAAGGTTAGTATGTTTTTACTTCCACATCAAGTTAAATTTAAACACTGTAAGGGTTCCCCATTACTTGTTCAGTGATTAGTCAGTAGAACTAAAGATTATAGAGTGCCCAAGGGGCAAGATAATAATAATAATAATGCAATTTATAGAGCGCCTTACGGGAACAAAATCTGGACAAAATCTAATGTTAAAACTAAAGAATAAAATTGTAACAGAAGAGCAAAATATGTCTGGTGTTGTTTTAGACAGTTTGTTTTAGATGATGAGATAGCTGCTAGACGGATGGAACTGGCTTGGCCCTTGCTATCGTCATCCTGAATTGGTTGCGAGCCATGCATGTGGCTGGCTTACCAGTGCTCTCCGCTCAAGCATCTTTGCTGAGAAGGTTGGCAGACGTACATGTATAATATCCTTTGTCTTCCCTGGGTCATGGCTCCCTGGATGGGCTCCTAAAGTATCAACTGGCTCGCAACCAATTCAGGATGACGATAGCAAGGGCCAGCCAGTTCCATCTCATCATCTAAAACAAACTGTCTAAAACAATACCAGATATTTTTACTAGACAAGGGAGAGTACATGCCTGGAGAATTCTAAAAGACTTTATTGACTTCATCTTTCCATCCGTCATGCTGTTTGTCATGATTGTATGAAACAGGCCTGGAATTACACGGAGGCCACGGCCTCTGTTGCCCTGGTCTTGGCCTTGGTGCCCCCTCAGAAGTTTCTCCAATTGAAGTGCCCTTTGCAAAGTGAAAATGGCTTTGCCCTCTCACAGATGAAATTCCAGGCCTGACTTGGCCCAATACAAAACATCCCAAATTGTTGGTCTGGCTACATCAGACCTGGAGTTACACCACGGAGTCTCTGTTGCCCTGGTCTTGGCCTTGGTGCCCCTTCAAAAGTTTCCCATAGAAACTTGAAGATTTTCCAATGGAAGTGCCCTTTGCAAAATGAAAGTTGCCTTGCCCTCTCAAAGATGAAACTACAGGCCTGACTTGGCCCAATACAAAACATCCTCAATAGTTGGTCTGGCTACATCAGACCTAGAGTTACACCACAGTCTCTGTTGCCCTGGTCTTGGCCTTGGTGCCCCTTCAAAAGTTTCCCATAGAAACTTGAAGATTTTCCAATGGAAGTGCCCTTTGCAAAATGAAAATGGCCTTGCCATCTCAGAGATAGAATTCCAGGCATGATGTAAGAGATAGCATCATAGAGTTATACTTTACTATCTTTCATTACACAGGAGCCTACAGGTGTATGAGCAACTCGGTCGACCCCACAGTGAGGTTCTGTCTTGTCAGCAAGATGAGGAAGGAGGTGGTCCTTTAGGGGGACCTCTTCGTTTCAACGATGTGTGTATTCTCTGGCTGCGATGTGACCCCCAAGGTAACTCTTAAATCATTTGTCGTTTACCATTGTACCGATAAGCACCTAGTGGGGGCACATAGTGGAAATATTTGGGGGAATCGTGCCTTTGATGATACAAGCGTGGAGTTTGGCACACAGTCAGAGTATGTCTTCATTATTATTATTATTATTATTATTATTATATATTTCTGGTAATGAAACTAAGGATGCCTCATAAGTGAACTTAATCACTGTAGCTCTCAAGCCTGAGGAAACCTGTAGATAAGGGTGGTTGCCATCTGAACCAGAAACACCGGGGTAAACCCCTACTCTTCCACGATAAGTGTTCTGGGTTCTTTTACGTGCACTACCAATCCTAGTACACGGGACCTACGGCTTAATGCCCCATCCGAAGGACAAAGCAATTATGGTAAAGTGTCTTGCTCAAGGACACAAGTGCCGCGACCGGGATTCAAACCCACACTCTGCTGCAGACAACACAAGAACTTGAGTCCAGTGATCTTAACCGCTCGGCCATGACACTCCATGACACTCCATCACACTTCAGGGGGGGGATCCAGGATTTTCCAAACAGGGGGGCGTGAAATTTACCGATCAAGCAGCAAATGAGAGATTACCGACATTCATGGGTTGCTTCTGCTGCCCAGTTCCCTTATTATATGGAGTCACTGATTGGTCATGGTTGACATCGTTTCTTACCTGCCTCTTATTGTTTGACATTACAGTGAACATTGTAGTATAATGTCGAAAGCTTATTTCTCATTGCAAGTGGGCGGGAGGATATCTTGATTTCATTCGGAAGAAAAGACAGGGGGCGTGCGCCCCTCACACCCACCCCCCCCCCCCCCCGGATCCGCCCCTGGTCTTGAGAAAACCATTTTATAGGACCATCGCAGAGTTCTCCTTTGATACACCAGAGCTTGAGTCCGATGTTCTTATCCACTCGGCCAAGACACACCATAATGAAACCAAAAGGATTTGTAAGCAAGAATTTCTCTCCAAACAAACAGCTCTATGAAATTGGACCAACACATCTGTTACTCTCATTTTTGGAAAGTTTCAACTTTGACCTTTATTGTAAATGCTAACTTTGACCTTTATCGTAAATGCTAACGTTGACCTTTATCGTAAATGCTAACGTTGACCTTTATCGTAAATGCTAACGTTGACCTTTATCGTAAATGCTAACGTTGACCTTTATCGTAAATGCTAACTTTGACCTTTATCGTAAATGCTAACGTTGACCTTTATCGTAAATGCTAACTTTGACCTTTATCGTAAATGCTAACGTTGACCTTTATCGTAAATGCTAACGTTGACCTTTATTGTAAATGCTAACGTTGACCTTTATTGTAAATGCTAAACTAGAAAATTTACAAAAAGAAAGGACAAAGCCTCCTAAAGGAATGCCAAAAAAAGCAGACTTGATCACTACTGTATCTGGCTGCTCTCCAAGCACTGCCAGACTGAACAACAAGAAAAACAAGGAAACGGATGGCACAGCCAAAGTCAAAACATGAGTCAATAAAAAATTGCCTTAGTGAACTTGTGTAGGATGACGGCAAGCCCCAAAACAAGTAACCTCTTCCACACTAGATGACATTCCCAGGAAAATCTTGATAACAATTTTGTCGACCTTTTTCACGCTTGAATTGCTTACCCTGGCAAACTCCTGGGAGACAGCCATTTCCTGTGAATTAGCTGCCCTTTCTTGGGAGTAGTGTTAAGAAATCTTGGGGTTAATAATAATAATAATGATATGCAGTTCTTATACAGCAATTTATTATACCCGATGGGCGTCTCATGGCGCTCAGTGTTTTTTTTCTGCAAGGTATGATGAGTTATGATTTGAAGTATGAAACCTTTTTCTTCACAAAGCACCATGTAACGGTTTACAAGGAGCTGTGGCGCAATCTGCAGCCGATCCCCTTCTCTCTGCGATAAGTGCACTGGGTTCTTTTACGTGCATTACACAACACACAGCTTTAAGTCCCATCCGAAGGACACCATGGACACAGCAATAATGGTTAAGTCTCTTGCATAAGGGCACAAGTGTCACTACTCGAACCCACACTCTGCTGATCAGAAACGCCAGAGCTTGAGTCCAGTGTTCTTATCCGCTCGGCCACGACACGCCCTAACTGAGTTTTAACATACTGAGTTTTCTTTTTTTTTTCCCCACGGGAAATTGCGTCGACAGTGTGAGATGAACATGGGATTGGCGGTGGGTTTACAATTCCCCAGGACTTTCCTGGGGTTTTATTTCCTGGGAATATGGCTCTGTAGTGTGAAGACGGCTTCAACTGTTTTATTCATAGTTTGTTTTTGTGATTTTTCTTTCAAGTATTGGACAGGAGGCTTGATGGTAGAGTAGAGGACATGATCTCAAGGGGACTGCTGAGTGAACTTATTAACTTTCATCGGGAGTACAACGAGCAGAGATTACAGTCAAAATCAGACAGGTGAGATGCTGAGTCTCTCTTAGGCTAAAGTTTCCTTAGCTTGGAAAACCTAATTTTAACTATCCCTCTAAAAACCGCATTCGTAAGAACTATCTCCCTTTAAGCCCCACTGGTAAGAAGAAAAACATAAATGTTCACAGATTTACATATACCTCAAATGGTATTAAAGATAATGAACTTTGTTAATAAGAATACCTCTTGAATTTATTACTGTGTCAAGAAGCTGTTCTGTCTAAGGAGGGCATACGATTTCTGTCAACTTAGCTTGACACATGCGTACATGCTTTTTTTACCGTTTTCTCACAAATGAAACAACAAAATGAGTTGACATTTTCACAGGTTGGTTTTATTACAAGTAGCTTGATTTGTGCAAAGAATGGAAGTATTTACAGACTCTTTACCAATGTTGAGCAGGGGCTAGATGTTTACTAGACGAATGTTGTGTACAATGCCTACTGCTGTAGCAGGAATGTTTACAAGATTTGTTAAAAACTTATTTCCTTTTTTTTAATGTCTTGTTCACAGTGAGACTTTATATACCCAAGGTATCTTCCAATCCATCGGGTTCAAGGAGTTCCATCCTTATCTCATCCTTTCTGAGGAGGAGAGAGAATCCTCCGAGGCAAAGAAACTCCTCCAAGAAGGGGTGGAGAAGCTGAAGATAGCCACGAGGCAGTACGCAAGACGGCAGAACCGATGGGTCAAGAACAGATTTGTCAGACGTAAGTTTGTATCCACTGGCTTAGTTCTGTTTTGTTAAAGAAGGGCTCCAAAGCCGAATTCAGTTTTGTGATGCACTAGTTTTCCAGTTGAAAGAGTCCATAATGTCCGTTAAAACAAATGAGAAGTCTCTCACCTCACATTAAAATGGTGGTGAAACGCCATTGTATTTGATACCCTTCCAGTGCGAATTCAATCTAATGACGTCACATTTCCCATTTTTGCGGAATTTTTTTATAGTTTTGTTCCTGAATTTCCATGATATTCAATCAAGCGGCATTGAATTTGACCTTTCGACTGATGCAAAAAGTCCCCTTTTAGATTGACAGATTGATATCCAATGACGCCATGTTTCAAATTTCGCTGTGCAAGAGTATAAAAACAAAATTGGCATTTTACACCATTTTAACGTGAGGTTAGAGACTTGTAGTTTGTAATCCTTTATTGGAAAATGAGTGCGTCACTAAAATTAATTTGACCTCGGAACCCCTCTTTAAGTAGGAAGATATTTCTGAAATTTGGCTGCATGGTATACCTTGATTGTCTGCAGCAAACAGAGAATCAGAACCTCCAGCTTTTTTACAGAATTTACAGCGCTCGAAATTTACACCGGACCACAGACCCGAGGCCTGTGGTTTTAGCCTCGGGCCTGTAAAGTCAGGCCCAAACAAGCAGGGCTCGAATTTGGGGTAAAATTCCACAAGACTTCAGGGCTTGTAGCTCAAAACGTTTACCGGACCAAATTTTTTTTTTACAAGACCAGAATCTGAATGAGAAAGAACTTTCTACAATGTTTAAAATGGAAACTGTTTTTATTTGAATGTAAGCACTTAAGAGAAGATTTGTCTCATTTGTCTTGTGGGTAAGTTTATTTTGATACTCAACAGAATTGAAAGATATTGATCAGATTCAAAGTCAAAATTTACAACATCATTTCTCGGGTTTCTTTTTGTTAAAGATATGACACAGTGAGGTACGTTGCAATATTATTCAATTGAGAAACACAAGACCACCGGACTTGTCCAGTCTTGAGTTTACTGGCCCAATGCTAAAATCACTGGCCTTGAGCCTGTGGTCCAGAGTAAAATTCGAGCCCTGACAAGTCCGGTGATCTTGTGTTTTTCAACTGACTAACAATACCTCACTAATCAAAATCTTTGATAAAACCAAAAGGTGACTGAGTTAATTCCATTTACTGCTATAATCATGACGACCCAGCCTCTTTAAGTACTGAGCCCTCTGAAACACTCAAACAAGAAAACAATTTTGTCATTTTGTTCTTTATTTAACTTTCTTAACATACAAAAGTCCAAGTGTAAAATTTGCTGTTTTGAACAGAGTTAAGTACATTTGCATTAGAATATAAAAATATTAAGCAAAATGGTTTTAAAGGATTTTTTTACAAAAATATCCTGCGTATAAAACTGATCGTAAATTTTAAAAATTAAGGGAAATAATTACAGTAAGATACAACATGATAGTTGAGTTGAACCAGTTAGTTATTTTGATCGAAGTGTTTATAATACATGATATGTTTTGCCTTTTTTTCCTCATCGATGTGAAGCGAAAAAGTCATATGATATTTCCCGGTGCATGGATCACATCTTATTAACACGCTAAGTTGGAAGAAAAATTCACTGACCGAAATATTTTCCAAGAATTGCACGAAAACTGGTCCGTAACCAGAAACAGTTTGTATTGTTAGGTACATCTCTTGAAACTTGGTGTTTTCAAAATGTACTGCCTTTATTTTATGTTCAAGTAAAAGAATGTAGTCTTTATATTTTTTTCCCCCGACATTCTCGCATTTGTTTCAAGGTTTTTTTTTAATTTTGAAAACAATTCTTTTGACTTTTTTTTTTGTTAGTTTGTAAAATCTGCCATCTTGAAACCAAGGCTAACCGAGCCAACAACTCGGTCACAGTTTGGTCAGAACAACGGCATCATTGCGGTTTATTTGAACATGTGAAAACGCTTAACCAACACAGGGTTTGCCCCTCACTTTTTAAATAACAAGCCAGCAGGACTAGTTAGCTTGTCATTTCACTGGTCTGCCAGCTTTTTCACTGGTCCATATTTCATACTAAATAGGGACGTGTTTTAACACTGAAGTAGTCAGCTGGACCACTTGGAGAGAATTTTCACTGGTCCTCAGGTGCTTTAACAGGCATTTGGCCAGCGGACCACTGTTAAGGGAGAACGCTGACAACAATTGAATACTAAAGCTCAAACATGTTTCTGGGGGGGGGGGGTCGCCAAAACACGCCCCAGTTTGCGTCATTTGTTAACTTTGTTTCACTGGTACCCTGCAGGCCCTGGTGACAACGTGCCCCCAGTGTACAGTCTAGACTCCACGGATCCAACTTGTTGGGATCAAAACGTTCTGGAGCCAGCTACGAGTATCTTGCAAGCCATCGTGGAGGTAAGAGAACAACTCCATTGTCTTAAATTAAGATTGTTATGTATCCAATGGCCTATGAAGTAATTATTTAGGGAATAACAGTGCGAGGACCCGGTCTTCACTGCTTGGTAATGACCGGGGTGGTGGCTGGCCGCTGTTAACGACCAAGCCGGAGGCGCGGTCGTTAACAGCGGCCAGCCACCACCCAAGGTCATTACCAAGCAGTGAAGACCGGGTCCTCGCACTGCTATTCCCATTAATAAATACCTTTTTAACGAAATAAACGGCTAAAATCATCCATTTTGTAACTTTTCTTTCTCAGCGATACTTTCTTGTTTTGTTAGCCGGTCTTTATATCGCCGTTAATACACACCCACGTGATCACGTTTTGACCAATCAGAATCCACAAACTGTCCTAGGTATTTATTAATGCCTTTTAAAATAAAATTCTGTCTGTCTCTGGCAGGACTTCAAAGCTCTCGTGCCCTCCTGCCATGCACACTCTGTACAGAATTCACCCCAAAAGGAGGTTGTTAGCAATAAGAGTAAAGTTGAATAGTAAACCGTGAATGAAATAAAGTATATTTTGCTTAAACTACTCTGAATGTGAAGTGCCTTGGCAGATCGGTCTAGTGTATCAGACTCAAGTTCGGGCGTCGTTAAGAGTGTGGGTTCAGGTCCTGGCAGGTTCCCTTGTGTCCTTGAGCAAGACACTTAACATTAATATGCCGTATTGTTGACAGCAAGAGGGCGCAATACTAATTCATTTTTGAAAGTGCAAAAATATATATTTCAAAAGGTTAAAATTACAAATTTTCCAAACAACTCTCTTACGCATATTACATTGTAAAACTTTCAATAAAAACCTAAAAAAGTTGTACGCCTATATTGATTGCTTTGATAGAAGCTTATTTGCATCTGGTTTACCACACCATTTGGTTTGACCCCTAATATACCCCCAAAAGGGCGCCCTCTTGCACTCAAAAATGAGACCTATTGCTTCAGCCTTCGGATGGGACGTAAAGCCGTTGGTCCCGTGTGTTGTGTAATGCACATAGAAGAACCCAGTATTACTTAGCGTTGTGAGACGGGGTTCACCCCGGTGTTTCTGGTAGGGTTGGCGGGCAGATGCCGCATCACCTCATAAAACCCTTAAATCGGTCTCATAATACAAACACAGCTCTGTATACCCGTCACAAAAGTAACGAGCGCGTTAAGATGCACGTCGGGTATGATAAAAGAACTTAAAGAACTAAAAGAAAATTTAAGAACTGCGTATTATTATTTATTACATCGACTGATAAATAAATGAGTAAAGGGCCAACCTTAGTTTGGTCAACTCTGTTTTCTAAACACCCGATGTTGCACTTTTTGACATTCTGCCAGGCACACTTGCTTCCTCCAGGCACGCAACGATTTGAGTTTTTTTCCCCTATACTACTTTGGCTATTGAAGTACACATATTAACACAAATGTTTTGATGAAATCTGGTAAAAGCAACATTTCTGGGTATTAGTGGATATCTGGTGATTATGGTTTTTATGCTACATGTGAATAACTAAAAATACTAAATATTCAAAATTGAGGTTTCACTGACCACAGTTTTTTTTTGTTTTTTGTTTTTTGTTTTTCTTGAACGAGATCACTCTTTCAGCAGTACAGAGATAGAATACAAGATTGGTAATGGTATTAATATTAATATTCATATTGGTATTCATATTCATTCGGTTGTAACAATCAAAATGGAGGGCAATCATTTACAGGCTGATTGGATTGAGCCCAAAATTTCACAGGTTTGTTTTTTCATGTATATATATTGAATCCCACAAAATAAGAAGGCTGTACTTTCAGCTGTACCAATCCTACATTTTACCTTCAAAACTATCTCAATAGGAGGAGTGTATATATATGAATTTTTTAAGTCAGAAAAGTACATTATGAAAAATCAAAAACAATATATAACAACAACACTGAAAGGGAGAGTTTATCATCAAATATTTCCTTGAACTGTAAACATCATGCCCTCGTGAAATTATCTTAGACAACCCGTTACCCTGGCCTCTTTCCACCAGTTTTAGGCTTAGGATTGATCAGGAGGACATTTTGGGGCTTGATGGTTCGTGTCGGCAGACCATCCTAATTTAGTTAGCCCGAACATCACACCTTGTGAAACATCTTGACCGAGGTGCAGTCTGCCACTGCGAGCTGCTGCCCGTCCGGTGTGAAGGTGATCCTGCTCGGGTTGTGCAGACACTGAGCGATACAGCCTAGGAATTTACCTTTAGCATCGTAGCGGTGAATATGACCCGTGTCGTAGGCCTTGTTGCAGATCACAAGGTACATGCCGGTGCTGTCGCAGCAGACCCCTCGGCAGTACTTCACTTGGTGACCGTTGATGGTCGGTCGGAGAGTGAACAACGAAGCAATACTGCCGTCGACGATATCCACCTCTTGTTGGAGCCCCCCGCTGACCACAACTCTGTTGTTGGTGCTGTCGCTGGCCAGAAAGAAGGGTGCCGTCTTGACCAGTATGGTGTGTATCAGCGAACCATCGGTGGGGCTGTGCTCCGTCAGGACGTTCCTCTCCACGTCTCCCACGATGATGTTGCCGTCCTTCTTGATTGCCACACTCTGGAGGTTTAAGTTGGCTTTGCCCAGCTCTCGGACGGGCACGGTCGGGAAGTCAAAGGCCAGAGTGCCGTTGGCGTTGTACACCTTGACGATCTTGGTGTTGTCAACAACAACCAAGCGGTTATTAAGAGCTGCTATGTCATGGACGTCTAGAAATAGATTTGAAAAAAAAAAAATAATAATAATAATAATTCAGTTTCTACTCCCAGATACTGGAATGCTCCACAAATTATTGCCAAATTCAAATAAGAATACACATAGAAATGTAAACATTTCCATAAAAAAATGTTAAACCAAGGGTCCCCCCCCTTTTCCTTTTTAGAGAGCACCAAAGAATTTTGTTGGGTGTTACCTCAAAAAAGTGACAAGCCAATCTGATATTCACAGATTCCTTGTATGGTGTGCTTTATTGAAAACTAAGATTGGACTTAATTCTTTTTTTTTTCCCATAAAAAGTAGTGTAGCATGTCAAGGCCGAGTGGTCTAGATGGCTGAGTCATCAGAGTATGGGTTCGAATCCCGGTCATGTGTCTTGTGTTTATTGGCAAGACAATTAAACTATAATTGCTTCTCTTCACCCAGGAGTAACTGAATAACTGGGTTCCTGTGAGGGTAGAGATTGTTGTGAATGATGCGTATTAAACCTGTGGGCCACTTTGGTTGCAGGTGGTGCATACTCCTATAAAGGAGTTGCAAGATGGTTTCAGGAATGCTTAGGGCCTAATGAACAAGGGTAGTAGTAGCGAACTAAGGCACTTTGATACAATGATTAAAATCACCTACATACAAGGCTATTACTATCATAACTTACAGATTTAACTGAATAAAAATTGAAACCAAGAAAAGTCCTTTTGGCAAAATTTTCACGGATAATTTGATCGTATCTTATTTTGTATTTCCTTTTATGCCTTCATATTTCAACACCTTTACTATTATGTTGGTACCACACAAAATGTACACGATTGCTTAAGAAAATGTTAAAAAAACTCACTGCTTCCCAGAGACAATGATGCCTTGTGCTGACCCTCAAGGCTGAAGAACTGGACACCCTCATTATGGTCCGTGACAGCAAGCTGGTCAGAGAGTGCAGCAATGCCTCGAGCGAATTTGACCTCACCGAACTCCAGACTCTTCTCCCACTTTCCTTCCGTGTCGATCTCTCCAAGGACGATCGGGAGAGTGGTCTCGTTCCGCTTAAAGCTCAGGCAGGACAGACTGCGGTCAATCTGAGGAACACTCTGACTGAACAGCATGGGCATCTCGGGGTAGATTGCGAGGAATGTAGAGTCGCAGCTGTTCTCCGTGGCATCTTCAGCAACCTTCAGTGAGTATCTCCTCGCTTGCAGCATCTCAGTCACAGCCCTCTCATGCGCAACAATCTCTGCGTTGCGATCGCTCTCCAGGTTTTTGATGTCGGCGATCAGACAATCTTCTTCTCCTTTCACCTTTGCTATCAACTCAGCTGCCTTCACGTGAACCTCTGACATGGCCGTCGCTACGTTGTTTACTAAGTCCTGCTTGGCTTTTGACACCACCTGTAGGGAATGTTGGCATGTCCCGATTTCTCGCTTATACTCCGGGAAGAATTGTTTGATGGACTTCCTGCGTTGGAGAGCAGCTTGTCCGCAATCAATGTAGTGGTGCTTTGGTTTAGGGTGATCGATGACGGTACAGTCTCGACAGATCAGCATCTCGCACGGCACACAAAAAAACAGCTTGTTACTCCCCTGGTGTTTCTCACATCCGGCATCCTCTCCTGGTTTCTTGGCAGAGCTCTCAGCCAACGTCTGAAGCGATATGAACTTTTCTAAGAAACTCTCAAGATATAAGTTGGTTTTCAGGCCAGGAACCCCCTCCTCTGGAAGTACCGTCTCCTTCAGACACTCTGGGCAGGGCATTGTCTGGGCGTCGTTGTAGTACTTCACCAGGCACTCCTGGCAGAAACTGTGAGTACAGTCAAGTGCTTTTGGTTGGTTGTACGTCTGTGTGCATAGGCCACATTGGAGTTGACTCTCAGCCATTTTCTTCACCAGTTCAGCAGAAGCCATGCTGTAAAATCAATCATAAAAATACATTCACAAAGACCCAAGACAGTTTAAGCATTCCTAGTGGTTGACTGGTGGTCACATGACTGTGTTTACCTGGTATTTAAAACGGCTGATAACGACACGGCTTGAGCTGTTTAAGTCCGGTTATTTTAGTCCGGTTTCCTGCTTTGACACTCTAACACTAGAAAACGTATATGAAGAGACGGGAAACAGACCCAGTAGTAAGCTTACCAGTAGATGCAGTTTTACCAAACTACCATCGCTGCACTTTATCTTGATTCAAAGAGAGTAAACATACCAGTAGCTGCAGTTTTATCAAACTAACCATCGCTGCACTTTATCTTGATTCATAAAGAGAGACAAGCTTACCAGTAGCTGCAAATTATCTTGATTCATAGAGAGAGACAAGCTTGCCAGTAGCTGCAGTTTTACCCCCCCCCCAAAAAAAAACAAAAAAAAACGAAGTAGAAATACAGTAAACACATAATATGAGCAAGTATTTGTGACCATGGCCAATACTGCAGCAATATCTTTGTTCAATTATGTGTATGCATCAACTTTCAGTACTAACTTCATACCTTGTCCTGTAGTTTATTATCCAAATTGTTGTCTGTTGAAAGTCAGGAGGTACAGTCGGCACAGTTCACTCCGGGGTGCAGTCAGCTTAATGATGTATGGAAGCACCCAGTTGACGCAAGTATGAGGAAGCGGTCAGAGCCTACACATATATTGCTGGAATTTTTAGGGCGTTTCCTGGAGAAACGGTGCCCAGGGCTTGCAAAATGGTGCATTATGTTGGTACACGTCCATGTCTGGTGTTGATAAAAAGGAGCATTGATGCATGACATTGTAAGCCTCAAATTAATATGTATTGCGAAAAAAAAACACTCCACACAGACGGAATTTCTATAACTCATAATGCAATGTACTTTTGCTGTATGACAAAAAGGAAATACATGTTGTGTACAAATGATGAATGCACACTTTAAAATTAACACATCAGTATAAGAGTGGTTAAAGGTCAGCTGTACATATGCATCGGCCTACTAGTATCATATTGCATGACAAATTCCTGCAGAGGAAAGATAAACATGGAGTTAGTTACAAACAGTTCACATGACATGTTTATGTTGGATGGATTTCTTTTTTTGCCGATTGAGAAAACAGATGTCAGTTTGATTAGTTTTTTTTTAAAGCCCCAGCTCAACATTGGTTAACTGACTGTAAATGCTTCCATTCTTTGCACAAATCAAGATGTTTGTAACAAAACCAACCTGTGAAAATGTCAGCTCATTTCGTTGTTTTATTTGCGAGAAAACGGTAAAAATGCATTCAGCATTTTTTTTGTACGCATTCCTATAGGCAGAGTTTTCGTCAAAACTAAGTTTGGATCTTATTTCATTCATTATTGCAAAAACGATAACACTTCAGGCAGAAAAATTTTCAAGAAAGTTTTCTACCATCATTATCTTTATGCCATGTAGGGTATGTTTAAACCTGTGAAAATTTAAGTTTTTCTTCTTCACCAATGTTGAGCTGGGGCTTCAATTAAAGTTGATAAAGTAATGGAGCCCATCAGTTTATTTTGCGTCGGTAAGACAAACTCCTCTTACAGCTTATCTAAATATTCATGAGTTTGTTTGTTTGAAATATTCTGGCCTGGGCCCAATTCCATAGAGCTGCTTAAGCATAAAAAAGTGGCTAATCCCTAATCAATTTTGCTCACCAGAATAAGGTAACCAGCCAAAAACACCATATAACATGTGTTGTCTGTGACTGGTTTCCTGCTTAGTTTTGCCTTTAGCGGAAAAATTGTAAGCAGCTGGAAGCAACTGCCTTTACGACCCTGGAGATTGCCTTGGTAATCTTCAATACTTGGCTGGAAGGTTTCACTTCCCTTAAAGATTTGCCAAGGACGAAATGCCATGGAGGAAGCAAATTGGCCTTTTAATATGACCCCCGATGGTCACCCTGGAAGTCCCTTTAATGTTTCAGTAGAAACTCTCATTTCCCTAATATAGAAGTGCCAATGATAATACCATGGAGGAAGTCTATGGTTTGTAATTGAATATGAGGGGAATCATGTCACATATCTCAGGAGAAAAACTACAAGCCTGATGCTTAGTTCTTGTAAGGGCAAGGCTGGGTTTCCTTGTTAAAGGGCATCTTTGAGGAAAACTTAACTTTCTGTGGAACATTTAAAGGGGCACCCGAGGCAATGACCATGGACATGAGTGGAGGCAATCGCCTCCATGAAGTATCAGGCCTGAAACTTCTTGGAAAGTTTGGAACTTTGCAATTCTTGCACATGGTAGTTTGTCTGATCATCATCATCATCATCATCCTCATCATCATTAACATCATCATCAGGTCTGCCGGAGTTGTACATAAATGATATTTGTGTTGGAACCCCCCCTCCTCAATTTGTAACATCTCAGATAATCCCGCCCCAACCCTGCCCCAGTCCTGCCTAAACCCTGCCCCAATCCTGTCCCAACCCTGTCCCACACCCTGCCCCAGCCCTGCCCCAGCCCTGCCCCAGCCATGCCCCAGCCCTGCCGTAGCCCTGCCCCAGCCCTGCCGTAGCCCTGCCCCAGCCCTGCCCCAGCCCTGCCCCAGCCCTGCCCCAGCCCTGCCCCAGCTCTGCCCCAGCTCTGCCCCAGCCCTTCCCAAGCCCTGCACCAGCCCTGCTCCAGCCCTGCCCCAATCCTGCCCCAACCCTGACCAACACCCTGCCCCACACCCTGCCCCAGCCCTGCCCCCAGCCCATCTATCAACTCAAATAGAGTTGATCCACTTGAATACGATGAGTTGCTTACTCATTTAATCAAAGTTTTGGCTCGTGTATAGTTATTATAACCATCAATGTTAGGATGCAGACTGTCTTAGGTTTGAATTTTCATGGTGCTTGTGGTTGTTTCTTCTTCTCAGGATTTGGAATTTGCCCTGCAAACAATCTTAAAAATGAATATCTGTCATTCATTATTATCCCTGATGCATTGCTTAGCTTGCTGCTGAGGACATATATTAGACTGGTCGGTCATCCCTAGGGGATGAGACATCTTTTGTTATTATTTATTTGGCCAAGACAAATCAAACAAAAATTACAATCAAACAAAAATTACAATGGAGCAATTACATGAAAACATGAAAAAAAAGTAATCCAAACAGGAAAATAAGTAAACAATCAAATTAGTAGATAAACAAACACATGTAACAAAAAAGGGGAAAGGAAATAAACAATTGAAAAAGGGGTGGAAGGGGGGAAAAAGTGGGGTGACTGAGGGTGGGGCATGCAGAAAGGGAATAACACCAAGGAAGGGGGTAGAACAGCCAAACATGGATAAAAACAATGACAAGTCATGGAAGTCTGTTCTAGAATGCAGATGGTCTTGGGTTGGATTCCCTTTCTACATTAGATGCATGGGGATGTTTTCTGTAGGACTCGGGAGAGCCCTCAGCAGGTCTGATTGCTTCGTTCTTGACAGGGCAGGGGCGCCTAGGAATTTTCTTCTTGATAAAGGGCACCTCTATGAGGAAATTGTAAATTTCTATTGGAACATTTCAAGGGCACCTAGGCATTTTCTTCTTGATAAAGGGCACCTCTATGAGGAAATTGTAAATTTCTATTGGAACATTTTAAGGACACCAAGGCAATGACCAGGGGCACTGGACTGATTACTTTGTTCTTGAAAGGGCAAGGGCACCAAGGCGTTTTCTTCTTGATAAAGGGCACCTCTATGAGGAAATTGTCAAT
The DNA here is from genome assembly GCA_911728455.2 of Marthasterias glacialis. Classification (NCBI taxonomy): domain Eukaryota; kingdom Metazoa; phylum Echinodermata; class Asteroidea; order Forcipulatida; family Asteriidae; genus Marthasterias; species Marthasterias glacialis. Next base: position 4,464,329 of record OU452234.1, read on the forward strand.
TTCTATTGGAACATTTCAAGGGCACCAAGGCAATGACCAGGGGGCAACGGAGGCAAATTGCCTCCGTTGCCTCAGTGAAGTATCAGGCCTGCCTCAGTACACAGCGTTTTCAACTTCTTTGAAGGGTAGAGCCCCAATTAACAGATGACCAGGGGGCAACGGAGGCAAATTGCCTCCGTTGCCTCCGTGAAGTATCAGGCCTGCCTCAGTACACAGCGTTTTCAACTTCTTTGAAGGGTAAAGCCCCAACTAACAGAGCTGCTTGTTCTTGACTGGCAGGGTTATGAGTCGCCCATACCTCATCTTATGTATGAAGGCCCAACTCCATCCGAAGATGCCCGTACCAAACATGTATGTGAGGTCTGTGATGGAAGGGTGTTCGTGGGCAAGCAGCAGTGGCTTGGTAAGATTCTGTTTCTTTCTCATCAGAGATTGATGATTTTCTCTTCTTTCTAGTGAGGTTTGCGGTAACACCATGTACATGAAATCTCTTTGAGTTATGGTGGTTCTGAAAAGATCCAGTGTTATAAAAAACAAGGCCTGATTGCTCCGTTCTTGAAAGGGCAAGGGCACCGAGGCGTTTCTTTTCTTGACGAAGGGCACCTCTATTAACTATTAGAGAGATATGTCATGTAAATGGTGTGACCACAAACCTCATTGATTGTATCTCCACCAGGCAAAGTTTCAAATCCAGCTGTCCGTTCCTTTTTTTTTAAGTCTCCAAAGTTGAATGGCTTCTCAGTAGAACCTTATGATAGAAAACCTGCACCAAAGATAATAGAATACTTTGTTCTTCTTCTTTGTTTAAGATGCTTTCTTGGGTCAAGTGATCATTCGGGATCTGTTTTCTTCTTTGTGTTTGAAGCGCGGCTTTAGTTTAACCTCTGAGTCTGTCTTTCATATTGTAATTACTACAGTATCCGGGGATGATGATTCCAAATATCGGATGGCAGGCCAAATTGCATTTCCTTTAGTTTACTGGTTGGTCCGATGTGTGTTATTGACATCTTCAAGGTCAATAAACCAGAGTTCGCGTGAGCTGTTTTTTAACCGGAAAGAGACTGCTTAGTGTGCGCATGTCAAAATGCAAGTATTTTGACGCACTCGGCAAGATCATTACAGTCGGACAAAGTAGGAGATTAAACTGCGTCTGGTGTTTTAATTTCAGGACACTTGAAATCCAAGCGACATTACAAAAGGGCACGGAAAGTGAAGCTAGCATCAATGATGAAGTCCCGTCAGGAGAAATTGATTACTATAGAAACCACTGTTGCTATGAAACAAGTCGTTGATGAGAATACAGTCTCATAGCATCATGCAGTTTGGGAAGACAGTGGAATTCAAAAGACTAAAAAATTTCGCACAAAATCATAGAGATCAACAGATATTAATAACATCTATGATCTAGATACTGGTCAGAAGATTGACTTCGCCCATTGGATTATCTAATTTAGATCAGATTGATCAGCATACCAATATCTTAATTTGACGCTATACACTAGAATTTAATAAGATTATCTACATGTAGGCCCTGATCAGATGATTTTCAGATTACCAATATCCTAATCACAAGATTCACACTAAGATTGTAATGAGATTATCTACATGTAGGTCCAGACCAGATGATTTAAGTCCTTATCAGATTACCAATTATCCCAATCAGAAGATTATCATGCTTGTAATGTTTAAATTGCAATTAGATTATCTATATCCTGATCAGATTAGCTGGATCCTTTTCCTATCGTAGATACAGAACTAAAATAGATTATTTAGATACTGATCAGATGATCTGAATCATAATCTGATGACCAATATAAATATCATAAACAGAAGAGATAATCATGCTTGTGATATTTAAATTGTAATGAGATATCTAAATCCTGATCAGATTAACTTGATCTTGGTCAGAACATCCTGATCCTATCATACATACAGACCAGAAAGAGATTATCTAGGTACTGATCAGATTATTCTGATCCTGATCAGAGTAACCTTTATCCAAGCCACTAGAAGAAATAAACACATGATGAGATTATTTATATCATGATCAGATTATCTATATCTTGAGCTGATTTTCTGGACACAGGGCTGGATTTCACAAAGCACCAAGATTCATCTTAAGATGAGTTGTTAATGTCGCTGTAAAGATTTGGATTGTGACATCACACTTTGCAGAGCAATTAAGATCCATACACAGTTAAAATCAATCTTAGCTCTTTGTGAAATCGGCCCAAGATCAGATAACGGTGTATGATCTGATGCAAATGATGACTTGCAGTGTGTGCATGTACATTGAATACAACTCAAAAGTCAACATATAAAACTATATATTTATATACTGGACTAGATACGGTTCTTAACTATAACATATCTTTTATGAAGTGCTGTCTATTTTTACTGGTATGGTTTGTAAATATTATAATGCAAATCTACATGTAGTTGGTAACAAACAACTAAATCTGAATAAGGATGAGTGTATCTGAATAATGATGAATGTATCTGAATAAGGATGAGTGTATCTGAATAAGGATGAGTGTATCTGAATAATGAGTGTTTCTATATAATGATGAGTGTATCTGAATAATGATGAGTGTATCTATATAATGATGAGTGTATCTATATAATGATGAGTGTATCTGAATAATGATGAGTGTATCTGAATAATGATGAGTGTATCTGAATAGTGATGAATGTATCTGAATAATGATGAATGTATCTGAATAATGATGAGTGTATCTATATAATGATGAGTGTATCTATATAATGATGAGTGTATCTGAACAATGATGAGTGTATCTGAATAATGATGAGTGTATCTGAATAATGATGAGTGTATCTATATAATGATGAGTGTATCTGAATAATGATGAGTGTATCTGAATAATGATGAGTGTATCTGAATAAGGATGAGTGTATCTGAATAATGATGAGTGTATCTGAATAAGGATGAGTGTATCACTTAAGGAAAAAATAAAGACAAAATTGACATTTATTAAATTTACAAAACAATGATGAGTGTATCTGAATAATGATGAGTGTATCTATATAATGATGAGTGTATCTATATAATGATGAGTGTATCTGAATAATGATGAGTGTATCTGAATAATGATGAGTGTATCTGAATAATGATGAGTGTATCTATATAATGATGAGTGTATCTATATAATGATGAGTGTATCAGATACATTCATAGTACACTCTTACGGTACTCGCAAGGAGACATCTGCACCAGTAAATATCGAGCAACATTTCCTTCATTATTGCCCCTCACCCAGTTAGATTTCTTAGTTGTACATTTTCAAAACAGAATCCATACAAGAAAATTAAACATGATATTGATGTTTTAAAAACACTTTCTGTGTGGCGTGTTGTTGCTGAGTGGACAAGCTTTGAATTGGTTTCAGAACGACAATTGATGCTTTTCAGAACCACCACTAGCGCTTTTCAGAACCACCACTGGTACTTTTCAGAACCTCGACTAGTGCTTTTTAGAACCATCACTTGTACTTTTCAGAACCACCACTGTGCTTTTCAGAACCACCACTGGTGCTTTTCAGAATCACCACTGGTGCTTTTCAGAACCACCATTGGTGCTTTTCAGAACCAACGCTAGTGCTTTTCAGAACCACCATTGGTGCTTTTCAGAACCACCACCAGTGCTTTTCAGAATCACCACTAGTGCTTTCAGAACCACAACTGGTGCTTTACAGAATCACCACTAGCGCTTTTCAGAACCAACACCAGTGCTTTTCAGAACCACCACTGTGCTTTTCAGAATCACCACAAGCGCTTTTCAGAACCACCACTGGTGCTTTTCAGAACCAATGCTAGTGCTTTTCAGAACCAACACTAGTGCTTTTCAGAACCACCACTAGTGCTTTTCAGAACCACCACTGGTGCTTTTCAGAACCACCACTGGTGCTTGTCAGAACCAACGCTAGTGCTTTTCAGAACCACCACTGGTGCTTTTCAGAACCAACACTAGTGCTTTTCAGAACCACCACTGGTGCTTTTCAGAACCACAACTGGTGCTTTTCAGAATCACCACTAGCGCTTTTCAGAACCAACACCGGTGCTTTTCAGAACCAACACGAGTGTTTTTCAGAACCAACACAAGTGCTTTTTAGAACGAACACTAGTGCTTTTCAGAACCACCACTGGTGCTTTTCAGAACCACCACTGGTGCTTTTCGGAACCACCAACAGAGCTTTTCAGATCCACCACATCTCCCAAAAGAACATGGTTGTCAAGAAGAGGTTATTACATAGCATGTCGTTGCCGAGCGGTCTAGTGCACCTAATTTTAAGTTCATGTGGTCGAGTCATCTGAATGTGGATTCGAGGTCTAGCTGTAACACTTGTGTCTTAGAGCAAGACACTTAACTATAATTGTTTCGCATTAACCAGGAGTAAATGGGTACCCACGATTAGAGATTGTTGATGTGAATGATTATTATTTTTTTCCCCCCTAAACAAGTTTGTTCTTCCATCACATCTTGCGATACATCTTGACTGACTGGTAGTACGTCACTGCCAGCTCCTTCCTGTCTGATGTGAATGTGATTCCATAAGGACACTGCAGGTATCCCTCGATGCAGCTCAGGAATCTACCCACAGGATCATACCAATGGACATGACCATCCTGGAAGTCATCGCCCATTGCAAGGTAGATACCTGCGTTGTCACAGCATACACCTCTGCAGAATGTCACCCACCCACCACGGATGGTCGGTTTGATGGTGAACAGGTTGTTGCCATTTCCGTCAACGACGTCCACTTGAGGTTGTTGACCTCCACTGATCACAACTCTGTCATAGACGCTGTCAGTGGCCAAAAAGAAGGGTGATGTCTTGACTGGAATGGTGCGTAGCAGTGAGCCATCAGCGGGGCGGTGTTCTGTAAAAACTTTCCTGCCGACATCTCCTACGATGATGTTGCCATCCTTCTTGATAGCGATGCTCTGGAGGTTCACTTTCGTCTTGCCCTGCTCTTTGAGAGGCACTGTGGGGAAGTCAAAGGCCAAAGTGCCGTCCTTATTGTACACTTTGACTGATTTGGTGCCATCTGCAACTACTAGCTGACTGTTGATAGCTGCAAAGTTGTATGGATCTGAGTGGAGAAATTGAATGGACAGTAAATGAAAAACGTTGTCAAGTCAACAGACCATTATCTTTGTATTGTTCTACATCTTTGTCACCTGTCGTGTTTCCTGCAGCAGGTGTACAGTAATGAATGGCCATTAACATTCAATGTTCAAATATAAACATCAGTATCCAAACCAAATCCTTCCATAAGAACTTATGGGATGTTTTGAATTTCGTTTGTCCATGTTTTGAACAACCAGGCACAGCCGGACATGGTCAGGCCAAGGTCTGGACGTCCCACCTCATCAAGCACCACCTAAGCAGCACTTCAAGGCATTATATATATTGCTCTCTCTTTTTATTTATTTCTTTATTTGCTATCAGGTGCTCATTCGCACCTACTGATGCAATTTGAATGACGTGTTGATATACATCGGAAATTTGGATATTTATACCTGATGGCCTTGTCCAGTATTGACTTAGATCTTAGATGTAGACAAACATAAGATGGTCCTCCTGAATATACTCCAGGTTTTGTTTTAGAGGGATTGACAAGTGACAAACAGCACATGGATATGTGTTTACATCATGGGAAAGAAACTTATTACTTACTTCTTCCAACATAAATCTTCCTGATCTCTTGTCCTTCGGCGTTGAAGATGGTCACGTCACCACTGTAGAGGAAAGCTACCGCAAGTTCACCATCAGGCAAAGCAGCAATGGCTCGGACACCGTTGGCCGCTTCTTCGTTAAGGAAATACCGACACTCCCACTCCTCCTCGCCGCCCAGAGTCCCTAAGCTGATTGCACGAGTACAGTCATGTTGCGATAAGGTCAGAGGAATCAGGTTGCGGTCTATCTGGGGGACGCTTTGACGGCTGACCACTTTCATCTCAGGATATAGGTCGAGGAACACCGAGTCTGAATAATCACCGACGACATCTTCCGCTACCTCTAGTAAAAAGTGCTTCTCCTGCATCATGTCAGTCACGGCTTCCTTGTGCGCAAGAAATGCGCTCATCCGATCACGCTCCACAGATCTGATCTCACCAGACAGGAGCTGCTCTTGACGTTTTACCTGTACGATTAACTCAGACGCCTTTCGTTTAACCTTTTCAAGGGCTCTTGCTACCTTTTCTTCAAATGCCTCCATAGCCTCGGATGACTCCTGCAATGATTGCTCACATGCCTCGATTTCTCTCGTGTAAACTGTGAAGACACTTTTGATAGCCTTCCTGCGTTCAAAAACAGCTGGCTCAATGTCCATGTAGTGGTGGCCTTCAGCTTCGGGGTGGTCAATGACCGCACAATGTCGACAGATCAGTTTCTCGCAGGGCGCACAGTATATCCGTCGGATAACCTCTTTGTGTTTCTCACACCTCGTGTCATCTAAGTGTTGCTCCTTGGCCAGGTTTGCATCCTTCGTAGGTAGAGTGGAGATAACCCGCAAGAGACGTTCTTTGTATAAGTTGTCGTTCAGGCCAGGAATCCCACGGGACGGAAGTGTCGTCACCTTTAGACACAGCGGGCAGGATATCGTGCGGGCATTTTTGTAGCATTTCACCAGACACAGCAAGCAAAAACTGTGCATGCAACCCAGTGCTTTTGGCCGGTTGCATCTCTTTGCGCATATACGACACTGCAGGTGTTTTTCAGTCATAGTCAGGAACCCCTGGGAGGCCATCTGTAAGGCGAATACATGAGAAAAAACTACTGTTACCATGGTGGCGATTTAAAAAAAAAAATAAATAAATAAAATGAAGTAAACGAAATATATAAATCTAATATTTATACAGAACCATCGCGAATTATCAACTGAAGATGATCATTGTCCTTTGGTGGATGGTGCATTAAGCAGACATCTTGATCTTTTTATTCGAAGGAAACAGACTCCAAAAATCGTGAGCGTGGCACAGTCGCCGTGTGTGACGTTTGTGCAAGGGGTCAAAACTGTTAGTAAGTGTGATGTCATTCCCACAATAAGCCACTCCCACTTCACACCAACCGGCTCCAACTGGTTGTAAGCAGCCCACAGGAATTGCATTGAGCTAGTTTTTGCATGAAGATTTACGTAAGAAAAGTTAAATAACGGGAGACTGTGGAACGGTAGGTGGCAGCAGACTTACCAGGTAATTTCCATTGTTGCGTAGTTGTGAGCATGGGCACATTTCCAAGAACAATGGATTTACCTGGTAAGTCTGCTGCCACCTAGTGTCCTCAAAAGTTTCCCATTGGGCTTGGCTTTTGCATATGTTTTTCAAAGACTCAAGTTCTTCTCAGAACGATAAGTTTTTAGGGTTGATTTTTGTTAAAATTACACACAAACGTGTGCCAGCCTTGGAGCCGAAAGTAGCGAAAACTTTGGGCGTGTAGCAGACGCGTAAGCGTGTGACGCAATGACTTACCGACTTGTTAATTACATTCACGCATGCGCACAGAAACTATTAGTTGGCAAATGCCATGGGATTTTGAATAGGCAGACGCATAAACGCGTGTGCGTCAGCCCCGTACAAAAAGGCGCCATGTTTCCTCCTTTTGCCAACTATAGTTCTAGTGTTAGTACGCACACGCGATGTGCAATTTACATACTTCATGAAAATGGTCTAATACTACATCCCAAACATTTAAGAATGCTCTTTGCTGGAATCGGTTTACCTTATCCTAATGCAGTCACTTGCGGGAGCGTTGAATGAAACACAAGGTTGAAGGAACTACAGCTTAGCTCTAAACACACCACGGAGGAGGTAAAACAAATACTTAAGAGCTGGGATGCGGTCCGAACCGTTTAAGAAAGAAACAGATGGCAACTTTCTAGAACGTACTGCCCACGGAGAACTGCAAACAGCAACTGGTTCCTGCGCGGTTCCGGTGAATAGATGTACCGAAGCAGAAGCTGTTTAACATAACCTTGGTGTGTTCAGACCGTGACTGCAAAAGGGGAAGGTTCGGTATCGATGTTCTCATTCCTTCATTGAACTCATTGTCGCTGAACCTTGACAATGTACGTCAATCTATCAAAATAAGAGAGCAGGAAGTAACGTCTTGTAAAAATAGTGCAGAAACGTATGGTGCGATCGCAGGGGGGAAATCACCTTTTACCACCTTCATTGTTATATCATCAGTACACTCAGAAGGAAATAAAGTTCACGGGAAAATGAGTAGTTGAAAATCATACATTGTATATGGGTCATTCAATGAAGTTGGAACACGAGGGACACCGTTACATCGTTACCACCTATGAAGCTTTTTCACCACTTCACTAGTCTACTTAGTCAATCTTGCTTTATATAATATAAATAACACCAAACGAGAATCATAAAAAGGTTTTACTTGATTACTGTGGTGTAAAATAAACATGATACAGTGTCTACACTGATGGAATGGGGACACCATAGGTGTGACATTCGGTGTTCCCGTTACATTGTGACATTAATCCTTAATTTTCTCAGCCATGTGTACTTTAATACCCATGAAGGAAGTTATTTTGTTATGGATTTGGCATCAAGTTTCTGTAGAACATTGTAAATTTGTGTATTACTTCCATAATATTGAAAAATATGTGTTACAAGCATGGTGTCCCTGTTACATCGTTACCTTGAATTGTTAAGAATATTAGCAAAAATATCAGGTTAGATGGTGTGGGAAGGATTTGAAACTTTCCGAAATACTTTCAACACCGAAATAAATGGTTATAATTGATAAACATAAATTAGAATCAACATTTTTTTCGAACAAAAATGAGAATATTAGAAAAAATTTCACAAAATGTGTCCCATCTTCATGGAAGGACCCATATTGTATTCCAAAAGATGCCACAAATCCCACAATAATAGATTGCACACACGTTTTTGTATCTAATCCACTAAACGTTCTGCTTGAGACATCCATAAGCCATTTATAGATCGAGAGGATTATAAAGTTTTTTTTGTTTGCGTACACGGAGGCCACGTTTACTCATGTTCGCTCATGGCCTCTGGGTACGGAAACAATTCGTTTCTGAAGTTGGACGAATTTATGCGGGTGATTTAAATAAGCATGACGAAACAAGTTGTGCTCAGTGGAGTTTGCCTCACGCTCGGCAGACGTCGTGTCTACGTCTGTATACTTCACGCCCGCATCAACACCACCACCATGTGGGGGTTCGTTCGTGTATTTACTCCAGATCCAATGGCACTGTGAGCCATCTCTCTCGATGTAACGCATGGTACATTATTTACTGTCATTTACTGTACGAAATGGGATCTCTGAGGAGGAAAGTTGCGCTGGTAACAGGTAAGCAACGCGTCATTGCTGTCTTCGGACTGTCAATTTGTGCTATTTGTATCTGATAGTAACTCCGTCTTGTGCACTTCAGTTTTTCCCCGTCACTGCAAAAACTGGGGAGTTAAATTGATTCTCTCGATATCTATATCTGACAACACCGACATGGTGTTGGTTATCCCCATTGCTTTATCATTGGTAAAACTAACACCATATTGGTGTTGTCATTATATATAGATACCGAGAGAATCAAATTAACACTCCAGTTTTTTTGCAGTGCAGTGTTGAAAAAAATGTACGGGGGGCTAGTTATACGAAGGGAAGTAATGTTTCAATAGATACATCTGATCAAAATGGCACAGGAATATAGAATAGGGGGATTATTGTAGTGTTCATTACGGTATATATAGAGAGACTATAGCTGGTGTGTTTAGTGTTTAATACATGTAGGCCTTCAGTGCAATCACCGTATCAAATGGCTACCAGCATATAAAACAAAATAATGGTCTAGCTAGCTACGACGTGCGTGGAGACTTCAAATTAACTGATAATGAAAACTAGACACACTTCGTAGTCTTTTTTATCACGTTGACCTAAACGGGTATATACAGCTATGTGTGTGAAGGAGTTGGTTTTAAGGCCACTACGGTGTTCCTGGTTTGATCGGCTGCAGATTGCGCCACAGCACCTTTTAAACCAGTGCTATGTAAAGGAACAGGTCTCATACTTCAAAACGTAACTCATCATACCTTGCAGGAAAACAATATTGAGCGCTCTGAGACGCCCATAGGGTGTGGTAAAGCGCCATATATAAAACCTCGTTCACGAAGTATAATCAGTCCAGGATTGTCCCACGTGCGTATATTGTGAGCCACGTCTTCCGGTTCATACACCCTTACAAATGACCAATTAATTTGAAATTTAAAGGTTTGTGACTTATTAATCTCTTTCCAATCGTAATATGCCTTGGACTTAGTTTCCGTAAGAAAATTAACAGCTAGACCCGCATATTGAACACTGTACAGGCAGAAAAAAGGTTGGAGCATAAACCTTTTTAAGCTCAACAAAATACAGTCAAAACCTGTATAAGTTGTGAAAGCCAATTAAAAATTAAATAAATAGAAAGTTCCTAAAAACAAAAGACCTTCCTTGTTGTTGTAGTATACCTTGTGCACATTTAGTGTAGCATTATTGACATCACAATATAGGCATCATTATATTATTTTATATTATTATAGGCATAATGTATTTTATCACTGAGATAGAAAATAAAGGTTTAAAGCCCCAGCTCAACATTGGTAAACCGACTGTAAATGCTTCCAGTTCTTTGCACAAATCGAGATATTTGCAATACAACCAACCGGTGAAAATGTCAGCTCATTTCGTTGTTTCGTTTGCGAGAAAACGGTAAAAATGCATTCTGCATTTGTGTACGCATCCCTATAGGCAGCGTTTTCGTCTCACTGAGACGAAAACTTGAATCCTATTTGTTCATTTATTTTTAAAACACGACAACACTTCAGGCAAGATATTTCAGGGAAAGTTTTCTACCACCCAGTATATCTTTATACCATGTGAGGTAAATGTAAATCTGTGACCATTTATGTTTTTCTTCTTTACCAATGTTGAGGTGGGGCTTTGAGTATATCCAAGTTATTTTTTAGATCTTTCCATAATGTTTTCGCAGGTGCAAGCTCAGGAATTGGAGCCGAAACTGCCAGGCAGCTCGCCTCCCTGAACTGCCAGATGGCTCTGACGGGCCGGAATGCCGACAACCTTGGACAAATCAAAGAGGATTGTATAAAACAAGGGCTAGGTGAAGACCTTGTGAGTATATTCAACTTTCTATATTTTATTGATTGGTTGTTTCCTTGGTTTATGAGAAGGCTTTTAACAACCAGCGCACTGTGCGTTCACTATATTTTGTTTTAACATTTTTTTTTCTTTTTGTATTATCTTTCACTTTTATAGATTCTTCTATTACCTGGCGACTTGACCGATGACTCATTCCTAGAAAGAATTGTCAGCGAAACGGTCAAAGAGTTTGGAAGATTTGACATTTTGGTAAGTGAAGCTAAACACCTCGCGTTTGAAGTCCCAAAGAAGGGCTCCTGACGATAAACTAGAGCAGGCTAGTCGAAACGTGAGACCAAGTCCCCTCAATCCACTAAAAAGCGAAAGTAGAAGTAGTTCCGGTGTCAGATTCAGTTGTGTCCGCCATGCAATACTGTCCGCTCCGGACACTTTTGCATATGCAATCGCGACCTGGGCTATGCAAAACCGTCCGACGTACATGTACATTGTGCATCAGCGAGCGTGCATGCACTGAACGTATGTACGCACATGTGCCGCATGAATATTCACGTATTATGATTGCAGCTTACTGCAACGGTTTCAGCGCTTTATTTTTTCTTCTGTTTTAAATCTTTTGACATATTTATAAACATAACCCGGGGGTGCCATGGACAAGCAAAATTTCCACGGGCCCGCCGTGCCTGGGGCTTGTTTTCGCCGAATATTTGAACATAGGCTTCGAGGACCGTTTTGCACGGTGGCGGACACGATTGCATGTGCAAATGTGTCCGGGCGGACGCAATTGCATTATGCAGCAGCGTCCGGGCGGACACGATTGCATATGCAAAATCGTCCGGCGGACGGTATTGCATATGCAATAATGTCCGCCGGATAGTATTGCATAGAGGACACAATTGCATGCGACACCGGCCGATTTCCTGCCTAACCCAGTAGTACATAAAACGCAGGATAGTTCTTTTTAGAACTAAGTTGTCCCCACGCAGTGGCGTATAAATAATTTTTGTTGCGAGAGTGGGGAAATGTTGCGGGTAATGTAAAAAAAGGAATAATGCTGAGATCACGAGCGAAGGGGGCATTGGGAAGGTTACATGTAAATACACAGCAGATGTTCGATTGCATTATGGATGCCATATTATGCTGTTAATGTTCTACGTAGTTTGTTCAAATAATTACAGAAAATATATCTTTTGTGCTTTTCTGTATAGTACATTGTACATTCATTTTGCATCGGGGATAAAGAATATTATTTGTAATGTTTTACCCATACACCAATGTGTGTTAAGCACTGTATACTCAGTGCTTACCCGAGTCCTGTGAAAAAAAATCACAGGCATTTTTTTTTTCGGGAAAAGTTCGTTTCGCAGCCATGTTGGGTACAGCCATGTACAACCTCAACGGCTGGCGCGTCGCCTGCTAAAGGATTTCCAGCGTCTGTTTGTGCACGCAGCATTAGAAAAAGGGCTCGGGTGACGTCACGTGCAACCTCTCTATAATATCAGCTCTAACCGTCCGACTATCACTAAATACATAATGTTTTATTATATTGACTGTAGGTAAATTGTGCTGGTCGCCCCTGTCTGGGTTACTTGGAAGATGCGTCTATGGAGATGTTCGATGAGGTCTTTCAAATCAACTTGAGGGCGCCCTTTGTTCTGACACAGCTGGCAATGCCCCACTTGGTCAAATCGAAAGGTTGGGCTAAACTCCCTCGTTGTATGTCCAAAGAGGGCGTAAAACCGTTCTCATCGAAACACGATCTCGTGTTTTTGTTAGACGGGTCAAATTGTACCCAATCGTAGTGCTTTATTCTTTCATACAAACAGGAAATTTGGAATGTAATGGTTACTTTAAAAAAAAAAGTAAAGAAAAGAGACAGATATATGCAAATGTTTTGTTAAGTTATTAACTATTTGTTTTTAATTTATTGTTTATTATTAAAGATGTATTATATAATTATTTCATTTATTTGTTTTATTTCAACTCTTCTATATACGAGCAGAGGCCATCCAGGGCAAAAGTAAGAAAAAAGAAAAAAAAGAAGAAAAAAATGTCATAAAAAAGATGGGCCCTCCCTAGACCCCGCTCATTTTAAAAACAATTGTATATTTATTCACTTTGCAGGTGTGGTGGTGAATGTTTCCAGTTGTGCAAGTCTTGCGTCAGTAAGTGGACACCATTATTTTATTATCTAGATTTGTTTCAAGTATTATTTTATGACATACGAAATACCCCCTGCTGGTCTGATAAAAAGCTGGTAAGCACTAAGCATAATTATAGAAGATCATGCCCCCCCCCCCGAAAAAAAAGAAGAAGAAAAAGCTGATACCATTCATGAGCTAGTTCGATCAAGGACCAATGTTTAACTAGTGGTTGGTTAGTGACGTACGTAGTGCATGCGCACTGAAGGTGTAGTGCGAACGACTCTCTGGTCATGTCATGTCAACCGGACCATGAGAAAACGGTAAAATCAACGTTACCACTTTCCTGGTAACTGGTCCCCTTTGCACTATACCAGTGGTAGCCTATTGGTAACCAGCGACTGACTTTTGCTGAGTGGAATAAACTACCAGCAAATGTCCGTGATGTGCCTAGTGTAAACTCATTCAAAACTTATTTAAACAAAATTAACCTGGAACAAATTATTGGGGGGGGGGGGGCTCAGCACACAGTTTAATAGTCTGCGCATCCAGCCACGAGCGCCTGCATGTTACATCCCAATTGAGGAGTTTATGCAGTAGCACACCAGAACCGAACCAGTGATGTGACCCACCTCGTTAGGCTGGTCGCGAATAGTCGACTAGACTAGTCCAACCATCGTCAACTAGCGTGGGTTCGATCAGAGTTAGTCGAACTATGGTTAACTATGGTCCTTGATCGAACTTGCTCAAAGACGTCATGTAGCCAAACAAACGATTGCAGTTATTGTATAACGATAATATCTCTTGAATTTTGCCTTCCAAAAGCACCCGAGTAGTCTGATATATTGCATGTCCAAAGCAGGGCTGGACGGCATGACGCATTCAACTGCTGAAGGTAAGATGGCTGACGCTAACGTCATAAAACTTTATTAAAAATAATGGCAACCTCGTTCCCATGGGCGTATGATCTTGCCACTTTACTTTCCACCCGGCATATGTTGCTTAATCATAAAAGTGACGAGAGGAGACCTGGAAAGAGGATGAAAAAACCACTCCTTACACAATCCCGGCCCCGTTGTGACAGTCGTGTAGAATGACGTAGTTATTTACATGTATGGTTTGCGGTGATACCATGTTGAATCTAGTTTGAGTAGTGTTGGCTGTGAAATGAGACAACAGAGCCGGTTGGTTCCTCGACGTATCGACCAGTGTGCTCTGGTTCTCGACGTTTCGACCAGTTTGCTCTGGTAGTCTTCTGGAGTATAACCAACCGGCTTTATTCAGGGCGAACCACTACTCAAAAGAGATTACCACATTGTGCCACCACAAACTTTGTATCTTGTATATACCACGCATTGCTTCAACTCTTACGGGACGTAGTTATTCAAAGTGGCGCGACTATTCACTATCCAATCACGTAACATAACTATATGTTGATGTTCGACAAAGTGGAGTCATTGTACATTGTATATATATATATATATATATATTTTTTTATGATTGCTATCCAGAATTTGCTAAATGCGGAGTCCGTGTGAATGCAGTGAGGTGAGTGGAAAGCAGATTTTGGCCGTTTTCGAAACCTCGACTTGGGCGCGGGCTCTGTGGCTCGGGCTCTGTCCACCTGATTAAAGCCCCGTAAGGAATGCGCACGGTTTCAAATACACTGACAGATTCCACAAGTTGGAGCCTCAACCGCAACCGTGGTTTCGAAAAGCTCTGACTGAAAAAACGATAAAATAAAAAGGAGGGCGGTAATGGTATTCCCCACCCCCTCTGTTTTATCTCTCCATCACACAGCTATGGGAGAATTTTGTGGACGCTAGGTGGTGGCAGACTTACCAGCTTAACTCATTCTTCTCGGAAATGTGCTCTTGCTCATAACTACGTAAACAATGACAATTTACCTGGTATGTCTGCTGCCACCTGTCGTTCCAAAGTCTCCCATTTGGTGAGACGGCCGACTTATGAAAACCATGGTATTTTTAGATAGTAGATAGAAAATAAAATGTCTACAGCCGCTTGTCATCCATTAACGGCGTGTTTCATATCCGACTGTTGCAGCCCTGGGGCTACGATGACGCCTCTGTTTGAAAGAAATGGAGCCGAAGTTGACAAGGTAGGAACTTTCAGGAGTAGACCCCTTGTATGTGACCTCCCTGTCAAGCTGGAATAGCGCCCTCAAGCTCAAATAGCGTTGCCATTGTTCATAGAGCAGCTATTTTCATAGTTTGACCTCAGAGATGGCGGTCTGTGCAAGAGGCCTTTGTAAGGTCGATTTCACAAAGAGTTAAGATTGATCTTAAGGAAAGCTGCCAATATTACCATAGCGATTTGTGTTGTGACATCACACTTTGCTTAGCAACTAAGACTGATACACAGTTAAGATGAATCATAATTCTTTTTGAAATCGACCCCAGTTGTTATGCTTAAGTGATATTTAATTCAGTGTTTCTCTCTTTATGTTTGTGTATTTTTGGTCTAAAAATGCGATTATTTGTTAGTCCTGGTAAACAATCGAGTTGAATGGAAGACCTATAGACCTTGCACCTGTTACTTGTCAGAGTTGTACAAAGTTAATTTAAATTAAATCAGAATTAATCAAGGTAAAAAAAAAAGGTAAATTGACCTCCGGCCTTGCGAACTTTACAGGTCATTGAGATGAGTAAGAGGCGTCATCCACTGGGACGTCACGGTGACGTAGTAGAGGTTGCCAAGGCAATAGTGTTTCTGGCGTCGGACTCGAGTTCCATGGTTACCGGTCATTGTTTGACCGTCGACGGAGGGCGGAGCACCCTGCCGGGTGCGCCTTTCACAGAAGCTGACGAAAACTCCCCCATGAAATGTCCGTTATAAACTAATTTCACCGTCCGTATGGTCTTTGCTCTATGATTTTTACGAACTGGAACCAAGGGTTAGCATGTATATATGTAGTTTAATCTAAAAGTTTGCCCCACGACAATGAAACACAGTTCCAATTACAGACTTTTGAACGGTCCCTTTTCGCAGTTCTTACCAGTAGTACGCACGCTCAGAACTACACACGCAGTACTGAGCATGTGCGCGCAAGCTCAGAACTGTCAGAAAGGCCTGTTGTGTCTGCTGTCAAAAGTATACCATTGAAACCACTAATATCTTTGAGAAAATGACATGGAGATTTTTTTTTTAAGTTTAACACAATTGTGAGCATAGAAAACCAATATTGGTCATTATAATTTGGCATGATATGATCACCGTACGCCACGTGTGAAAAATGTCATTTTGTATTGAGGAATGGTGATAAAACATGGGGTGCGTCACGTGTCCAGTTCCAGAAACTTCACTTTCTATGCGTGCAACAGGCTGTACCACTGACAGGGGGGGGGGGGGGGGGGTCATACGTTACGCATTTATTAAGTATTGTTTCATTATTATTTCGATAATTAATTACTAATAAGAACCAAAGTGAAACAAAGAAGCTAGGCAGGATTGCTGTAAAACCATGTAATCTCTCTATGAGTTGTGGTGGTTCTGAAATCAGAGAGAGAGATAACTACACACTGTAAACACTGGGGTGTTACATTGATTCTCTTGGTATCTATATGTGACAACACCGACATGGTGTTAATTTTACCAACGATAAAGCAACGGGAATAACTAACACCATGTCGGTGTTGTCACTACCAAGAGAATAAATTTAACACCCAAGTTTTTGCAGTGCATGGTGTTACTGCAAACCTAGATTGTATTTTCACCATGCACAGTTTTAAATTCTTCTTAAATAAAAAGTAGGGCGATGAATGGATGTCTTGATCGGTAAATTTTAATTTTATTTCATAGCTATAAATATTAGAGAGCAGCATGAACAAAAGGCATAGTAATTTACAGCACATGGAGGGTACCACATATACACTTGCACAAGAATGGGAGACTTTTAGGACGCTAGATGGCAGCAGACTTACCATTGTTCTTCGAAATATGCGCATGCCATAGAGTTATAAAAGAACTAGAGGGAACACTCGCGATGCCACTCGCGGAACTCCACTGACTCACCATGGGCGAAAATCCCTATGGGCCAATTGCATACGAATGTCCACTTAGAAAGTGGTTGCTGTGTGAACTGATGAGTAACCAGTGTAAATGAATGGTCCGCGCCATTTTCTCAATGGTCAAAAATGTTCCTTGTCGGGCCGTGTCGCATGGTTTGTACGCCCTCTAGTTCTTATATATAACTCTATAACTACGTACCAATGACAATATTATTTACCAGGTATAAAGTCTGCTGCCACCTATCGTTCCAAAGTCTGCCATTATTCTTTTTCTTAAATTAATATAATAGTTTGCAGCATGCATGCAGCATTTTTGTTTTTTAACTTATTAAATATTCATGTTCACATCTGATGTCTCCTTTTTTGAAATGGGTGATTATTCCAATTATATATGGTATGTTTTTTTTTGTATTATGCCTGGGCCGTTTGGGACCGATTGTGAAGTTTTCCGGGGTGAAGCCGGCGTCTGATGTAGGAGATACGGTGTGTGGATCATTGTGTGGGGGGTTGGTGGCGTCTGCTTCCCGCTGTGTGTTGGTACCTCCTTGGTCGAGTTGGTCATTTGGCACTTGTGATATTTGAGGTGGAGGTCGTCCTCAACTCTTGTCGAATCTGGATTATAAGATATATAAAAAGGATCGTCAGTCAAAAAGTCTCAGGAACAGTGGGGTTTTAATGAGAAATCTTTAGTACAAAGCCCCAGGAGCGACGGGGTTTACAATGTGACGTATGACAGATGCAAGTTATATGTTATGGCTGCGTTTTTTTCACCTTGCGCCTATCCTGTTTTTATCAAGATCGTAAAGTGAAAAGACGCCATCTTTATAGAGGTAATTACGATTAATCTAAACATAATTTACTAATGAGATTAACAATCAAATGCAAAACAACAACACCAACAGCGATCAAAATTCGCTTGTAATCTGAATGTGTCACACTACTTGTCAATATTGACTCAATTCACATGACGTCATCATCACAATAATATTATTCGGTTGCGCCATTTTGGGAGTCAATGTCCCCGTGTATTATACAGAGTAGAGCGCATTAAAGCCCCAGCTCAACATTGGTAAACTGACTGTAAATGCTTCCATTCTTCGCACAAATCAAGATATTTGTAATAAAACCAACCTGTGAAAATGTCAGCTCATTTCGTCGTTTCATTTGCGAGAAAGCGGTGAAAATGCCTTCAGCTTTTTTTGTACGCATTCCTACAGGCAGAGTTCGTCTCACTGAGACGAAAACTAATTTTGGATCTTATTTCATTAATTATTATTTAAAAACGATAACACTTCAGGCAGAAATATTCAAAGGAAAGTTTTCTACCATCATTATCTTTATACCATGTAAGGTATTATGTTACCTTTTAACACAATTTGTAGAACCGTCTGTCTCTGCCAGTACCCCTCAGATGCTCATACCTCATGTCACACGTGCAAGCAAGACCAGTGATGTGATGAACACAGGCTGCGCAAAATGAATAATCGTCATAAAATAAATCATTGTTCTCTTCCTACATTGCAAAACAACACATTTTCACCCCATACAAACACCTATACATGTATCTCAAATGGATTGTTTTTCATGTAATGGAATATCTGAAACTATGGACAATAGGACATCGCAGTTGGGGTCCTGCTGTGGGCGTGGCTCACAGTGGAACTACGTCACACTACGTCACATTACGTCAATACGAGCAGTGTGTACTTTTAGAAAAGAAAGAACAAACAAGAAGAGCGACAACTTACCCTGGTAGTCAGGTTGTCCCTTTCCACCCTTGCGACCTTTGCCCTTTCCTCTGCCTCTGCCCTTCCTGCCTCTACGACCTTTCTTCCCCTTGCCTCGCTTTCCTCCCGCCTCGATGGGCGTGTCTGGTACCGCCCTCTTCTCCAGCAAGACCTCTGCTAGGCTGCGTTTTTCTACACCTTTCTGGAGGAGATCTGTGGACGCTGCCTCATCCTCTGCTGCTGTTATCACGACGACGAAGGCGCTGAGCGCGAAGAGGGTGAGGTAAATGACAAGTTTATTTGCCATATTGACGGCTTCTTCTTCTGATTGGAAGAAATCAACATTGTTGTTAGTCACGGTTTAGTAAAATATTGAAAGACCATTTGAAGTGAACCAGTATGCATACTACATGGTGATCAATGGAACTCTGGTAATAGTGTCACTAGTAGTGGCTACAACTTACTACCCTTGCTCTGCGTTACCACCAAGTGACATTCCAAAAAGCGAATATTAACTGTTCACAGAAGATCATTTTGGCTATTAAAATTTCCCTGCTTGAATGTGGACTGTACCGTACAGAATGAAACTACACCAACCCGGTTGATAGCCGAGCACGCTGGACAGCCGAGACCGTGACCACCGGGGCTGCGAGTCAAGATTGACCGGGAGGTCTCCTGGCGTGTATCGCCTTGAACTTAGCTACGTTATACATAACGAACCGCGTATATAAGTCGTCAGAATGAAAAATCCAAAAAGTTACAGGGTAAAGTGACAAACACAATTTCACAAGTCAGATTTCTGGCGTTTATTTTATCAGATGCCGATCAAACGTGCCATTTATATTGAATAGGCTGTTTGTAAAAGTTTCACTGACTAAACAAAACAATTGATTTACTGTAGAGGTGAGGCAAGATCTTCTCAGATCAAGTTTTAAGGATCAGTATTCTTAACAAGCTTTATCCCGCAGAGTAAACGCTGTTAAAATTTCATAAATTTAATTAACAGTAAACACCGATGATTAAGAATAACTCACCGGTAATCTTGTCTCAAGTCTGACCAGCTAAGCGGAAGAATCGACCACCAAGTTGCAATTCTGACGACGGTCAAGGAATCGTCGTCTTTTATGCACAGCACGTGACCCTGACCCCGCCCACGTCATCTAATCATACATCCCAGTGTAAACTTCACAATGACGTGATTGGAGGACAATGCCGGCTACGTCACACCGGTCAACCTCCGGAGGGACCAATTAGAATGAAGCTAGACAGACCCATTGATCTCACCCCTCAAGGTTTACATTGGGGGCTCGTTCATTCAATCCGCTCCATGGTCCATTTCCTATTTTTCACCAAGCTTCGGTCAGGCTGGATCTGTGGCCATCAGAGGCAGCAACAACCACAAGATCTATTTTTAGGCCGGAGGGATTTATCCAAACCCACAACTTAAAGAAAGTTAACCTGTCAACAACAAACAAATTCTGTTTTGTGTGTGTGTGAAAGTTTTCAAAAGGCCTTGATTCAGTACTGTTTATAGGCATGGTTAGGATTCTTGGAGCTATATGAATGAGACAACCAATTGTTATTGGCAGACCTTGAACCTCATGCTCAAGGCGACTCGTTCGTCTTCCATTGGGACTGTTGGATAAGATTAATCACATTTCCTAACAATTAATTGGAAATCGCCGGCAGTTAGGAACCTTGCGCCCAATATAATATCTAGCCTTCGGAGTGAAAAGGATCCTGGAAAAACACGCCAACACATCGAATTAAGCCCAAATCACGCCACGTGGCCTTGTTTTCAAGTACACTGGGCCTAATAGTTTATTGACTCACTAAGTAAAACTATCGGCTATCAGAGATAAAGCATTGCGAAACTAGAGTGAAATTTGTTTGTATACAAGGGGGTGCACCATTTTTTTTCTAGGGGGCACTTTTGGCTAATTAAAACTGTAGTTTCCGTTTGCATTTTCCCCCTAAACAAGCCCCTTCCAGTCCCCCCTTGATGCGGCGTTTGTAAGATAATCCGACGTGGAGGGAAAAACAAGTATTACATTGTCTGCGTGTAAATAAAAAAAAAAGCTTTAAAAACATTGGAACTACTATCAAAGCTGTGTAATGTTTGTTTTTGTCATGGTTTTCCTAAACTTTTAGCATGTTGTGTTCTGCATAAGCAATCATTTTTGCTTTGTGAACGATGGGTCCAGTCTTAAGACACCGCAAGCATTTTCAGCTCACAATCATCTGGAAGACAGTCTTACGGTTCTGGAAGAACAATGCGCATCACGTTTTGTGGTTCTTGGTTCTCTATGCTGTGGTCTGTTTTCTACAATTAGCAGGTTCCTTTGTTTCGAGAGTTCATTAACACAACCCCAGACACCGCAAGAGTTGTCTGGGCGAGTTTTATGTACCCGCACCCGCTGCTGACACGGTTCGAACTGGCCCAAGTCACCGGGCACGCTCGGTGGTTTATAGTGGTGGTGACATCTGAAAGCAAGGTGTCGTGGGTGCCAGTCCCGACCAGGCGAGGAGTCTATAGCCTGTGAGTTTTATCCGCAGTAACCGGATAGCATCGAGTAGGCCTATATAGTTCTTATAATACTTGGAGTAAGGGTAAAGCTTCTGGGATGAAGTTTTCTTTTTCGTTTAAGACCGATTTTTTGGGGGACCAGCGAACTTTCCTATACACATTGCACAAAAACATCTAACCCCGCCCCCAACACCCACCCACATGTTTGTATATGGTGTAGACCGAGGACATCCCTTTGTTCTCCCATTGTTTGGACTTAGCTTCTTTAGCGATGTCACCACTGGTTTTGTACACGAAACAAACCGAGGACTGTCCCCGGCATATCATTTTCCGGGTTTCTTTGGTTAAAGTCCTAAGTTTGAATGCGCATGCGTGTTCAGACACGCACCAGTCATACACACATAGGTATTCCTTGTAGTCGCGCAGCTAACAAAACCTCTTTTTGCCCCCTTTTTTTTACATCGTCGTTTCTGTTAGAGAGTGTTTTGAGAGCTGAGTTTTGGACACGTGATCCCTATAACAAAACATTTTGTTTTGAGATGTGAGAATTAATGATGTACTTAATTTTTTAAGTTGAATAAAATGAGAATATCTAATTCATGAAAACACTGTGTGGACGTGTGTAAGTCCACACGGTGTGTCAAGTTCATGTATATACAGTTTGGACATCTTTGTTCTCACACAACTACGGATTAAAGATTGAAAAAGAAAAACAATCTTTTGGAATCCAATCGTACGCCAATGGGCACTGGATATCATTGTATAAGTTTTGCAAGTGACAGAATTATTAATATATATAAATATACATTTTGGAAACGGCAGTTTGTCATTCTCCTCGTCCATACACGGATACATCAAAGACGTGAGCGCGACGGGAAAGTGCTCTAAATAATGGTCTGAACTTTGAGTGTTGCCTGTGTTAATATCAGTTATACACGGTAAACTTTTATTCACTGGGACATTGATAACGTCTGACTTCGTCAAAACCTGATCCTTTCGTCAGGCTCGACAAGGTGGCTGGACGGACAGACCCCGGACCTTGTTTAGACTCAAGCTCGGGGTAATTATATCTGGAAAATATCTGCTAGTGGTCATCCTAGGGGATGTCATCCATCAGCGCCAATCAAACCTTATGGAAACTTGCCGGACATTACACTCGGATGGGGGCGAGGGTGAACTTCATTTTTGGATTGTTTGTATTGGGTCAGCGTTGCTGTGCACAGCGGCGCACCTGGATGGAAAATCTCTTTCGAAAGGGGGGTAATAAACAACTTTTGCTTTCGTGGTAAATAGCAAAATAAAATAATACAGAATAGCAGGTTTATTGGGTGTATACCAGTATTTCCCCTTCATAATTGGAATAATTTCATTATAAAACATATTTTCTTTTGACAACCGAACATATGAATTACAGGGTAAGACCCGAGATCATTCGAATTAAACAATCGTGGTCAAATTCGATTGTATTTGAATGTCCATCGGTTACAAGTTTGTTTTTCTTGGCAAGCTCTGGTGGTGCCGAGCGGGGAAAGATGGCGACGGGACACACAATTATGGCGGAAGAGTGATGGGTCTTTCCTTTGGGTCGCGGGAAGGGGTCATGTGAGGGTAAATACACCCAGGCCTTAAAAAAAACCCACCTGCAACCACACAAATTTGTTTGGATATTACAAATGTCTTCTATAATGGGCCTAGACATAATCCATCCGCAGACCCTGACCCAAGTGGTCAGGCACAATCTAGACATCAGATAAACTCTGGAGGAAGTCGTCACAGTTGCCCTAACTAGCAAAATGCTGTTGACCGTCGCGCTGTCCGGCGGGCGTACCCCCGTTCGTATCCTTGGCCGTGCTGACCACACTCTTGACGTCTGTAGTGCGGGCGCGACTTGAATAAGGAAATACAACGGGAGGTTTGAATCATACACCATCCTTTTCTCGTTTTGGCCACATCCAAAAAATGTTGTTTCATCTCTTATGTACATAGTTTATCTGTATAAGGAACACCTTGGGGTTTCTAGTCCAGATTCAAATTGCTGTATCTTTAACAAACGTTAACATTCGTTTTTAGGCAAACCTTGCAAATTGTGCATGGCCAGACAGCAACTCTAAAAAACAAACCGGGGGTAGCGTATAAGGATTGTACAAAACGAGCATCAAAAACTTCAGTTATAGAGCAGACAGGACTTTACTCTTCAGTGGCACATCCAGGGAGGGCGCCCTATGTTCTTTTCATATTATACTAATAAAGAAAACACCTAAAAAGGGGACAAGGAATTAAGGCAGAATGTACTTCTCAGGCCCCCTCTTATGATAAACCCTGGTACGACTTTATACTCAAAAACTAGGGTGCTTTCAATTGATTCTCTTGTTGTCAATGTGACAACACCGACATGGTGTTAACTTTACCAACAATAAAGCAATGATTAGATATAGATGTTAAAATTTTGCATCGGGGGAATGAATATAAATTTCAATTTACACATCGGTGTAAGGCGAATTGAAGTTTATAATAAAGTAACGGGGATGTTAAACTGACACCGTGTCATTGTTGGCACACATACCGAGAGAATCAGTTTCACACCCCCCAGTTTTTGCAGTGTGCCAACCGCGTCACTCTGGGCCCTTGTGGGTGTGTTTCTTCGTAGCCCAAGAGAGTGTGAATGGCGAGCTGAGGCTTCAGTGGTACTGTTGATTTTATTTTTCGTGGTCAAAGCGAACGTGTCCAGTGTATACCACGTTCAAGGCCGGTTGTACTTGATGATTGGGGTTTTCTGGAAATCTGCAGATCGAAACACCAGATGGACAAACCGCAATTCAAACGCAGAGCAAGGATCAGATTTTTTTTTCAAAGGACATGTGAAGTTTTCGAAATGAATGTGGACATGGTTAAGTGAATGTATACCATACCTATAGCAATCACATGCCCTGATCTTGTCTGTTTACAGGTGCCATGCGAATTTCAAACAGTCAAGAAAATCTTCAAAATGAAGGGCCAATGTTTAGACTTTAAAAATGCACAAAATTAAAGCACTCGGACAACATGCTTATGTCAAAAACCGTGTATCCGCACTTTATGTGACCCTCAACCCCATCGTGTGATCCAACCAATACTTGAAATATTAACAAACCCGTGAAAATTTTTAGCTCAATAAATTGGTCACCGGAGTCACAAGAAAATAGTGGGAGAAAAACATGTTTCACTATTTTCAAACATTGTTTTACTTATCCATTGCTCAAAAACTATAACCTTTCTTGGCACAAATATTTCTTTGGATCTACCATGACCATCTATTCAGAAAAACCTACACGATATAAACATCATGTGGGTTTTCCTGTGAACAAGTAGATTTTCAATTACCAATGTTGCGCACAACCTTAAAAAAACAAATGTTTGGAACCCCATGTTGGCGTGCATTACCCCTACCCACAAGTGGCTTAACCAGACATTTTCATTGGGGGGGGGGGGGCAAGTGGGGGAAAAGACATTATATTTGGGGCCTGGGGGGCTATTTAATAATATCGAATCATTCATTATGCATTTTTAAGATGTTCGGAGGCAAGAGCGGGCAAGGGTTTGTAGTGGGTGGGGGGGGGGGAGGGGGGGGGCTCAGGCCCCCTGTCCCCCTCTTGTTACGCCACTGCCACCCCCATCCCAAGAAAAATAACCATATAGACAAATAACACGGTTCCTAATTATGGTTTACAGTTTGGTATAGTGCTTTTTAAGATTATCCCAATCCCAAATTGGGATAATGTGATGAACTTGACTTGTCAAGAGGAACCCAAAACCATGCCCAACTATGGACCCACATGTTTTTTGTTGTTGTAGAAAACCGTTGTGTAGTAAAGCAATTAGATCACTCATCACCGTGTCCACTCGTCAAGGACTTTTGCGTTGACGTTTCCTCCTCGACCCTCAGGTGATCGGACCCTCGGGAGCTGGACTGTTTAAGAGGGTTGGTCAAATTGAGCTTGAGCGTTGCAACATTGAAAAATAAAACAGATGCCTTCAGGAAGGTTATAAGCAGTTCAACTGATCTCTGTAGTCAACCTCCTCAGACAAAAGAAAAAGTAATGATAACATAAGTTTTCCCTGTCGTTTTCGGCAAACAAGCGGCCAATGGGAGACTTTTGAGACGTTAGCGGGCGCCCCAGTAAACGGTCCTTTTCTATTGCTCTCATAATAGAAACGGACCGCTTAATGGGGCTCCCGCTAACGTCTCAAAAGTCTCCCATTTAAACATGGCATCATTCTATTTCGCTCGAAATTGAAAGCTCCTCGAAACAGTCATTCAATTTCACTTATCTGTGTGTAAGCAAATTGTTCTTAAAAAAAGGAAAGATTATAGCCATTCATTCAGTGTTCTCCTTTTCATATTTCCACCCCGGATGGGTTACGGAGAGAATAGCCCCTTTTGAAGATTGTTTCATTTTAATTCCATTAACTTCGTGGCTTGATGTCAGTCGACACTCGCTCTAAAAATTGCAGGTGCTCTCAATACAAAGCAGGTGGAATTTTTTTAGTCTCCCCGATGAGGGCCTTAATTCTCATAATCGTTGTTTTTATGAGACGTGTCCGTCAACACAGTTTTACAAAAGACGGTGGACAGTTGCTCAAGATGACAAAACTACCGGTTTATTAGTAGGTCATAGTAAACTACCGGAAACGGTTAGTAGGTCGTATAGTTGACCATTCATGCCCTAACCCAGCCATTACATGTACATGTAAAAAAACACAAGTCTTTTTGCTGAAATTAATATAAAGCATTGGCGTAGGGGAGAAGAGGGTGGGGGCACCTGCCTACTTTGTACGTTGTAGTTCGTCGACTCGGAGCAGTAAAGACTTAAAGGACCTAGAAAGGGACCCAGTCGGCCCAGAGCAGAAAGGACTTTTTATATACATACACGCACAACGGGGTATAGGCCTAAGTTCTTTTTGCACTGAGCCGACTGGGTCTTCGTCCTACGTTCCTTCCTGCTCTGAGCCGTTGAGTTATAAACCTTGTAGCCATAACCTGGAATTTTCACTTGGGGAGACGGGGGGGGGGGGGGGGGGTGAGGGGAGGGGCAAGAAGGTGCAAAGACATCATTTGGGGGTCATTTTTAATGTATCAAATCACTCATTTGTGAATTTTTTTGAACTCAGTGAGAGTGGGTGGGGAAGAGGGGGATCCTTCCCCCTTCCTCCACCGCCCCCCCCCCCCCACCCCCTGATTACGCCACTGCCCGGGTGTAAACTGGTGCCAGAGCGAAATCAAACATCTCTGGATAAAAACAAATTTGGTGTTCCCCCAAAAAATTGTACTCCCCCTCAACCCTTTGAAGGCCCTAATGAGTCCTTTTTATTATTACAATAATTTAAATAAATGCATTCAATTATTTGATTGTTACTTTTTGGTCGGATTCATGAAGGAATCTACACAGCCGACAATAATTATCAGAATCTACTCTAAAAAAAAAAGTTTTAGCAAAGCCGCCCAATAATGAGAGCGCCACCAAGCGATGGAATTTTGTCTTAAAAAATTTGACTGGTAACCTGCACATTGTTGTTGACATTACTCGCGAATTAAGATGGTACCAGCGAAATATTCACCGGTTTCTTTGTACAGATGGTTGGAAACAAATTGCCGAAATTCTTCAAAATCTGCACAATGACGCGGCTCCAGTAATTCAAGACTTATACAGACATCATCTTGATAATCGTAAGAAGTATGATATGATAAAATGTTAAATAAAACTCTTCTATTTATGTATAATTTGGAATGGTCCTGAGTTGTCCGTAATTTGGGCAAATTTGTTCCTTCATGTGGTGCCCAGATTGTACATTCAGCAGCAACGATCATTTGACAGAATAAACCAGAGAATCAGGACTTATCTGAAACTTTCTATACCGCCCAGTGAAATCGCATCGTTCCTAATGTCAATGGCGTCTCAAATACTGTACCCTTGGAAAACCTGACATTTGCCAAAATCGAACAGTAGCAGCCAGCAGTAGAGACACAAAACAATGCATCAAAATTCTTACTAAAAAAATTTAATAATAATATTACTACCCTGAAAATATGGTGTGTTTTAAATTTAGGCCCATGGCTTTTTGGCTAAGTACTATATGCGTGAGATCCGCAGCTTTAGCGTGCCCATGTCCAGGGCAATCATGAAAGTGCGTGTGGCGTGGTGCGATGTCATTCCATCCCTCGACATTTTTTTATGATTCAAATTTACATATTCATGATTAGGCCTATCAAATGTTTATAGCACGATGGTAGACCCAGTAATTGGGTGGGGCACTGAACTCCTATTTTGAGATTTTGACATATATCGGTCGTACTAGCGCCCCAGTCCAGTATATGTGTGGGCGCTCTGACGAAGTGGATTTTTTACGAATCTGTTAAAATAATTGTCAAAACTACAACAGAGACTCAACAGAATTGCTAGAAAATCGCCTACTGGCTTCTCAAGATATCAAACATGAAATAAAATGTATTTTGTTTGTACTCACAAACATTTTCTGTCCTCCAAATCGATGATTTTTAGGCCAACTAAAAGTGCAGTCGTTACGATCTGCATTTTACTACTACGTGACATCAACTACTGTTGATGTCGCTGATGCCCTGACTTGCATATTGTTTTGCGCAGTCAAAACAGGGTACCAGTTCCCATACGCCAACACGCATTCCACACTGTACATACATTGTAGAAGTTCCATTGGTCATGATTGGCCAAGCGCACGCTCTACGCTGCTGGTATCCTGCGTTGACTGCTCAAAACAATATGCAAGTCAGGGGATCAGCGAACATGCAATCCTTTTTGTTAGGACACAGTAGTTGATGTAGATTCGTTAAAAAATCCTCTTCGTCAGGGCGCCCACACATATACTGGACTGGGGCGCTAGTACGACTGATAATGCTTTACGCACAACATTTATTCTATACATGCAAATTGACTCCCCAAAATGGCAGACCATGGGTAGACAGTCGCATTTTGACGTAAGGGCAAGGGTCATAGAAAGAGGTTAACATCAGATATTAATGTTTGATTTGCAGTAGAAGAAGGAATGAGCCAACATGAAGTCCCCTCCGACAAAGTTGATCTTAACCTGTACTGGTAACGTTGCCGATGAAGACCTTGAAGACAGACTAGCGAAGATAACAGCTGCCCTCAAGGATCTCTCGGAGACTAGTAAGTCTAGTGAACACCGCCTCTACTATCGAAAACTTGTATTGCTTGTTTATTGTCAGGCGCTGGGGCATGCTGGGGTGGGCTGAGGTATGCGCATGCTCATGCTCGTTGGACCATTTCCCTTGACCCAATAACCCCGGTCAACATCTTCCTGTTTACGAAAGATTCGACTGCTATCAATAATAATGTAGCTCTACGGTGTCAATCCATTGGAAATATTGTCATTCTTTGCCTTGTACTAAAAATGGGGCTTGATCCCAACATTAAAATTTGCCTGCGTGTGTTTTTTCTTCTTGCAATTTTGGTTTAGAAAGAAGAGGGCTAACTAATCGTTTACAATATCATATCGTGTGTGTACGCGTTGTGATTGTGCACCCATTATGCATCACTACATTCTGAACAAGAACATATCCATGTACAAGCTCACCAGCCCGTCCCAGCTGTCTTGGATGAGACCGGTGGGGCCGAGCTAATGTCATTCACTACCTGTATGGTTTGATATATTTTTTCAAATCTTCAGCCACTTGTTAAGAGTTTTTAAAAAGGTTTAAAATTTTATTGTACTTACATGGGCACTTAAAATATGCACAGAACATTGTGAGCCTGGTAAAAGGACGTAATGACAAGTTCCCGGTAAAAAGGGCGCAAGCAAATGATGTGAAATTTTGTGTTTCATGAAAACTGAGTGGGAAAATTTTAACAATTTTTGCCATTCAAGTTTTATTGTAGGAAGGTTAAATTCTGTACGGGAATGGGAAAACATATGGAAACCAAAATGTAACAGAAATGGCATATTTTAACATGTCGGGGGCCATTTTTTATTGCCTACGTCTTTTAGTACTGGGACAAAATACTTTATGTGCTTTAAATACGCTCTTTTACCAGGCACCGACGAGATCATGGATTTAACATTGGAAACAGTTACATGGTGAATCTTATTGTGGATGTGCGACGTCCCACGCCAAAGTTATTTCATAGCCCTTAACTATTCTGCCATTGTCATTCTCTATGGTTCTATTCATTTTCAAAAGAGGTCTTACTGTTTTGGCTTCAGTCTTGTTTTGGTTTTTGTGATGTTGTTCAGAAAAGAAGAAATGTAAAAGGGCTATGTCCAGATTTAAAGCTATTTAAAAGCTTCGTACATATGCAGTTTTTCCTCAGTATGAAGCTACATAAACTAAACAAACCCTAACTCTGGGTTTATTTACTAGGATCCTTCCTCACTCTAACAAAACCCACCACCATGATGGTACATAAACTCAACACCCAAAATGTTGTACTCCGATTATGGTGGTTTGCCTGATCCCATGTAAAAGCATGAATTCAGTTTACAAGTGCAGTCCTCAGTCCAACAGAAACAAAAGCAAACCATGCTGTGGGCGTTTGGTGGGTCTGAACAGTTGAACACTTTTTCTGTCGTCCCACATACACCACTTTGAAACACACTGTTAGATTAGAAACGAGAGGTTAAATATAATTTGCACGACTCAATTAATTGCAAAATTGATTTTTCAAAATGCTGAAATTAAGTTTTGGTTAATGAGAGTCTTACTGTTTCAATTTGTATGCATTTTTGGTAGCAGAATTTTGTCGTTCATGCCTTTTTCTGTTTTCTTTATTTCAGTATCATAGCCCACCTCCGTTTAATGTAGTCATTGGTTATTTTATTTCTTCATTCAGATGACGATGCTGTCAACCTGTCAAAGGTAGAGCCATGGAACAGTGTTCGTGTCACCTTCAATATCCCCCCAGAAGCTGCAGCACGTCTACGGGAGCTGGCTCAGCGAGGGGACCCCAATCTGCACAAGCTAGGTATTCTGTCTGTGCAGGTGGAGAACGGTGAAGCAATTGCCCTACCTCCACCTCCAACAAGTGAAGCACAGCGCAGCCTGTTTTCTCCGCTACCCTCAACACCAGCGAGTACACCCCAACTTCCTCAAGGCCTCCCAATCATGCCCCCGTCTCCTTCACCTGTGCTGGCATCTCCTGTCAATCCATCAACTACAACTCCCGCAACTGTGGTTGCTGGACTTGCCATAGGATCTGGAAGTGGACTTAATTTCCAAATGCCTGGTGTCTCTCTTCAGCAGCTTACAAGACCACCTCTTCAAGGATTACCAGGCCCAGGCCCTGGCCCAGGCCCTGGGTCATTGTTTCCGCAACAAGGGCCTGGAAACCTCTGGAACACCATGAATGCCCCTCAGCAACGCCCTCTCCAACCTCCACCTGCAAGTTTTTGGAACCAGATTCCCCAGTTTTTCCCCCAGGTAAACATGACACAGGCGAATCAGCAGCAGAACATGCAAACTGGAACAGGCTCCTCTCTGCCAACTGCACAACAGGCAAAGCCTCCAGCCAAAAAGAGGCGCAAACGCACAAAGAAAGCAAACATACAACCTCCTGAGCTAGCAGTAGCAGCAGGACAGCCGCTTCTACCCCTCCCCCCTCACCTGCAGTCCCTACCTCCCACTACTACTCCAGATAACATTGACAGTTTCAACACCAGTAAACCATCAAATCTGATCCTTCCACCGAGCTTAATTGACAATCCCATCAGTCCAAATTCACCACCCTCTTCATCTGCAGCAAGTGTCACGTCTGCTGCTGCATCTGTAGCAGCAACCTCATCTGCATCATCCACACAATTTTCTTTCGCGGAAATCCCAATGTCACGGGGGCTTGTCACAAGCCCGCATACCCAGCAAATGCAGCTTCTGCAGAAGAAAACCGATGTTGCACTGACAAGCCCACTGTTGGTGAATCTTCTTCAGAGTGACATCTCCTCCAAACAGTTCCCTCTGGTGAACACTTCGGGGGGTAAAACCATTGGGACTGTTACCCCGACGACCGGTCAACTTGGACCCTTCAGCCAAGAATCATTGATGGCAACTCCTCCAACCACAGCACTGAGTACAAGTTCCCCATTTACAATCGGAAATGGTGTTGGCACACTTGTGACCCCAAACTCAACCATTCCTAATAGTAATATTCCCCCATTTTTGACGTCACAAGGTAACATTTTGAGCCAAATATCCACGTCGGGTCAATTCCAGCCCACTAATCCCATGTTGCAGGCTAACGTGGGCCCTCTCTCTCAGGAGCAGATCCAATTTCAACTCAGTCAGTTGACAACCGCTGGGCAGTTCACACAAGCACAAATGCAGCATGGTCAGTTCATGCAGGGTCACATATCACAGAGTCCAATAATGCCGGGTCAAAATCAATTGCACCCTGGTAACATGCAAACTTTTCAGATGCCCGGCGGGCAGCATTCATCTAATCCTGCGTTTCCTCCCCAAATGTCCCACATTCAACTCCCTAATGTCAGGATGTCCATCGGCTCGATATCAAATCCAGATCAGATCATTCACGGTCAAGTTAGACCGGGTTTTATGCACCCTGCACAAATGCCTCGAAACCCGATGCCAATGGATCCCAGTCAGTTGCAACAAAATGACTTGCCAATAACTCAGGCTAAAGGTCAACTGCAACCTAATCGGCAGCCCGAAATCATCCCAAGTTCCACTTCAGTTAACCAAATGGACACTTGGAGTGCTGCTCCTACATTTAGTTCATCAAATGACCTAGAAAAGCAGCAGCGGATGCTCGTGGAGCCTCAATCCAAGAAACCGAAAGAACAAATTCTTGGTTGGAATGGGAATGACAAGTCAACAGGACCCCCTAAGCCAAAGGTTGAGGCAAATCCTGCATTTGATGAAGAGGCTGCTCTACGTGGGATGACAGAGGCTGAGAGAGACACCATGGCAGCTGCTGCTGTCATTGCCAGGGAAGCCAGGGAGGCAGCTGACGCTAAGAATGGAAAACAGTCTCCAAACAAAGATGTTTTGCCCTCAAAGTCTGAATCCCAACCGGGAGACCAAGCTCTAAAAACAGTCACTGCTTCTACAGCGTCGGGATCTTTTGCAGAGAGTAGTGGGTTGTCACCTCATCTGCCCAAATCTATTCCGAGTGCAAATATTGCGTCCCCAGTTACAAGTCTCTCAGAAAGTCAGTTTGACCTTTTGAAGGCTGGTCAATTATCATCTAGGGTTGGACAGCCAACGGCATCAAGTACTGACAGGAGATTGTCAAATTCGCCTGTTCGTTTGTCTCCTCCGAAGATGCCAGAAAGCATAAAGCAAAGAAGGACACCTCCATCGTCAGCCTCCAGGCCAATTCCCCATCAGCAAGGGCATTATGGACCCATCTCAGGAGGGTCGCCAACATCTATGTCATCTAGTATTGCAGGATTGCAAACCTTGACGTCCAGAACCTTTGCTCCAGCAGCCCAGCCCTCCATTAGGGATATGGCATTATCGAGAAACAATCCAGAGCACAACACACTAAGTCAGTTCCTGAGCAGTGTCACCCCACCCACTGAGATACTGCAGATGGCACCATTATTCCGTAGTGCTAAGCAGCAGGACATGCCCCCTAAACCAGTGCTCGGGGTTCCACCTAGTTCCACTGCCTCTCAGAGTGACTGGCTTACTTTACCATCTGTAGAAGGCCAAAAGCCTCTGCCAGCTTTACCTTCTCAGATAGGACCACGGACACCAATGCAGCCAGCAGAGTTTAGCGCTGCTACGGAGAGAATGCTAGGGAGTATGCTTGACACGCAAAAATCTAACATTAGTAACATTGAACGCCCAGCAAATCAACCGAGAGTGATCACGACAGAGGGCATCAAATTTATGCACCAATTAGTTGGGAGACCTCTACCATCGAATACCACAAGTCAAGGACCTGCCAAGGATTCATCTAACCTCACAGAAAGCCCACAGGAGCCGCAAGAACAAACTGGGTCTGCCAAACAAGATGATAAGTCACAACTGAAGGCGCTATTGAATGAGATTGTTAATCCTGAAAAGTCTCCATTAGAGGGAAAGCTCCAGGCAGGCAATGCAAATGCTCCAGATGACAAAAATGCTGAGAAGTTGACACTACCTACAACACCAGCTTCAAGGGACTCTGGTCCAGATGTGAGACAGCAATCCTCTACGCCCCCATCAGCTTCGCATCATGCAGAACCATGGCTTGGTAATCCAAATCCAGTCACTTCACTTCCCCAAGCATCTCGTACTAAAGTCGACAGTGTACCACAGCCAAGTAACATCACCTCCATGTATATTCCGCCTTCTACAGTTTCTAATCAGCAGCAACGGGCAATGTATAACAGACCTTCCATTGAACAACAGTTTGGAACCAGCTCTTCAACTGCACCGACAGCTGCACCATTTGAAACCTCTCACCTTGGAAGCCTGTCATCATTCCCTGGTCTAGTAGGCGAAGGAAGCAAGAGCGGACCATTTAAAAATTTCAAAGACTTTGATCAGCCCTCTCCACCTGTGTACCCTAGTCAACCTCATGGCACTTTGCCTCAGGCAATGGCAGGTCAAGATCCTGGAGATAGCGTTGGGAGTGTTGAAAAGAAAGAAGTTCAATTCAGCCATGGTGCCGAGGGTTTTGCAGCTAACTCCCCAGCTCTGAAATTAGTCCTACCATCCCAGCATCAACTCCAGACTCACTCGTTTCCAACACATTTGCCCACAAAATCCCAGGTACCTCCACAACCATCACTACAGGAGACACCAATGACAGTATTGGAAAGAGCTCCTGAAATTTTATTGTCGCCCACAACACTTTCAACAGCATCGAAAGAACTGTTACAGAGCCTCGCAGCCCATGGCGCAGTCTCAGCATTGCCTCCAGTCCCAGAAACAATGCCTGATGTTGATGGCAGCCATGGTTCTGGATCAGAACAAACAACTCCAAAGTTTCAAGGATTTACTACCCCAAAACCTGAAGCAGAAACATTTACTGCTGCTGAACTACCTAAGAGTACTTCAGAAGCAGCACCAACTGACAATGGCAGTAACACAATGACAGCACAAACAACGACTGGCACCACCCCCAATGCATATAGTTCTGTTTCCGTTACACCTACATCATCAACACCTGTTTCACAAATGCATGTAGAACAACCAGCGGATAAGCCAGGAATAGCATCTCAAGTGGTGGTTACAACAGCAGAAACGAGTGTGACCTCTGACTCGCCGGTAATTCCCACGGCTGTTTGTGATGCTTCATCTGTTTCAAGTGCTGGTACGTCCGCATTTACACCTGTCCAGAAATCGAATGAAGTCAGTGACATAAAACAAATGTCCTTGATGCCACTTTCCCAGTTGGTGGCAGCTACTCAAGGCCCTCTGCAAAGTCACCTAAGCAGCCAGCCTAAAACAGTTGTCCCCGTCACGCAATCTTTGCAATCAATATCCCAGCCTCCTGTAAATCAGCGGTCAGCAGTCGTGCAAGAAAATACTGTGCTTACAGGTGAAAAAGAGCAAAATTCTCCCCAGTCTCAAGTTCCCAAACCTGTCGTGCAGTCTGAGAATTCAAGAGTAGAGCCCCCAAGCTATCAGCAGTCATACCCAACATCTAAATTATCTGAGAAAATGTCAAAACTGAGTCAAGATGAGGTGAAACGAGTTGAACCAGAATCAAAAGGTGTTGGTGAAACAGACATAAATTCACAGCATGTGTACATGAAGCCTTCGGGAGAAAAGCGTCTGTCACAACTACGGTTATCGCCCAAGTCAGGAGCTGGCATTGGTCACTCTCAAGGCCCTCCAACTACATCTACATCACCTGTAAAGCCTTCAATGTACACTTCAGCATCGAGCACCTTAGCACAAGCCCAATCAATCATGGTAAAGACAGCAGCAATGTCTAGGGCCTCTGGGATCATGAAGGCAACAGAACAGATGTCAAGACCTGTACGATCAAGAACACCACCAAGAGCATCTCTGTCAACACTCACCCCAGCCACCTGCAATAATGATTCCTCACTTGGGAGTGCTAGTGCATTGTTGAGCTCTATTGCAAAGTCAGCATGGACGGTCACAACTGCAATGGCGTCAGCGGCAAAAGCCAAGGTCGTTCCGACACCAAAGGCAACCGATAAGAACCTGATCCGCATGAGAAGATCCCCCGAGACACTCCCTCCAGCAGGTAAAATGGCAACTGGAGATCGTGAAAGAGGATCATCTAGCCATGAATCTGCGGGTCTGCATTCTCGCCAAACACCAAGTGCATCTGCATTTAAGAACATCGCCAAGACCCCTACTGATTCCTCTGCTGATCACATGCAGCTGATGATGAAAACCTCAGAAGGAAGCCCAGGACCAAGTCGGGTCCAAATTGATCCGGCTAACGTTACACAGAGAGATTTGCAATTCAGCTCTGCAGGCACAAAAACAACCGCTGCCGTTACAGCCATCACAAGTGACACTGTACAACCTACCAAGTTACTGTCTCAAAGCTCCTCTTCAAATAGAATGGAGAGTGATAGTGTTCCAGTTATCAAGACATCGCCAGTACAGCATCGCCATATTGCAAACACTCAATCGTCAAATTTCTCAACGGCAAACCCTGTCTTACCAACTCATCCAGTAGTTACAACCGCCATGGCATCTCAGCTAGCGACGAGATTGACATCGACAAAATCCTTTGTTGATTTCACGGAGGACAATTTTGCAACACCCTTTGCCTTAGCGCAGCAAGCACAGCAGCAAGCTCCACCACTTGCTGAGACACTCGACGGGGCAACAAAACCAAACACTTCGCAAGCTGATACTTTCACATTTGGGGAATGGCAACTAAGCACTGCTGAAAAGAGAGTTCCATCTGATGAACAGAAAGTTCAAGAAAAGATCAGTGTGCAAGGACAGCCCGATAAGAACTCTGCCTTTGTTTCAAGTACTACAGCCGTGTCTCCTGAGGAGAAATCACTTGCTTCCCCAGAGGCTGTAAGCCCGCGAGGAAAATCAAGTATTATGGATGTTAGTTCTCCTATTGTACCTTGCAGCACCTCAGGAGGAGATGTAAGGATGGCGACTCCGGCAGCTGAGATGAATACACCTGGAACTGATCAGGTTGCTGACAATTCAAATCAGGACAAAGGTTCCAAGGAGGCAGACCAGAGTGTTCAAACCAAATCAGATGATCAGGAGTTTGCGGTCACGTTGCCAGCAGCCCCAACACATTCACCCGAGGAAAAGGAAGCATTAGTCTCGCCTGATGTAGCTCCTCCAAGCCAGTCTGAGATTCAAGCCAAACATGATCCCTCAACCCTCGCAGAGCCCAGCAGGATTACTCCGATTCCAACTCCCTCACCATCATCATCGTCCCCCGAGTCTCGAAAGAGACCCTCCTCTGAGAACGCAGAGGAGCCACCTGCAAAGAAAACCAAAGACAGCTCGTCCCATAGTGCACAAAATGTAACAGGCACTCCCCAACAGGTAGATGAAAGCAACTCAAATGAATCCTTAGCAACAAGTGGTACTCTGTTGAAAAAAGACGTTGGTCACACAGAGAGTGAGTCTGTAAAGATGCTGCCAAACACTTTGAAGACAACACCCAAGGTTGTCGAAGTGCCCGAACAAACTCTTTCTGAGGATAAGCAAGAAAAAAAGGTACCTGCTGATGACGCTGAAGCATCAAGTACTAAAGCTGCAGTATCTGAAGTAACAACAGAGGAAGCTGTTAAACCCTCCACTGTCAGAAACGTAAATGAAAACGCTCCAAAGTCCAGTGTGCAGCAAGACCCTACTGAATCAGGTGAGGTGGGGACTTTCTTGGACACGGATATTCCTACAGAGTCATCACTCTTAAACAAACCAGATCAAATCACAATCCTTGTAGAAGAAGTCATACAAAAAGATCCTGAAAGTGAAGACTTGTTTGACAAAAGTTCCTCTGAAAGTGTGTCTGATGAGTCGTCAAATCGCGAAGGCTCGGGGACAGACAAACTTGAAGTGCCATCTGCCAAGAGCCCTGGCGAAGAGCCGAGCCACTCTGGGGCCACAATCAACCTCTCGGAGAAGGAACAAAGCAAGGACGGTGGGGCAAAATCGGGAAAAGATGCAGAAGGAGAGTTTGAACCTCGGAGGACAAGGCACACTTCAGAAGAAGTTCCTGGTATGTCGCTGAGGAGTCTTCGTAGCGGACGGCGGTCTCCAGCCGAGCAGCTGTCTAGAGGGAAGGACAGAGATAAAGAAGAGTCACCTCCAACGACAAGGGGAAGAGGCCAGAAGGATCGAGACATGACAGGAGACGTTGATTCTGACGGCTCATCCAGGAAACGAAGCACTCGCTCCTCAGGAAGAGGTATGCCCAAAGGTTTGGAAAACATTTTTAGTCCTATTTAAAAGTTTATTAAAAGTAGTTATATTAAATGGATATATATCCAATTCACAAATCTTTTTAAAAATCAAGTATTTTGATATTTTTTGTGGTTTTCTTCAAAGACCAAACTGTAAATTTTGAGCTTAGCATGTTTTTGTGAAGCTGAAAATCATCATAAACGTTTTTGAGTACCTGCAAAAATTGAACAAGTGGTATACCTCATGGAAGATCTTTCATACTTGCAATCTGTGGTTTTTCCGACCCGTTCTTAATAATTATTTGTGAAGGGATCTTTTAGCCTTTACATGTAATTGAAAAAAGGATTGGTTCAAAAAGTTTAACAAAATCACAAATCTTCTTTTTAAAATTTAGTCTTCACTGACAAGGAATCAGTTTATAAAAATAAACCATTTAAAAGCCTTTCCTTTCCAAGATGTTGGACCTTGGCTTTTTCTGTGACGAGCCAGCAGGACTCGTGAGCTTGTTGTCGTTTCACTAGTATACCAGATTTTTCACTTGTCGATATTTTTTTGCGTATTATATTAAAGGGGCTGTGTTGTCATGATTGTAGCAAGCCTGTGGCTGTTCATGGAAAGATGAGCTCTCACCCAGATACTGCACACGCGCGCGCTTGCGGTCAAATCGCAAAGGGTGCCGTCTTTGTCAAACTGTGATGTGACCGCTGGCGCGCACGCGCATGTATTAACTGGGTTATTCCATTTACTGCTATAATCATGACGACACAGCCCCTTTAAATAAGATTACATGGAAAATTTAATTTTAATATTGGAGAGTATTCCTGGTGATGCACAGAGTCTGTAAACCTCCTGCAACGCTCTGAAATCCGGCATTTTCGTAAATGTCAAGCAATAAACCACAAGGGAAACTGACTAGGTAAACTTTTAAGAACAAAGAAAAATTGACTGGAGCGGGAATTGAACCTGCGATCACCGCGATCATATAGCCGGTGGTCGCAGGTTACTCCAGTGAATTTATCTTTGTTCACCCCAAAATTGATATTTTTAAAATGAACAGAAATTGTTGGCTTTGGCTGGTAAATATAAGTTGTTGTTTTTCTTTACGATATAGGAATGTGTGGTTGAATCACTTCACTGTAAATTGTCTGGTTAAATGCTGGATGTCAACACAAACATAAACTTGGTTTTGAAATATTGGAGTTGAGTGCAGCAGTTTTCATGACAGAGCTGCCAGCTCTCCCTGATGCTGCAGAAAGTTCCCTGAAAGTAAACCAATCTTTCCAGGTTCTGATGAACAAATCTGAAAATCTCCCTGATTTTGGAAACTTTTTCCCTGTTATGTTTGAATGCTTCTAAATATCTCCCAGAATGTTGTAGACAAATCCTCCCTGATTGCAAGATATCACCAGCACGATGACTGATTGTTGTTGGTCGGGGGCCAGATGGTGATTTGTGTGGCGAGGTCTTGCCCAAACGGAAAATCATTGGCCCTTAGACTCTGCTTTGTACTTTTCTCATTCCAGACATGTACTACGGCCCTATACCATCCTACAAGAGGCGTAAGATGAACCAGAAGTAGAATGGTTTCCACGCCGGTTGCCGTCGTTCTCGGTCAAGGTGTCTGACCTCCAGGTCTTGATCCTGAACTCCTAGGTCTGAACTTCGTCATTGTTTGCTATGGTTTATGGAAGGTAACATCATTTGGTACCAGTTTACACATGTACATGCAGGTAAAACGTATACTAAAGATTTTAGCTTCTCATTGCTACATATGTAATTAGACCGATCCATTAAGCCCCGCCTACCTTAGCTGCTGCCTAGCAACAGCACATGGTGTGACTTTCTTGCCATGATCGCAGTGGTGGTTCGGTTGCGGGCTACACACACGTATCACATACACACACGTACATGGTTTCGTGAATGGTATGGATTTAGTTTCGTGGCCTTTTGAGCAGTGCCTTGAGTCCAAAGAACAATGCAGACAGGAACACTGTTAAATCACTTTTACACAACTGTACAGGAACCACTGCTGTGGGATTTGCACCAACAGAAATACGAACAAATTAAAACAAAACAAAAGTTTGTACAGCTGTGTGTGCTGTTGTGTGTCAGAACAATGGCGGCAGTTTGTTTACTTTTCTAACGGGATGTTAATGTGTCAGACTTTTGTCAGACTTTCATTGGCGTTGTCAAGGCTGTGATTGGTCAATACGTTAGTAGGCGGGGCTTAATGGATCGGTCAATTGTATGTGTCTGGATTCAGAGAGATTTTGTACACAAGAAGAGCATGACTACCAGCGCTGGTTATTTTATTTTTTATTTATTTATTTATTTTTATTTTTTTAATGAATTAATCAGTAATAGCGCATGTGCACAACATGGTTAAAATTGAAGTATAATTGTTCACAGATTGACGCATAACTTGCATGGTATAAAGATGATCATGGTGGAAAACTTCCCTTGAAATATGTTTGCCTGAAATGCCATAGCTTTTGCAAATGAAAATGATGTGTAATCTCTTTTGAGCTTGTATTTATACCCGACAATGATTGACAGTGCTTCCTTTTTTTCATGATGGTACATACACAATGTACAATGGACATGGCACTGTCTGATTTTAACACTTGAAAAATGGTATTTTATGGGGATTTTGTAAGCTGTGGTTTCGGACTGGCGTTTGGACCCAAGAGAGAGTCTTTAGACGGAGGCTGAAGAGTCAATTTTGAGCCTTTGAGAAAGACTCTGGTAAAGTTGTAACGAGGAGCTCATTACCACATGTCGTTTTGGTTGGGAAGGAATTTGCAACAGCAATTTCTTGTCAGTCAAATTTAGGTTGTGTTGCTTTTTTTTCCCAACCCGAATGGCAACAAATTGGCATATATATGTATGTATTTTTATTTTTATTTGGTAATGAAATGAATCACGTGTGATTAGAATTGTGTGTTGGTTCTCTCCTGTGCCACAAGGGTTTTTCTCTGGGCCGTCCGGTTTTCCTCCCTCCGGAAAAAAAAAACACTTTCAATCTCAGGCGCCCTTGAATGCCTGCAGCTCGACCACGTTGTAGCTGCGTCCTTCAATTCAGCTTCTCAGCTGCCAGTAAGGATGATTAGCCTCCCAAAATAACAATCTTAACCCTCATTCAGTCGCTCGGGGAAGCTACAAAAATAATTTGAGATGCATTTTTCAATCAATATCAGTGTGTTTTTTTTTTTTTATATACAAGAAACATTTTCTTTGACAGACAAATTTGATGTCTCGAAGAGTGGACACTCATTGTACTTCAAGGAAAAAAAAGGGGCGGCTTTCCGAGCCTGGAATATCATCTTTAAGAGGGCAAGGCCATCTTCAGTTTTGAAAATCGTAAAGTCTGTGGGAAACCCTGAAACCAAGCAGTGTGGGGGGGGGGAGGTGGGGGCAAAGACATCATTTGGGGGGATATTTTATGTATTGAACCATTCTTTTGTGCATTTTTAGATCACATGGGGGGGGGGGGGGGGCGAGGGTTCTGAGGAGGGAGGCTCCAGCCTCACTGCCACCCTCTGGTTACGCCACTGGTACCCAGGCCAAGACCAGGGCAACAGAGGCCATGGCCTCCATGCAATTCTAGGTCTGCCTTTCATTCGGATGCCCTAACGGCCTAAATGTAACAATGCACAGCACTATGCACTAAGTCAAATTAGCCTTTCTTCAAATTTGACAGAAAACAATTCACGAAGTATCACTGAAGTTTTGTTGGTATTTCTAACTATTTTTTAAGACAAATTAATGAATGAATTCAATCATGGATCTATTAGATATGTATATATATACTCACAATTTTGCATCCACGATTTGCTGGCAAATATTTTTTGTCTACCTTTGTATAGAATACTCTCTTCAATATTTCTTATAAAATGAATTCATGTGTTAGTGGCTGGGTTATTTATTTATTCTAAGTGGTGTGTCACCCGAACGCCATTGCTGGAATTTCGCAAAGAGTTAATGTTGAAAGGAATTTTGTGTTTGGAGGCATTGCATGATTAGGTGTCACTGGTTTGCGGTATTACCATGCGATCTACCTTGCTGGGTAGATTGTTCTTGTAAGAAACTGTCCAGGTGTTCTTACGAATGGCGGGGGTCGTGGGTTCGAATCCCACCCGAGGAATATGCCTGTGGACGTTTTTTTTTTTTTTTTTTTAAAGGACTCTGGGGGAAAGTACTGAGTATACGGTGCTTAACACACATCGGTGTATGGATTCAAAAAGTAAATAAAAAAAATGTCAACAATAAAAATCACACAGCAAAGAAGACATTGTCACATGGTGTTACCACAAACCAGAACTGAATACATGTAAACATCTCCCAAATCCCAAGCTACCCCAGAGCAGTTGTTATATACAGGGGTGTGAGAATTCAGCTTTTAAGCTGAATTCAGCTGTTTTGTGTTGTTTAGATTTTGACTCAAATTATTAGCTTTTTTGTACACCTGCGGTGTGCGAAATTATGGGAACTTTTTAAATTTCAGCTTCTTGCTCGCTGTTTTCAGCTTTTCTTTTTTGTAAGTGGCCACGCACACCCCTGTATTTAGCTGGACAAGTTCTTGCAAGGTGAATATGCACACCAAAGTAAATAATTATCACATGGTGTTACTGCAAACCAAGTATTTATTGTAGAAAAGAACTTACGTATTTATGGAAGAGACAATTCGTCACCGTTTTCACGAGCAGCCACTTATCTTTAAATCCCATGTTCTCAAAGAGGCGATTTTTTGTTTTCACGAACAGCCACTTAATCTTTAATTAATATTTAATCATATTTTAGCATTTCTCCATATAAAAAATACGATTCTATAGGTACGATTATGTACTTGAGTATCATTTAACATCCCATTGATGAAAAATAGTACTTTTTTAACCTGTGGAATGACGTTTTAAATGCAAACAAAACTTCAACGTTGATAAACTCAAAAACTTTATTCTCGTGCACATAAAGATAAGTGGCTGTTCGTGAAAACGGTGACGTATTATGGAAAAAAGGCACACCAACTGATTTCTACTTCAAAGCCCCAGCTCAACATTGGTGAGAAGACAAACATAAATGTCCACAGATTTTAAGGTATAAAGATAATGCTGGTAGAAAACTTTCCTTGAAATATTTCTGCCTAAAATGTTATCAATTCTAAATAATAAATGAAACAAGATCCAAAGTTAGTTTTCGTCGAGTGAGACAAAAACTCTGCCTGTAGGAATGGGTACAAAAATGCGGAATGCATTTTGACCGTTTTCTCGCCAACGAAACAACAAAATAAGCCGATCTTTTCACAGGTTGGTTTTATTACAAATCTCTTGATTTGTGCAAAGATTGGACGCATTCACAGACTCTTTACCAATGTTGAACTGGGGCTTTAAACCATTCAACAGCATATTAACAGCACTCAAGTATTCTCAAGTGGTGCCGCACATATCACCCGATTAGACTAGCCACCGTAGCTTATAAGCGAGGGGGGTCACGTATCATGATAGCCACTGTAGCTTAAAGCAAGGTGGTCTCGTATCATGATAGCACAATCAGCCTCACTTAAAGAGTGGCTGCTCTATCATGATACCATGATAGTATCGTGGGAGGTTTATAAGCGAGGGCGGTCATGCCTGGTGGCTGGCTTTATAACCTACGGTGGCTAGGCAAATCAGTAGAGTATGTCAAAGCCTCACATTTGACCTCACGTGGCGGGTTTAGTATACAATGGACTGTGCAAGTCTAGCATGAACTTCAACCTCCAGGAATTTTTGGAGAGCCTTGTATTGGTCTTTTATCATTTGGCGGCCATCTTGCATCAAGTATGGAACGAACATGAGTTGGCAGCGGGGGTTAAAAATTCCCCGGGAACTTCCTGGGGTTTGTATTTCCTGGGAATTAGCGCTGTAGTGTGAAGACGGGCTTTAGTTTCTGCCTGCTGGTGTGCGCACGCATTGTGTTTTGCATAAAATTGGGTAAGGAGTGAAGACACGGGTTGGATGATGCGATCTGACGTGAATCCT
Organism: Marthasterias glacialis; assembly: GCA_911728455.2. Lineage (NCBI taxonomy): Eukaryota > Metazoa > Echinodermata > Asteroidea > Forcipulatida > Asteriidae > Marthasterias > Marthasterias glacialis. The sequence continues at coordinate 4,508,272 of OU452234.1, forward strand.
TAGCAGAGTTTATGCAAAACACGTCGCCATGCGCACACTGGCAGGCAGATTTCACTAGAGGGCGGTTTAGATGTAAACAGTTATCACATGCTCTATCCTGTTGGTAAGTGAAGACGTTTTGGAGCCTGTAAAATGAGCAGTATACCGAGTGTTCATGTACATGTATGTACATCATTCGTTTACATTGCACTTCCGGCTCCAAAACGTCATCACATACCAACAGGATAAAGAAATCCTGCTCCTCGAACTGCTTCGCTAGCGCTGAGGAAACTGTTCCCAGAAGCTCCTTGAAATCTATATCTCCAGGGGTTACCAAAAGGTGGCAAAGCCATCATTTCAGGATACCTCCTCAAATTTGGAACCTTGTTAGTTTCAGGCTTTTTTTGCCCTCTTGTCTTTTTTTTCACCATACAGTGCATCTTCAAAATATCATTTTATGAATTACTCGTTTTTTTATTCTACTCTTGGTCACTTGTACAATATTGTATAAAAAGCATTGCTTATACTTTACTCGTTTAAGCTAATTGCAATTTGTTTTTTTAAAAGTATTGAATATTAAATGGTGTATATACATATGAATAAATCAGCAAAAAAAGGAAAAGGAAATTCTGTGAATTCCTCATTGTTTCCTTTAGTGACTTAAAAATTAAATAGGGGAGATTGTTAAAGTTGCATAGTGCAATTTTCGCGAACGGAACTCTTTTTTTTTTTTCACTGACTGGATTTGAACAGATGATGCTTTTTCAGAACGTAAAAAAACACGAAGACTTTCAAATATGCCACGAACAATACAAAAAATACATGTAACATGCAAAATTGTTTGTAGACGGCTGAAGGACGTGATTTAATGTTTGGATTCTGACAATAATTCATTTTCAGTTTTTAATTAACTGCCACTTATCAGTGGCAAATTTGGCCATGCAGTAACTCCAAATGAAAGCTTATAAATGAATCCTAAAAAATATAAGTAGCTATTTTAATAATAATAATAATAATAATAATAATAATAATAACTAGTTTTTATATAACGCTTTATCTCAGCCCTAAGGGCGTATCAAAGCGCTTCTGACTTTACTACCCCTGATCACTGGGCCATTTATTTCATTCCTTGAACCATCTCAGCTCCCTGGGGAGTATACAGCTGGTGCTGCGAGTAACCGCGCTCCAAGCTGATCATTCACATGAACCATCCCTGCCCTCACAGGTACCCATTTACTCGTGGGTGGAGAAAAAGCAATTACAGTGTAAAGTGTCTTGCTCAAGGACACAAGTATCACAACCGGTTCGAACCCACACTCTGCTGATCAGAAACAGCGGATCTTGAGTCCGGTGCTCTTATCTGCTCGGCCACGTAAATTAAAATTTTTGGGTTATATCTGCCAAAAATCTGACCTAGCATCTTAAGATAATTTGTAATTAACTTTATCCAAAGTCTTCCGCCACAAAGACGGAGAGTCTCTCTGTGGTTCCGAAGTGCCTCAATGCTCCACAAGATCATCTCAGAATAAAGTGATTAGATAAACTGCAGTGGATTTCACAAAGCGCTAGGACTAGTCTTATCTCGAGTTAGGATGAGTAACTAGTCCCAACTTAAATGACTTGTCCTAAGTTAGGACTAGTTTTGTGAAATCCACCCCAGAAGTGATATCTGACAGGTGTCTCCAGCAGTGGTGGCACCAGACCTGTTGATCTTAGGGGGTGGGGGGGGGGGGGGGGAGGGCAAGCTTAAATTTAAGAAGTGGGGGTGCAAACATTAATCTTTAATGTATGTGCTGCTGAAAAAGCATGGACTTGCCACAATGACGGACTTAAACAATTTATTTACAACCCCAACATAATTGCATTCATGTGGGAGTAATAGTTTGGGCCATTGGGGAAAAAATTGAGGTGGGAATATGAGCTGCAAATTTTTGGGGGAAAAGAAAGTAACTGGGAAGGGGGAGGGGGGGCTGCTGCCCATTTACCCCCCTTCCCTTGCGCCGATTGGATTCGTGGTGGTACATGTTGGGCCCTTGTTTTTATGGGTACTATCAATGGCATGGCTTGTGAAGGACTCTGATTCCCTGATGTGCTGTCACAAATGCATTTGTAAGTGCTGGAGAAAGTGCTTTGTGATATGGGGGGATCAACAGTTTCATTAGTTGAGTGGGGGGGGGGTGAAGACAAAGTTTGGGGAGGGGGGATATTTAATGTATCAAACCATTCATGTGTGCTTTCTTTCTGATCCTATTTGGGGGGATAGGATTGTGTCTTCATATTGGACGGTGTTCTGGGCCCAATTTCATAGAGCTGCTTAAGCACACGAAGTAGCTAAGCACAAAACAATTACACTGACTAGAATAAGGTTACCCGCTAAAACAACCATGTCACCTGTACCATTTGTGATTGGTATCCTGCTCATTTTTGCTAAGCAGCAAATTGTTAAGACATTATTTTATGCTTAAGCAGAGCTTTGAAATTAGGCATTGGGAATCTTAAGAATTCTCTTTAAAGGATTTTCGTAGCTAAGCACAAAAAAAATTACACTAAATAGAATAAGGTTACCAGCTAAAACAACCATGTCACCTGTACCATTTGTGATTGGTATCCTGCTCACTTTTGCTTAGCAGCAAATTGGTAAGCAATTTTCGGCAGGAGGGGAAGAGTGCATTAGGAATATTTGGGAGGTTGGGGAGACTCCAGTCTAAGATAACTGTCTGCAGGAGTACATCAGCCGTACTTTATGGAGAACATCCTTGGCTGATTGGTCTTGGTGTTTGGACAAGTGAGTCGAGTCTTAATTTCTTCCCCGGACCACTCCCCCTTTCCCATCCAACAACCATAAATCAATAATGATTCAACTAATGTAGCCCTATTGGCCTTAATAGTACCGTACCATAGAAATCCACTCAATCAGCGGCATAACCAGACGTTTTCATGCATTTGGGGTGGGGGAAGGGGGCCAGCGGGGGCAAAGACAATTTGGGGTGCTAGTTAATGCATCCAACCATTGATTTGTGCATTTTTTCGATCCGATGGGGGTTGGGGGGTTGGCAAGGGTTCTGAGTGGGGAGGGGCAGGGGGGGGCTCTGCCCCCTCCCCCTCCCCTCTGGTTATACGTCACTGCACTTCATATCCAATCCCCTTCTGATATCAATCAGTTTCAGATAGATCTTTTCATGTTCAAGTTTACTGATGACCCTCTTTATCTAGTGAGATGGTTTCAGAAATGAGGTAAACCTCTTTTCTAAAACTACCTCACTGGATCCCGCATACATCCCTTTCATTTTGCCATCAACACCGGATAGTTCTACGGCCCCAATCTTTGGGATGGCCCTCATCAGTCAATAATCAATCCGAACCCTCAATGATCCTTTAGAAACTTCCAACAGTGTTTGATATCCCAACATAACTATTATTTTGTGTTTAGTGTGTTTATCCAGCCGCCATTCCCCCCCTCCCCCCCCCCCCCCCACTCCCACCACCACTCTTGCTGATTAAAGAACTTTGCAGCCAGCTATTTCCATTGTTATTGTTGTTGGTCCTTACTTCTTCTGTATTTGTTCTGTATCTGGCAGTGTACTTAGATTTTCAAGTTTAGTGTTTCTTCACCTTCAAACACACAACTGCAAGTCTAAACTCTAGTAAGTTTTGCCGTGACAACATGTAACTATCTCTAAGGAGTTGGGGTTTGCAGCCAGCTTTTTGTTATTGTTGTTGGTTTAACAACTCGTCATTTCGATCAGTATACTCCGATTTGTCTTCAGGCAAATGATCAGAGTATACCGATCGAAACGTCGAGTTGTTATACTATCTGTTCTTTTCAGAACCACACCAACTCATTAGAGATAATTACACGGTGTCACCGCAAAATTTACTAGAAGTCTGACCTTATTAGGTCTGTGCTTTCACAATTGTTCTTCACAATGATCCTTTTAATTCATAGTCATGTACTTTTTAGTTTAAAAAATAAATGGAATAATGAATTGGATTGATTTAAAAATAGATGGCTGGTCTTTAGACTTGGGGCACTTTTTTATACACTAGGGATATTAGAGTCAGTGGTGTAGCCAGCATAATTTTTGCAGGGGGGCAAAGAGAGGGGCAAAGATATTTGTGGAGGGGGGGGGGGGCGACTTCAGTTAAGGTTAAGTCTAAAATTGCCTGATTACAGCAAATTTCAGTCCAGGGTGACCGAGAGGGGGGGGGGGAAGCAGGAGGCAAGCAGGGGGCAAGATGCTCCAGAAGTGGGAGGGAAGGGGGAGGGGGAAAGCAGGGGGAAAGCAGGAGGCAAGCAGGGGGCAAGATTCACCGGAGGTGAGGAGGGAGAGGGAAGGGGGAGGGGAAAAGCAGGGGGCAAGATGCTCGGGGGAGAGTGGGAGGGGGAAGGAGGCAGCTTCCGCCTCCCCCCCACCTTTGGCTGCGCCATTGATTAGAGTTGATGATATGCCCAATTTGTGTTCCTTCATCTTTACACTTTATCCTTGTGAAGGCTGGTACTAATTCTTGCTGCAATTGGCTGGTCATAAAGAACCAGCTAGACTGGCTCCCTTTTTGAAACCAACCTAATGTGCATGTAGGTCTTCAAGGGGGGTTCATTAGTGTTGAAGATCCCTTTGGGGAGAAGTTGCTTTTCACCCTCAAGCTATGGGCACACCAAGTTTAAAATGGCCTTGTCTTTTACTCAATGTGGCCTCAACCATGGAGGAGGGAACTTCATGTCTCAACCTAGTAATTGTCATTATCTTTGAGATGCCCATTGATGGTTTTTACACCAATAATCAGTGAGGGACTTGTGGCTAGGAGGCTGGAGAGAGACAACAAGGTGTGGAGTCCATGTTTTTCTAGGCTCAGAAGACAGTGCAGTGGTGACATGTTCATTTCAATATGAAAGTGCCTAGGTGATACTGTGTAAGTTTGTCTTTTATTATTTTACATTGAATCTATTTCAGTCGTTATTTTCACGGTCATTCCATTTGCACATTTACAACTTTAATTCTTGATGGTTTTTGGCAAATTTGCCGCATCCGACCTCCCCTATTTCTCTGTCAATATTCTTATCTTATTTGTCGATAATGAATGTGATTTTACTATACCGGTTGCACGAGAAGATTTTTTGTACAACGGGAAATGAAGTCCAACAGTCATCAAAGATCGGCAACACGCAGTCTTAAAAAGTGGAGGTCGGATGCGGCAATTTTTCCGTTGTCATTATTTGAACGGATGTTTCATAGTCGAAATCTTGATGAAAACACTGTCTAATAGTTTTAAATTTAATAGTTTTAAATGACCGATCATTTCTTTTGACAACACCCACGACTAGCAGGACTCCTGAGTGTGGGGGAGGGGGGAGGGGGGAGGGGAGAGGGCAGAGCGTTTGTTGCATGGATATGGATTTAAACTTTGTAAGTTAGGACTAATACAAGATGTGATGAACACTGGTCAATGTTAGCATGTAGTAATGGAACATCAGTAGTTACATGTGCACAGGTACATGTAATTATGACCACGTTAAGAATGAACGATAACAATTTTTGCTAGTCAGACACGAACCGCGTCGCAACTGCAAAAAGAGATAGACTCGCACCGAAAGACGTTCCATCATCAAAACCAACTTACCAATTTAACAAATCTCGCACAGTTGAATTAAACTCGTAATTACTCAAACCTGTGACTCGTGAGTTGACCGCACCTCTGAAGATAACGAGATAATAATTTTGCAGTTGTGTCCGAGGTGTAGAGCATAAATGTAGACCGCAGCGACTTTCACATCAAGGGGTAAACCTTTACCATAGCAATCAAAGATCTGTCCTAAAAACGCTCAATTTTAATACATTTATTTGATTCCTTCCAGATACATAGTTTATGAAGAAACAACTGAGATAATTACAATATTTGGTATTATATGTACAAATACTTTAACTTGATAAAGAAAAATATACATTTACATATCTTACTGTTTGTTGTAGAGCTTAAAATCATTATGTACATTTCCACATTTCAACATAATTCGTAGATTTTGCTAATCTCGTCTGAGTTCATGCCTGATTCTACCGTATGCACAATATAAGCAACACAAATCAAAGAAGAAAACGTCACACAGGAATTCACTATGAAAGACAACAAATAGAAATCTTAGTAGCCAGCTTTTTCCTGAAGACATTCAGAGCCTACTGAACGAAACGTTGAGTTGTTACACAACCGTCTTCTTAACATTAATAACAGTGGCTTCTTACGTGTACATAGTGCTCAAATCCATCACTCAGTGATGCTCATGGGGCGCCTACATTGGAGGCATGGAGGCAATAGACTGATCCAATAAGCCCCGCCTACTATTGTATTGACCAATCACAGCCTTGACAAAGCACCCGAAAGTCCGACAATAGTGTGTCACATCAAAAATCCCGTTAGAAAAGTAAACAAACCGCCGCCATTGTTCTGACACACAACAGCACCACACTACTGTACTTTTGTTTTCGCTTTAATTTGTTCGTGGTTCTGGCGGTGCAAATCCCACAGCAGTGGTCCCTGTACAGTCGTGTAAAAATGGTTTAACAGTGTTCCTGTCTGCGTTGTTCTTTGAACTCTTTGGGGAGGGGGACTGCAATTGAGGACAGAGCGGCGTGGAGAAAGATTGTCGTTAGTCGCCAGTGGTGTCACAGCAACCCCTGAGGTTTAAGCCCAAGCTCAACATTGATAAACAGACTGTAAATGCTTCCATTCTGTGCACAAATCATTATACTTGTAATAAAACCAACCCGTGAAAATGTCAGCTCCATTTCGTTGTTTCATTTGCGAGAAAGCGGTGAAAATACAATTCAGCATTTTTGAACGCATTTTTGTACGCATTCCTTCAGGCAGAGTTTTCGTCTCACTGAGACGAAAACTAATTTTGGATCTTATTTCATTTATAGTTTAAAAACGGTAACACTTTCATGGGAAGTTTTCTACCATCATTATCTTTATACCATGTAAGGTATATGTAAGTCTGTTAACATTTATGTTTTTTCTCCTTACCAATGTTGAGCTGGGGCTTTAAGGTATTAAACGATGGTTCTTAACGGCAACTTGAAGTCATTGGCAACAGCTGTTTACCCTTCCCCAGGTGTTGATAGGTTCAACGCCTTAAACTTGAAAGACAATAGTTATATTAACATTGATACTCCTCAACTAAAGCGAGGCTGATCCTACTTGCTTGTATAATGTACAATGTAAAACCATACTAAACTCTTATTAAAAAGGCTAGTGACAGATAGCTCATGGACAATGTCACAGTTATTCATTTAGTTACGATTACAAATGCATTGATTACGTCACAATAATTTGAGTCAAGTATTGCTGTTTAAATATTCTTCTCCCAAAACGACAGAACAATAGACCAATCCACTGAAGCCCCGCTCACCGTATTAAATAATAATAATAACTAGTTCTTATATAGCGCATTTCACAATAACGTCTCAATGCGCTTGACATTAGTGCCCTGGTCATTGGGCCAATAACATTCCTGTAGTCTTTCTCAGCTCCCTGGGGAGTATGCAGCCCCGAGCTGCCGTGGCGCTCCGAAGGCTTTTTCAAAGACTTTTTCGTTAGAATTGTCAGACTTTTGCGTGCGTGTTTACGCTAGTGTCTGGTCCACACATTACGGGGGCAGAAATAAGTCGGTCTATATTCTTGACTAACCAACGTTCATTAGACAACATGCACGTTGCCCATTACATACATGCCAGAAAATCGGTGAAACACTTTTTTTATGCCAAAATTTAAATTTGAATTTGTATACAGCCTAATGACCCTGCCGAGCTGCAGGCTCATCTTGGTACAAGATGTCATTATGCCGCTTCTTGTGACACGATCACCGCGCTTACATCACCCAACCATAGAGGGCGCTAGAGGGCACTATCATTCCTCCGACCTGTGACTAAGTCACGTTAATAAGAGTACATAAAAGAATTGTGCCTGAGGGCGCTTTGTTGCAGGGCGGACATAGATGGTTCGGTGACGAGAATCGTCATTGCACCACAACTAGCTACAGACAAAATGGTGACGATAATAAATACAGCCACTCGGACATCTAATCTCTTAACCAAATATACAAAATTATTTTCTGAGTTCATATCTTATAATTACGCTACAATGTAAAGCTGTTTTGATCTAAGTCACGTTTAGAGTTTGCTTAGTTAGTAGCAGTAGGCCTCCATCAGTCTCGAAAGGCGATGGACTTATAAAAAAACAAAACAAGGGAGAACACGGAAAAGCTAGGATATTTGATGGCACTTGCGGCTGTGGCTTGGTAGTCACGATTGCAGCACCGGCAGATAAACGTCGAAGCAGCAGTTGGGTAGTTGCTGTCCTCGACAGTTGCTTGCTTAAACTTAAAACAATCAACCCATATCCGACTGACTTTTCTTAGTACATAAATGCGGTTTCTGTCGAAGCCCATGTAGTGCTTAGTGCTGCATAACATCAAACATTCATTATCTACTGCCTTGCAAACTGTATACTGTTGGAAAGAGTACATACTTTTCTTTAACGTGATATATTGTGGTGTGCCCGCAAGAGGGTCAGAAGGCAAATTACCGTTACAATAAGCTATTTTTTTCTCTCTTATGAAGATCGGTATTTTTAGTTATCAGATATTGGATTTTCTAGACATCTAAGTAAATGTAAATATAAAAAAAAAAAAAAGTTCCACATTTTTTATCAAAATGTACTACACTACCGAAAAAAACAAACATCTTACAAAATCACAAGTATAGGCCTAATTATTTAGTCATTGCATGAAGCTCATATCCTTTTTAAATATAAAAAATTGCTTTTTGCAAATTTTCAATAGCAATACATGTAGTTACAACCATCATAGTCATTTCTTTGTACACACTGGGTCAACAATACACAGACTAAAAGTAGACTAGGAGATGAACTGCCAGCTTCATCTTCGAGAGGGCAAGGCCATTTTCATATTCCAGGGGGCACGTTCCACTGGAAAGTCGTTAAAGTCTATGGGGAACTTTCGGAGGGGCACCAAGGCCAAGACCAGGGGCAACAGAGGTCATGGTCTCCGTGGCCTCTGCATAATTCCATGCCTAAGAAATTGTTAGGGCAATATCAAGAACCCCATGTGGTTTCTCTCAATTAGTGTTGAGTAATAACTTAATGGCTTTCTAAATAGTCATATATATACACACAGGTTTGTACATGAACTGTTTGCATGTTGTACACAAATACCTGTCCATAGATGTACCTGTACCTTACAAAAAAGCAATTAACACTAAATTCTAGCCCCCCCCCCCAACAACAAAAAAATTCTGTCAGTTAAAAAAAAACGACAAAATTACAAGGATACTCAAAGACGCCCACTCGTCAGTGCGCAACAAACAAATTCATGCCGTGAAAGATCACCTTTGACCTGTGCACGCGTTGTACATAGACTAGGTACAGGTACATGATCGTTTTGTGCCACAGAAATAGTCGTCGGGTAATGGTGACAAGCGGGCGTCTTTAAAGGCGAATTAAATACACAATATCCTATTTCATCTCACTCTTTAATGATTACGTCATTTGAAATGTTGGTATCAACATTTTACAATTATGAGTTTTTATCTAACTTGATTTCGAAATACAAATCCGTTGTACTAAGACTTAGAACGCTTTTACTGCTGTACGACAGTAGTAAAGAAGCATCATTTTGAACACCTCGTTGGACAAAATCAAACTTCCGTTTCAGTCCGGATCCCGTCCACCCAAATATACATGTAACCCTAGCCTTAAGTCAAGGCGCTCGCGGCTTTCCCTCGATAGTATACAGCACGAACAGCACCACCACTGCCAACATGACAAAAGACTGAGTGCGTGCAGTGGAGATGTCTTTTTTGGTGGTGTTAGCAGCAGTGGCACTGTTCGCATTAGTCTTTTATGTCTTAGCAGTGGTGGCCTTGTTCATGTTGTATATCATCCGGGAATTAGCCGCAAGCGTCTCGACTAAAGGCTGACGTAACCCTGGCATAGACCTGACGATGTCACAAGCTCAAACAGCGCCCTCACTGTGGTCTGAGGAAGGCCTACCATTGGCTGAGAGTTGTGCGTGTTGCGCGTGAACACATTCACAATCCCATTGTTTGACCTCTGGCGGCCTATGCCTAAACAACTACAGTGTGCGCTCTACAACCTTCCTGTTTCCAGTTCTTAAAAAAAAAATCTTTATTATAACTTCAAAACTGAGTTCCCAGTTCAAATCGTGCGGTCAAACGTAACGGGTAGCTCTCAAAATACTGACATAGTTCACTGCACTTTCCCAAGCAATCATTTGGATACTCAACCTTTCCTTATACAGACAATGTGCTACCACTAATGTTTTGGCCGTAATTTCCGCATATCAGCCTATACTTTGCGCGTTTCGCCCCGATACGCTAGCTTGGGGAGAACACCCGACATCAATTTGTTGATTACCTTGCTAGTAACTGTCAATAACCTGCCTAAGTGACTTAATAAACACCCAAAGCTACATGTAGGGTACAAATGCTAGATCCTAATTTGGCCCTTGAAAGTTACTATAGATCAGGGCCCAATTTCATAGAGCTGCTTAAGCAGAAGATATTGCTTAACAATTTTCTGCTTAGTGGAAATGAGCAGGATACCAGTCACAAATTGTACATGTAACAGGGTATTTTGGCTGGTAACCTTAGTGTTAGTTATTTTTTGTGCTTAAGCAGCTCTATGAAATTGGGCCCATGTTACAAAAACAAATATTAAAGAGAGGGTATTTCATTCAAGTCAGCTTCCATATTGTGTTTTACCCTACCACTATAGACCTTATGCATTGACGTCATCACGCCGCCATCTTAGAGGTAAATCGATGATGTAACAATGGAAACGCAGAGATTTGTACGCGCGGCGCACAGGATTGGCCAATGAACAACCTCATTTTGACATCTAGACGAGGGCGCCCTACTCAAATGACGTCATGTGCATAAGGTCTCTAGCAGGGCTCACCCTTAACACTAGCCCGGCGTACATTGTCTAGTAAAAACAGCTATGGGCTAGTAAACACCGCTTCTCAACTTGCCCTGTGGGCTACTAAAAACTGTGCAACTTACTTGTTTATAATGCTCATACTTCTTCCTTTTTCAGATGTGAATAACACATTTTTGAAATGTGTTAATTTGTATTTAAGTTTGTAAGTGGTGACCATTAAACTGGTTATGATCACTACCGTTAGTGTCAGAAAGATCGTTTATGACAATACCTGTTTAAAGTTTGGGCCACGAAAACTTCCTTGGGGCTAGTAAAACGCACAGTTTACTAGCCCCTTGGGCTACTTTACAAGAAGCTTAAGCGCAAGGCCTGTATTGGTTTTATTTGTCAGCGATTTGACCAACTATTTGAAACTGTTTTTACTGCAACGGTTGTGTATGGTGGCACAATTGTATGTACCGTGTACTGTGTAGGTGCATTCATCGCACGTTTTCAGGTTGGCGCCAAGTTCATCTATCGTTCAAAACCATGCGGATATTAATATTGAATGGTCAGACAGTAGGAGGGTTTACTGTGTACCGCGTTGCTGCATTCACCACATGATATCACATTTGCGGGCTTGCATAGTTCATCTATCATTCAAAACCGGGGTGGATAACGATGAACGGTCAGAAAGTAGGAGGGTTCACTGTGAAATAAGTTGATGCATTCACAGGATGATATCGTACTGCAGGCTTGCATAGTTCATCTATCATTCAAAACCACGGTGGATCACAATAAATGGTCAGAGAGTAGGAGGGTTCACTGTGTACCCTGTTGATGCATTCACCTTCTCAACATGCAAGCTGCGTATCTAGATTATCTATCATTCAAAAACCACGGTGGATAACAAAGAATTGTCGGATTGACTAAAAATCATCCACATCTCTCCAAAAACTGTAGAAAATTAAACATTAAGCAAATTGCACAAGGCACTATTGTCACCAATGCATGATACTCTACACAATATTGCTTATTTTACAATAATAATAACATAGGCCCACTGAATTTCATACAACGTGTTAATTAGCTAAGACGCAGAACTTGGAAAACATGTGGTACTGAGAAAATAGCAATAGAGGGATACCCCAGCCCTGGCGAAATCACACGGTTGGTCAATTTTATACAACTCTTTTTTTTTTAACATTAATAAATAAAAAGGCAGCAGTTTTCTTGTTTCACAAATCAACGCTCACCCGTAATCCAGCATTAAAACCCTTCCGGATCTTTGTATTCGGGTTCTTGCGAGACAAAATAGTCGTCGAGATAGTTGTAGAGGAACTCAAACGTGGGCCGGTCCTGCGGGATCTTGAGCCAACATTTGCGCATCAGCTTGTAGAGCGAGTCGGGGCAGTGCTGGGGTTTGGGCATACGATAGCTGTGCTGGACTTGTTCCAGAACATCCGCATTCGATAGTCCTGAAAAGGATTTTAAGTAAAATAAGAAAAAATCCACAGGCAAGAACAAAATATTGGGTTTGCGGTAAAACCATGAACGAGAACTCTCTCTTTGAGTTGTGGTGGTTCTGAAAAGACACCTGGTGGTTCTGAAGAGAACCTGGTGGTTCTGACGAGGACCTGGAAGTTCTGAAGAGAACCTGGTGCTCTGAAAAGAAACCTGGTGGTTCTGAAAAGAACCTGGCGGTTCTGAAAAGAACTTGAGGGTTCTGAAGAGAACCTGGTGGTTCTGAAGAGAACCTGGTGGTTCTGAAGAGAACCTGGTGGTTCCGAAGAGAACCTGGTGATTCCGAAGAGAACCTGGAGGTTCTGAAGAGAACCTGGAGGTTCTGAAGAGATCCTGGTGGTTCTGAAAAAAAACCTGGTGGTTTTGATAAGAACCTGGAGGTTCTGAAGAGAACCCGGAGGTTCTGAAAATGTCCAAAGAGGTGAAAGACAGGGAAAGAAACCACTGAGCCAGCCTGATTGATATGAATGGGTCGAGGAAAAAAGTGTCGAAGAAATAATATTTTAAAAGTTACAAAATTCTACATGCAACCACTGTAAAACTGTCCACAATTTCCCCAATTCGTACCTGGATACGGCAACATCCCTTTGGTCACAATCTCAGTCAGCAAGACCCCATACGACCACACATCTGACTTAATACTGTAGGTACCGTACAGGGCAGCTTCTGGTGCTGTCCACTTTACTGGAAACTTATTCCCTGATGGCAAAAGAAATAAGCGGAAACCCATCAATAAAGCGATAATACAGTAATAATAATAATAAGAATGTGTTTTTAAAGTGCCACCTTACAATCTTATTACCCAGGCGCTAAGCATTCCTGAACCCATCTCAACTCCTTAGGAGTATGCAGTACAACTGCCTAGCAACAGCACAAGGTGTGACTTTCTTGCCACGATCCCAGCGGTGGTTCGGTTGCGGCCACACACACGTATCGGATACACATACATCAGGCATGCAACTCTGAACTTTCAGAAAACCAAGGAAATAGCCAAACACACATAACTTTGTACAGTGTTTTTCAGTTTTCTATGACACTGAAAGTGAAGAAAAAAGAGGAAATCAGCTGATCCGCTGAAAAGTTGCATGCCTGATACATACATGGTTTTCGTGAACGGTATGGATTTAGTTTGGTGGCCTTTTGAGCAGTGCCTTGAGTCCAAAGAACAATGCAGACAGGAAACACCGTTAAACCACTTTAACACGACTGCATGACCAGTGTGGAACTTATAGGGGCTGCCTGGCTTATCGTAAAGTGGGTTGAATGGCTGAAAGGGCATTGATGCGTGCAAGTGCTCTGCGCGTCGTGAAGTGGGCCAATACCAACCTTTCCTTGCGACGTAGTTTTCCTCCAGGACCAGCTTAGCCAGACCAAAGTCAGCTATCTTCACCATGTTGTTCTCTCCGACTAGGATGTTACGGGCTGCCAGATCTCGATGGAGGTACCCTCGAATCTCTAGAAAGCTCATCCCATTGGCAATCTGAGGGGTTGATGATAAGGTTTAGGATTAGCAATTATCAGAAGAAAAACAAAACCTGGGAACGTAATGGGTGGGCTTCATCTGTACAGATCCCAAAAACTATTGAATTTTAAACCGAAAAACCCACTGATATAAAAGGTCCTACATTTACTAACCTTCCACGGAAATATTTCCGTCTGAAAAACTGTCAGAGTCATCAAAAAAAACACCAACTGTTTATTTTGATTGCCGCAACCTAAATAAGCCTAATATGAACTGCACAAAATCCTACATGTTTCTAGTGCCTTAAAGCCCCAGCTCAACATTGGTAAGAAGAAAAACATAAAAGTTGACAGATTTACATGAACCTTACATGGTATAAAGATAACAATAGAAGACTTTCCTTGGAATATTTCTGCCTAAAGTGTTATCATTTTTAAGTAATAAATTAAACAAGATCCAAAATTAAGTTTTCGTCTCAATGAGACGAAAACTTTGCCTTTAGGAATGCGTACAAAAAATGCTGAATGTATTTTTACCGTTTTCTCGCAAATGAAACAACGAAATGAGCTGACATTTTCGCAGGTTGGTTTTATTACATATATATTTGTGCAAAGAATGAAAGCATTTACAGTCAGTTTACCAATGTTGAGCTGGGGCTTTAAACCAGTGCTGGAAGACTGGAGACTGGTCTCGGACTCAAGACCAATTCTTTTTTTTTGACTCCAGACTCAGATCTGACACCATTTTTATGGCATGTACTTGAGTTGTAACCCTGGCAGCATGCGTGGAGTCACGTGTGGAATCAAAAACCTGTGAATAGCGGGGACTGGACTACAGCACTGCCATAAAACCCTTCTTATCCCAAATCTTCCAAAATATGGTACTGCAGGGACAAATAGCAGGTCGTCGTGTGCCCAAAAGAAGGACCTAAGGAAAGTGTGACCGGCAAGAAGGTCGTAAGCATTTACTGTCCACAGTTGTGTTTCAAGAAAACTGAGTGTGAAAGTTTGGTCATTTTTTTTCTGCTATTTGTAAGTCATTCAGGAAAGTTAAACTCCCCATAGGAATGGAAAAACATGTCTTGGGTGTAATTCTAGAGCAGATGCCTTACCACCAGGGGAGAGAATCAGTGCTGACAATAAGGTTTGGAACTAGGATCCCAATAATTTGGAGGTATATCGAAATGATAGCATTTCCACCCTTTGGTAACCCCTGGAGTTATAGATTTCAAGGAGCTGCTGGGTAACAGTAATAATAATAATAATAATAATGGCTAAATTTATAAAGCGCCGCATGCCTTAAAGGCAAAGTATACCTTTGGTTTTTGGAACCGTACATTTGCCTTTATGCTATAGAATTGTAGATATATGCCATAAAACTAACCTGTGTAAATTTCAGTTCAAAAGGTGGCAGCGTTTTTGAGATATCACCAAAAATCTGGAGCAGTTGCGTTCACGCAGAAGAAGTGTCCGTCATTGGAATACACATTCTGAGAAGCGTTACGGCCATAACGCTTCTCAGATTAACATTTTGGGGGGATAAACAGTGATGTATTTTTCCATAACTGCAGTACTTCTGAGTGAAACGTTTCTCAAAATGCATTATACTATCTAAAGCTGCTGTACTTCTTACCAAGTGAGTTATTATTGCCATAAATTTTCAGAGTCATTACCAAACGTATACACACCCTTTAAACAGCCCCAAAGGTAACAAGATGAAAAAAATATTAAAACATTTAGAAAGAAAGGTTATTTAAAACTACACAAAAAATATTAATGAACGTACTTAAAGAAATCTAAGAACTAAATGAAACCGAATTAAATTAATTCAACAGTATCCTAAGTGCTAGAGAAGTAAATCAAAGAGCAGATTGCTGTACAGCTGAAGAAAGTAACAGCTGCCTTTTTTACCAGGTGGACATAAAAAAGTCTGAGATTTCTCACACCTGTACCAGTCGAACAGCATATCCGGTGATCGAAGACCAGTTTGAATTCCGTAACTAGCAGTGCGTACCGCATACATCTACCTAACTACCCCAGGTCAGTCAAAATTCAAAAGGGGGGTATTGTTGGACTTTGGATGGTTGAGTTCTGTGAATCTTGTCTCTGCTGTTGGACTATGGCTGGTTGAGTACCAATGGTTCAGGGGACTAGTGTTGGACTTTGGCTGAGTGTGGGAAGTAGTACTATGATATGCAACCCTGTTGGACTTTGGCCGAGTGTGGAAAGTACTATGATATGATTGTTGGATATTGATGGGCTTGGTACTGTACTTCTCAAATAATCAAGCTATACCCATGCCATAACATACCCTGTCAGCCAAATTCAAACAGCCCAAGACCTGTTGGAGTACATGTATGATGGGTTGTGTGCTGTCCCCGTATGTGTACTGTTGGAGTATGATTGGGTTGAGGGGGTCTCCTAGTAAAAATGCTTAGGGGGTTAGGGTTAGATAGTAATTTTTTTTAAATTATTACTACAAATATATAAGGAGAAGAAAGTCACCGACCTGTGCGGCCATGTCAACTAGGATTCTAAGACTCAGGTACTTCCCGTTGCCCTCTCTCAGGTAAGTGAGTAACGCTCCGTTACTCATGAGCTCTGTCACTATGTAGATGGGCTCCTGTGGGATTAATTGACACGGGGTCAGCTCATTAGAAAAACCTGAATGAAAATAGTTAGAGACAGGTGGCTTAAACCTCTCGTTAGCCGCCACAGATGGGCGCTCATGGCGCTGGTATTCGCATATTGTTTTAACACCAAGTATGCAGAGTTATGAATGTGAGACTTATTTCATGTAGCACCTTGTAAGGGTTTACAAGGTGGTGCGGCACAATCTGCAGCCAAACATGCCAGAAACAATGGGGGCAAAACCCCTTCTCTTTTAACGATATGTGTACTGGGTTCTTTTACGTGCATTACACTACACACGGGATCAACTGCTTTACATCCCATCCGAAGGACGAGGCAATAATGGTTAAGTGTCTTGCCTAAGGACACAAGTGTCATGTCCGGGACTCGAACCCACACTCCGCAGATCAGAAACACCAGAACTTGAGTCCGGTGTTCTTATCCCTTGGCCACAACAGAATAGTTTTAAACGACCGATCATTTCTTTTGACAACACCCACGACTAGCAGGACTCCTGAGTGTGGGGGAGGTGGGAGGGGGAGGGGAGAGGGGGGAGTGTTTGTTGCATGATTATGGATTTAAACTTTGTAAGACAGGACTAATACAAGATGTGACGAACAGTGGTCAACATTAGCATGTAGTAATGGAACATCAGTAGTTACATGTGCACATGTACATGTATTTATGACCATGTAAAGAATGAACGATAACAATTTTTGTTAGTCAAGATAGGGATTTGAACCTACACTCTGTTGATCCGAAACACCGGAGCTTGACTCCAGCGCGCTAGACCGCACAGACAACGGCATGCAATACAAGTATAGCGTGAAGTAGGCATGGCTTACAGAGGAAATGCGTCAGGCATACGAGCCGGATCGTTGCTTACCTTTTCGGAGCAGATACCATAGAGATTAACAAGCTTTGGATGCCTCATCTCTTTCATGATGTTGGCTTCCGCCAGGAAAGCTTCTGGGGACATCGTTCCTTCCTTCAACGTTTTGACTGCCACGGAAGTGTTGCCGTTCCAAATGCCTGATCAAAATTAAGCAGGACTTGAAACACTTTGCATGGTGGAGATGATACAATCTAGTAAGGTTTGCGGTAATGCCATGTTCATGAAAATCTCTCTAGGAGTTGTGGTGGTCCTGAAGAGCCGACGGCATAACAACTCGACGTTTCGATCAGTATGCTCCGATTGTCTTTCAGTAGATAAGAAGCCGATCAAGATAGGCTTTTCTTCTCAAGACAATCGGAGCATACTGATCGAAGCGTTGAGTTAATGCGCCATCCCTTTCTTTTCAGAATCACCACTTGTAGAGAGGTGATGTACGTGATGTTACTACAACCTCACTACACTGAGAAAAAAATAATAATCTGGACTGATACTTCGTGGAGGCAACGAAGGCAATTGCTTCCGTTGCCCTTGGTCATTGCCTTGGTGCCCTTGATACATTAGAGACTTGTATTATTTTTCCCCACATGACCTTGGCGCCCCTCTTTAAAGATCATGTCCTAACGTTTGCTATTAAACCCTAAGAAAATTACGACAAAATCAAAATGTGAATCGTGTGGGTTGCCTGGGAC
The DNA here is from genome assembly GCA_911728455.2 of Marthasterias glacialis. Classification (NCBI taxonomy): domain Eukaryota; kingdom Metazoa; phylum Echinodermata; class Asteroidea; order Forcipulatida; family Asteriidae; genus Marthasterias; species Marthasterias glacialis. The sequence continues at coordinate 4,526,401 of OU452234.1, forward strand.
TGTCTTTAAAAGACCAAGAACAAAGAGCAACCGACCTTTCCAGACTTCACCAAACTGTCCTGATCCCAGCTTGGATACCAGCACCATGGCGGACCTGTCCACCTCCCAGACGTCTCTGGCCAGAGTCTTTGTGGTCGGACTCTCCTTCGGGCAGGAGTCGGTGATCGGGCAGCACAGACCCGAGTTGTCATCTGAAAATACAATTGGGATAGGTGGTCATTTTTTATAAACAAACAAGGTTGGCGAGGAAAAAAGTCACGGGGGTGAGATTGTACGCTAAAAATGAAACATCCTTCAAATTGGAAAACGGTTTTGTGGCCGAGCGTCAACCACATCTTAAAGATTACAAGGTGATGCATGCACTCTGCAGCCCACCATGCCAGAAAACACCAGGGCAAACCCTTTCTCTTAACAATAACTGTACTGGGTTCTTTTACGTGCATTACACAATACACGGGACCTACGGCTTCACGTCCCATCCAAAGGACGAAGGAATAATAGCTAAGTGTCAAGACCTCGTCCACGATGCGCCATATACCTAAGAATAGGCGCGTCTGGCGCAACAAACAAAGATGTTAATTAGCTCTGCTGATCAGAAACTCCAGGGCTTGAGTTCGATGGGTCCAAAACTATGGGAAATGATTTTACTTAAATTCACATACTCCTGGTTTTGCAATCACCTTTTCAAGTACCACTGGTCGTTATACAGAAAATGAGATTAACTTTTAAAACTGCGATCTTACTTCTGTAGAATTCCACAATGTCTTGTAACGTGGGAAATTTCTTCTGTGGCGAGATGTAAAACAGCGACGACCCGTCGTTTGTTCTCTGGATGCGATAGTGTTTAGTGTTCACCCTTCCGGTGCTTTCGTCTCTTACAGAAAGAGCATAGGTTCCTAGAGAAATCAAGTGAGATATCAAACAAGAGAAGACACATTATTTGTAGATTTATGAATCCTCCGATATCCTCCACTCTACGGCGACTCTACACCAACATTTTGGGACAAGATTGGTATGCCTGGCCCAGTGATAAGCATTTTTTTTATTGTAGGTACAGTTGGGTGGTCGGAGTGGTGGTTCTTGCCTTCCACCTCTAGTACTCCGGTTCAAATCTCGCCGGGGGGCACTATGTGGATTGGGTTTTTCAGTCCCTACCTGATTGCGTGGGTTTTCCCTGGAATGTGTCTCTAAGGTTTTCCTCCTACATCTAAAACTGAAACTTCCTTCCTTGTCTTCTCTGCATGGGGTTCTTGGCTAGTATAGTGATTAAGTTTGCTTCTCTGAAAATCCTTGGCTTCACAACCAGAATTAATAAATAAAAAATGAAATACATTTTGTCCAAAAAGAGCAGGACTGTGTGCTGTGTTTTTCAATTTTCAACGAGAAATCAGCTGATCAGATGAAAAGTTACCCACCTGCTCATTTGGGCCTACAATCCCAAATCCTCAAAAATCACACAACTTCCTGCAGAGGATTTGGTAGGGACCCCTTGCCCATAGTCTTCCATGTTGGGAGTTGCACAGAAATGCATATGGGGAATCCGACTCCCAAAATGGCGCAACCAAGATTTATCGTGGGGGATGATGTCAGGCAAATCGAGTCAGTAGACCGCTACCACCTTGTTTTAAAGAAGAGTGACAATGTACACTCCACAACATTTCTTGGCACTGCCAGGCAAGATAATGCACTAGTCATTTAAAAAGTAACAGAATTGAGAATTTTCTAACCAGGCTTACTCCAATTGATTGATTGATTGATTGATTGATTGATTAATTGATTGTTTATATTTAAGGGGGAGGTAGGATTTGCATGCTGGATGTGACTGGTAACGATGATTGACCTGAATGATTGATCGCTTTGAATGATAGATTAATTATTATTTTTGTTTTGTTTTATTTTATTTTATTTATTTTTGGGGGGAAGGGAGACTTTTTTTACGTTGGATGTAATTAATCCCAGGTTGGACCTAAATGAATGATCAATCAACTTGACTGATTGATTAATTTTTATTTAGCTATTTTGTTATTTTTTTTTTGGAGGGAGGGGGGGGGGAGGGTGGTGTTGAATGGTGGAGGGGATTCCTACCAGGTTTACTCTCGCTCTCCCTGATGAGAAACGTTCCTGGCCTCAGACCCACCGACATCAGTCGGTTTGTGGCGTCGCTCCGTGTGCACTCGCGGAAAAACCAACTGTAGATGACAAAACAAACGACAGCACAATTACTAAACGATGAAGCCCAATCACAAGGGGAGAATTAGGTCATGTGATGGCCATCTGTAGTTGGGTCATTCCACCAAGTTGGGACACAGTTTGTGACATTTGTATGACGTCTGCATGATTTTAGTCCTGCTCCATTTCTGCTGTATTTAATCTCTGACTATCACATCAAATGTTTTTCCTGGTACATTTTGTACCTTGTAATTAGTGCAAAAAGTGAATTTGCATAATTATGTATTTGAGTGTTGAAAAATTTGAAGAAAAAAAATTCCGTGTTCGTGTTACATCCAGAATTTTATTTTTCATAATAGTTTCCATTAAAATACATTGAAACAATTTTACACTTCAACAAACATTTTCACATACGAAGGAGAATGTTACATGAAATAATTGAGTCAAATAATGATTAAATGATTTCTTTTCATAATATGGACAAATGTTGCACAAAAATCACACCGTGTCCCAACTTGGTGGACTGATCCATATGCATAAACCTCTAACAAACAGATGGCATACATAATTACACCACAATATAATATTACACCCCAGTGGGATCGGGTTTCACACAATCAAAATGCACAAATTGTCTATATTACATTTGTTTAAAGCTATTAAAATTATTAGCTCACTGGATAATTGGCTTAATAGTTCACGGAAGAGAGCATAGTACAAATACTATGTACGACATTCGCCTGAATGTAAACGTCGTCCAATCCTTGTTTTCATGAAGCACACATACAAAAAAGTATCAATAACAATCAAAATAATTTGGGAGGCTTATCATCCTCACTGGCAGTTGCGAAGCTGAATTGCGCAGGACGCAGCTTCAGTGTACTCGGGCTGCAGGCATTCAAGGGCTTCTTTGGCATGGCTGCCAAAGGCCGCATCAATGCATTATATCAATCCACATCAACTCATGAACGACCACGCACCACAGCCCGAGATCGAAAGTTTTTTATTTTTCCGGAGGGAGGGAAACCGGAGAGCTCGGAGAAAAAAAACCTCATGGCACAGGGGAGAACCAACGCACAACTTTACTGTGAGAGGCGAGCGCTTTACGCACACGCCATCCACCCTAGTGCTACAAGTAGTTCAATCTTGCCTTATTATGTTTGAGCTTTTACCCTACACCGATGTGTATACTCGGTGCTTCCCCCCCCCCCTCCCCAGTCCTGCAGACAGAAAACCACAGGCATACTACTTAGGTGGGATTCGAACCCACGGGCCCCGCATTCCACAGTAGATATCTTAATCACTAGACTATCAAGCGTTGGCAATTTTTCTACGTTTACTTTCTAATATTTTACTAGCCAGCAGCAGTGTAGCCAGGATTTTTTCACTGGGGGGGGGGGGGCAATGCTTTTCATAGGGGGGGGGGGGGAAGGGCTGTGTTTTTTTATGAAATACATGTACATGTATCTCCATTTTTTTTATGGGGGGCACCTGGGAGGGGGGGGGGGCCTTGAAGTTTGTATTTGTGGGGGGGGGGGCACAGGCCCCCCACCAGGCCCCCCTTGGTATGCCGCTCTACGGCTTTCCTCTTTGTTCACTGTTTGACCATTTTAGTCTTGAGAAATCACAGGAGGAAATTTATCTCAACCTTGTTTCTTGGCTAGATTTTTACTCATAAACTTGTGATTTTTTTTTTTAAAGATTTTTGTTATTACTGTAATACATATTAATGTATTACTGGAAAGAATTAATACAAATTTGTTTTTAACATGTGTTTATATTGCTGGTAAAGCCAGTCAGAATATTTGTTCAGGCTGAAAGTTCCACTTTAACATGCGCTTCAATGAATATTCAGGATTGTGCAAATGAATATGCATCCCCTTAAGGTCATGAACTTTCTGTTGTATGCTAATTTCGATACCTTCTTTCTGAGTTGAGGTCTTTCAGGTTCCTTTGTGTTTGTGCATACTCAATGAAGAATCATGAATAAACATGAGGCCAGGTGAGTTCTGGGTTGCATTAAGACATGCACATGTATGCCAGGAATTTGAAATTGTGGGGAGTGGCAGCAGTACCACTGAAGTACTTGATGGAGTAAGAATGTTTTCTTCAGAGAGAAAGAAAGAGAGGGAATATTTTTGAGTAGTGCCGGCCTGTTTTCAACAGCGTGGCTCAATTCTAGTCTGCTGTACTGTATTCTGCTAACCTCAGGGACAGAGTTTAGGATTATTCAGTTATTTGAAAGAATGGTGGATTTAGGAAGCTGAGAAAAGCAACTTAACTGTGAAGGAAATTGTAAGTTGATCCGAATTATAGCTTTTTTATTTTTTTCACCGAAAGACTAAATAATCCAGGGCAAAAATGCTTTATCCGGCCATCACTTTATCTCCCTCAATTTAGGTCAAATTATATCCTTACCCGTCCAGAAAGGTGGACAGAATGTGTACAGTGAGGAACAGGCACTTTGAACGATTACAAAGTGTCGGAATCATGAAAAATAAGCTGTTTTCCTGTCTACGGTGGGCTTGACAACACCACTCGCTAAACGCCATTTTATGTGCGGTTGGAAATTTGAATGGTATACAAATATTGAGTGGCTCAGAGTGCATTGGGAGGAATACTATTGTGATAATTTTCCACCCATTTTACGAATTAAAGGCACTCAATATTTGTTTTATTTAACTGACATATAGATCTCTGTCATTTGAACTTTTTCACAATACACAAAAAATGAAGAAAAAAAAAATGTCGTTCATTGTCCACCCCACCCTCTGAAAATTTTAAAACCCCTTCTATCCTGAAGAACTTAGACGACACCATGTAGACACCAAACCTTGTGACACAGGCGCGCTATATTTTTCCGTACTCCACACGCGCGTGATAACCAATATTTAGGGAATAACAGTGCGAGGACCCGGTCTTCACTGCTTGGTAATGACCGGGGTGGTGGCTGGCCGCTGTTAACGACCAAGCCGGAGGCGCGGTCGTTAACAGCGGCCAGCCACCACCCAAGGTCATTACCAAGCAGTGAAGACCGGGTCCTCGCACTGTTATTCCCATTAATAAATACCTTTTTAACGAAATAAACGGCTAAAATCGTCCATTTTGTAACTTTTCTTTCTCGGCGATACTTGCTTGTTTTGTTAGCCGGTCTTTAAATCGCCGTTAATACACCCCCACGTGATCACGTTTTGACCAATCAGAATCCACAAACTGTCCTAGGTATTTATTAATATCTCTTCAAGCAAACTTGATGCGCAGCTTAAATAATAGCACAATACGCAGAGGTAAAACAGCGCAATACGCAGAGGTAAAACAGCGCAATACGCAGAGGTAAAACAGCACAATACGCAGAGGTAAAACAGCGCAATACGCGGAGGTAAAACAGCGCAATACGCAGAGGTAAAACAGCGCAATACGCGGAGGTAAAACAGTGCAATACGCAGAGGTAAAACAGCGCAATACGCGGAGGTAAAACAGTGCAATACGCGGGGAGTGATGATATCACAACCTTTTGCACAGGTGCTCCTTTGCTTCAGCAGCGGCGCTATACTGGTTAAAAGCATTGGGAACAAGGACGATCCTGTGTGTAACTGTTGTTAAATGGGGAATCCTATTCCCCATTTAAGCTTAATTCCCCATGGGCGAATAAGATTTTTTTTATCGCCGATGCAGATGGGAGTAATATTAAATGACACATGATGTAAGTTCCACCAATCAAATGACGAGGATCTGTATGTCAGTTGTATAATTTCAAGTGGTTGGTCAACTTGCCGGAAAATGGTCCCAAGAGTAGGAGGGTTAATGTGCTACATAGATTTTGCTATACTTTTTAACTCATACCACTACATGTAGTAACCAGTGTGTAAAAAAAAAAGACACTGAACTTTTGTAGTTCACCTATAGGATTTCCTGTTGGTAGGCGTTTACAGCGTTTGTTTGTTTTACAGGAAAACCTGTGGTAATAGATGGGTAGCACATGACATCAACAATGGCAAAAAAAATCAGCCATCTTTGGAGGCAATGACTGCACATTTTTTTGAGCGCACAACTGTGCGTTAGGCTTACAAATGTAGGTACTGCAAGCGGCATGCGTGCGTTTCATAAACTCGTTCCATGATTGGTTGGTGAGCAAACTTACAGAGCTTAATGCAGCTACAAGCCAAAATAGAAATTGTCATCAAAGATGGATCAATTGCAACCCATCAGTAGGCAAAATAGGTTAACTTTTAGACCAGGCTTTTCGGTAGCCCCGCAAGCTTCTTTGGTAGTCCGTAAAGCACACATAAAAAAAATTGCAAGAAGTTCTCATTGCGTTTTTGTCCTTCCACCAAATTTTAGTAGTTAATGCAACTATCCTACCCATTATTGCCCCCCTAAAAATCTGTTTTTGTAAACTTAGTCATCATTTTCCATGTTCGTATCAAGTACGTATTGTATGTAGTCTACCTCATTTTGACCGACCTGGCAGACTACAAATTGAGATGTTTTGACTTGTCTTCTACTGTTTTAACTAGCATTTCAGGGCGATCACTAAGGTCAGTTCAGTAGAGTAGCAAGTAGGTGGGGGGCAGCTGCCCTCTCCCCGCATTGCCCCCCACCAGCCTCTAGACACTGTGAAATTTGCTATAATCAGGGAGTTTTAGCCCATTATCATTTCTATCCACCAAAGAAGCAGCTGGTGATATTAAACTTTGTGTAAGTATGCAGTAAGTATGCAGATAGGGCTATTTTTGTTTACATACATATGATACCTCCAACTGTTGATTTTTGAGATTAAAAGCTTAACAAAATAAAATGTTACATTTTATTAGCTTTTATCAATATGTAGTAATTTCAATGTTTTAAAACTATTTTTTTTTAAATTTACCTCAACACCTCCAGAAGAGCGCTGAAAGGGGCTTGTTTAGGAACAATACAAACGGAAACAACAGTTTTATTTGGCCAAACGTGCCCCCCCCCCTAGAAAAATGGTGCCCCCCCCCCCCTTGCTTGTGCTCCCCTAAAATTTCACCCAAGTCATGCCGATGTTTATTTATTTTTTTGGTGACAGATCTTATAATTAATAGGAAGCAAAATGCACAATACTTTCAAGCTACAGAGGTGTACATTTGAAAACTTCAAACATCACCTCCAGGGAGGGGGTGGATGTCTACGCTATCTTGGACCTGACATCAACAAAACTTGCCCCCTCTACAAACATCTGTGCCAACCCCCGGCCCCCTGCCTTTTGTCCCCATTCAAAAAAAGAGATGCTGGCTGTGCCACTGGCTAAGAATTCTGGTTCCGATTTTTATTTTCATTCTTTTGGAAGTACAAGTACTAGAACCATCATCCAGGGATTGCTCTCTCTCTTTGTTAGGGAACATTTCTAATGCCCTACTTGTGAAAATGTCAAACCACTCCTTACATTATAGGTTCTAATTAGGTGTCGTTTGTAAGCTCTTCTACTCATCTATTTGACGAGTGAATAAACCCAGTTTTGAGTTTTGTAAGGAAGTGCCTAGTTTGGGCATGGAGTGTGACATGTGTAAATGTGAATTTAATCTATCTTGATTGATTTTATCTGAAAAGGCCAACTCATCTAATGAATAATAATTTATAAAAAATGGGTTTGTAAAGTATTTTGAAGAATATCAAATGAATAGTGGGCATGTATTTTAAAAAATTTTTTGCATCAACAACTGTCATTTTAGATTTAACCGGAGGCAATTACATGCATGTTCCCCAGTTGATAAATGTACGCAATGTTTCATAATTAATGCATTCAGACTTTCCCCCCCTCATTGTGCAATCAATGATCTGATTGAGTGGTCCGCGTACGCACACATACACACGGAAAAGATAATTAACGAGATCGCTCAATCACAGGCCATCAATGTCCCATTGCTTTAAATAGCGAACTTGTCTACATTGAACACAAATAGATCACTCTTTATTAAAGTTGCATGGCCTAATGTTTGCTAAATTATTTTTAAATTTGTTTCTCTGAACAAAATTTTTGACAGATGATGCTGTTTCAAACTAAAAAAAACATACAAAATTGTTTGTTCATGGCTGATGGACGTGATTTATTTTCAGGATCCCGACAAAAAAAATCATTTTTAGTTTTTAATTTACTACCACCAATCGTTGGCGTTGTTTATTTCTTCTTCTTTTTTCTTGTGTGTGTTTTAACTACCTTCAAAGAAAGCTTATAACTTTTTGGAATCAATAACAAAAAAAAATAGCTATTTCTCGTTTAAATCTACATATACATTTTCGGGTCAAATCTGCCAGAGGTTGGACCAACCGTCTTTAATAACGGACTTTCTTGACTCGAGATTCATGGAGATTAAAGATTCGTCATTATCAATAGCAGATATCAACATCAGAATTGAGTCAACATGATTCATTCAGGAAGCCTGTAGATTTAAATCTTTGTGGCCAATGCATAACGTACATGTAATGTGAGTAACTGTGTAATTGCCCAATCTAAATTGGACGAATTTTGCATATAAACTTTTTCCAAACAAGCCTTAGAGGTCAAATGTAGGAGTAGTAAAGCTGATAGTGCAGTGTTCTTACTCTGTCGATTCAATACACATGAAGAAAAAATAAAGAAACCTGTAAAAATTTAAGCTTAATCTGTCATCCAAGTCGGGAGAAAATAGTGAAAAAAACCTGCACACATTCAACATGTAAACACATTGTCCTCAATACATGTCATATCGCTTGTTACAATCAAAATTAAAATCGGGATCTTCAAACTCCATTTTCTCGACTGTGACAACATTTCAGACAGAAATACTTATATTTGAAGACTGCAACTGGTCTAAACTTCATAATCAGTAAGCTTTCAAACTGATACTAAGAAAAACAAATTTTGATGAATACCAATCCTGTAGTCTACCTTTAAATTTATGTACAGGAACAAGAGGTATTTCCTTCTACTAGTTAGATATCCGTTTATTTTATGATATTTATTGTTGATTTCTGGTGAAAATCATGCCATGTAAACTTTAACCCTCCTACTTACGGTAAAAACAAATTATGCGAGTTGACCAACCATTTTAAACCATTAAATTGCTCGGTTGTGTATGGTGGTAGGACCTTGCACAGAAACAACAGAGCTTAGAAGTGGGGGGTGACCATGTGTTTACTGTGTGTAAACATTAATAACAGTAATAATAATAATAACAATAATAACTAGTTCTTATATACATGTAGCGCATTTCACAATATCGTCTCAATGCGCTTGACATTAGTGCCCTGGTCATTGGGCCCAATAAAATTCCTGTAATCTTTCTCAGCTCCCTGGGGAGTATACAGCCCCGAGCTGCCATGGCGCTCAATATCAACCTGTACCCTCGAATGGTACCCATTTATACCCCTGGGTGAAGAGAAGCAATTATGGTAAAGCATCTTGCTCAAGGACACAAGTGTCATTACCGGGATTCGAACCCACACCCCGATGACTTGACCACCAGAACTTGAGTCTGGTGCACTAGACCGCTTGGCCACTACACACACTACACCACATGATATTACAGCAGTCTTCCCAGGCATAGTTTATTTATCTTTCTAATCAACTATGTAGATTCGTATTATAGGCAATGTTGGGTATCGTGATCATACTGACCTGTTGTTCGTTAAACTTAAAAAGTGTTAAAACTACTTGATTTGTATGACCTTAGCATGGGAAAATTTATGTTCAAATACATGAATAATGCATTGTCGCAGTGTTGTTAGCCTGCCTCAACCATTCATTCATATCAAACCCAAAATACCTCAAAACAAAATCTCTTTGTATGTTTTTAACAGAACTTCACTGTTTAAAAACAGCTTTCCCCAGCGTGGTGTTGCTTTCTGGAATGCCTTGAACGATGCCATAAAAATATATCACACTCTTTCTATTTTTAACAAGAACTTGAAGAAAAAAAACACCACACCTTTTTAATGCTAGAATCGACACACGGATGTCTGTATTTATTTTGCTGTAGTACATATACTTTGTTTTGTAGTTTGTCGTGTTCTTTGTTTGTTATGTCAGCCTGTAGTCCTGAGTTCAGTCTGTCAACATGTTAGCAAAGCTTCACCCTAACCTGAATGTCAGGCCTCAATCTCAGGAAAAACAGGGGCAGGCCTTTGCTGGCCCAATCAGAGAAATTGTACAAGGGCATGCTGGCCAAGTTGGTAGTGACAGTTTATTTTTTTGTGAAGGGCATGCTGGCAAACTAGACAGGGCATGAGGCCAATGGCCTCGGTTAAGATCAAGGCCTGGAATGTTGTCTAAAATTTAAACTTTCATTCATCATTTTTGGTAATTTTTTTGTGATTTTTTTGGTAAGATTTTGTTGTGTTTTAGGCAAATGATGTATGATTGTATGTAGTTCCTGTACATGTCAACCTTGAAATAAACGTGGTTTGAATTAATTGAATGATTCTAAACCACGATTGTTTTTTTAAATATTCATGCAGTTCATGTAACCACGCCATTCCCTAATTAAAAAGGAAGTCAGATCATAAAATGTTCTCTGCAAAGAAAGATTGAATTTCACACACAATTAAACAGTGTTTACATCCGTATCCAGAAGCCAATTTTTACAAACTCTCTCATCCTGATCATCACCCAGAAGATCTCATTTTAGAGCATAAGTTACGAAAAGTTAGTCTTGCTGATAAGTTATGATAACTTAAGTACTCTTTTTTGACTAAGTTCCCTTTCATTATAATACAAAAATCAAAGAGATCAGTCAAAAAGCATCCAAGTTCTTAATCTTACTTTCCCAAGTTTTTTTGGCAATGACAGAGACAAGTGTGATGCAAAAATCTTAGTTTTGCTTTCACAAGAACAGCACTCAACACAAGGTTTGACATTTGGCAAAATAGCAGCCTTCATAAAATGTTGCCACCATTGGATAGATCATATTATATCTTTCTCTTTCAAACCACTGTACGCGTGTCTATGGACGGTGGTGAAGATGGATATTATAAACAAACTTTAAAACAAGATTGCATTTGTGCTCAGCCTTGAAGACTTTGTGTATGTGATTGTGGTAGCCTTAAGTCAACTATTTTCCTGACGTCGTCGTCGTCATAAACCTTGGCTGCGCCGTTTTTGCCCCTGTGTTACACTCTGTAGGGTGCATTTTATGTGACGCATGAGCAAGACATGCTCACCATATAATTTAACTCCCAAAATGGCAGCCCTAGGGCCGACAGCAGACACATAGGGACGTCAGTGCAAAGGGTCAATTAGTTAGGAGGAAGTGGTACATGTACGATTTCAGTCTATTTAAGTGCTGAGGGCCGCCCCCCCCCCCTCCTTCCCCATAAGCAGTAAGCAGAAACAGTCTGCTTACAGGCTTAATGAAATTGGCCCCTTATCCCAAATGCAAAGGGTCATTCGTTAGGAGGAGGTGGTACGAGTTCAGTCTGTTTAAGTGCTAAGGGCCGCCCCCCCCCCCCCCATAAGCAGTAAGCAGAAACAGTCTGCTTACAGGCTTCATGAAATTGGCCCCTTATCCCCAATACAAAGGGTCAATTAGTTAGGAGGAGGTGGTACGAGAGCAGTCTATTTAAGTGTTAAGGGCCGCCCCCCGTAAGCAGTAAGCAGAAAACATCTGCTTACAGGCTTAATGAAATTGGCCCCTTATCCCCAATGCAACTTAGGGTCATTAGTTAGGAGGAGGTGGTACGAGTGCAGTCTATTCAAGTGTTAAGGGCTGCCCCCGTACGCAGTAAGCAGAAAACATCTGCTTACAGGCTTAATGAAGTTGTCCCCTTATCCAAAATGCAAAATGTCAGTAATTATAATTGCTTCAAATAGGGGAAGAGGCAGTTCTGTTTGTCTCACAACAGATTTAATTACCCCTCCCTGTTCTTAGCTGTGCTGTGAAGAGATTTGCGTTTCTATCTCGCCATGTCTTGTTTCTGCACATTGATGCAGGTTTCTATCCCTTCAAAAAGTAGCCCACACCTCGAGTGGCCTTTGGGCCTTGTGATGGGCAAATTGCATAAAAAAAAGAAATGACAACAAATAAAAATAGTAAGGAGGTGGTACGAGTGCAGTCGTTTTAGTTGTTAAGGGCCCGCCAACATAAGCAGTAAGCAGAAAACATCTGCTTACAGGCTTCATGAAGGTGGCCCCTTATCCCCAGCGATGTGATTGCCTCGTCTGAACAAACAAAACAAAAAAACAGTTTGTACAATTGATTATGTCGATTACAATGAGTCCAAGGGTTACATCAATGCAAACAAAACACAGTCCATGTTTGCGTGCGGGGAGACCAATGTTTAGGAATAGGCCACATGAAGTACACGTACATAGTGTCCGTCTGCAATGTACCAGCGACAGTGTACGGTGTGGACAATCTTATCATTTTGTAGTCAGTACATTTTCAAAGGTCTACAATGTCCTTCCGGGAATAATACTCTCCAGTAAAAGTAGATATTAGGCCTAACAGAAAAGGATTTTTTGTGTTTGTGCTCCGGTGAATTTTTTGAAGGGGAATGCAGGTTTTACCAGCCCAATGCTATAAATTAAAAAAACATGTGCATGTGATCAGCACAATCTTATCATTTTGTAGTCAGTACATTTTCAAAGGTCTACAATCTCCTTCCGGGAATAATACTCTCCAGTAAAAGTAGATATTAGGCCTAACAGAAAAGGATTTTTTGTGTTTGTGCTCCGGTGAATTTTTTGAAGGGGAATGCAGGTTTTACCAGCCCAATGCTATAAATTAAAAAAACATGTGCATGTGATCAGCACAATCTTATCATTTTGTAGTCAGTACATTTTCAAAGGTCTACAATGTCCTTCCGGGAATAATACTCTCCAGTAAAAGTAGATATTAGGCCTAACAGAAAAGGATTTTTTGTGTTTGTGCTCCGGTGAATTTTTTGAAGGGGAATGCAGGTTTTACCAGCCCAATGCTATAAATTAAAAAAACATGTGCATGTGATCAGCACATTAGTTCTCCAATGTTTACCGAGCAAAGTGATTAATATTGTGACATCACACTTTTCTCAGCAATTAACACTGATTTTCATTTCAGATCAATCTTAACTCCTTGTGAAATTGAGCCAAGGTCTGATACTTCACTGAGGCAACGGAGGCAATTGCCTCCATTGCCCCCTGGTCATTGCCTTGGTGCCCTTGAAATGTTCCAATAGAAATTGACAATTTCCTCATAGAGGTGCCCTTTGCCAAGGAGAAAATGCCTTGGTGCCCTTGCCCTTTCAAGAACAAAGTAACCGGGCCTGCCAGTCTATTGATGGCGACCATTTTTACGAAATTTAAACAATTTAGCAAAGAAAATAGAACAAGCGTCGAAACTGTTAGACTCATCAACCTTACTGGGTTATTTTGTTCTTGTTTTTTTTTTGTTTTTTTTGCGGGGTGAGGAAACTAGAAGGAAACGAAAACATTTGCCACAGGATACTGTTTCAGGAAATATCTCTCCTGTATTTATGTACGAGTGTGTAAATCTGCGACCCTTCCATTAAGGACAAAAAAAAAAAAAACAGGATTGGAAACCACATGTATGATGATAAAGTTCAGAGAAATATTTCCTTCTGAATTACTGCCAACGTCGAGAAAATAGCATTTCAAAACCCTTCAAATCAACATTGCCTAATTTGATTGCCGCAACTGAAAAAAAGCTGTTATGATTGTGCACAAAATCTGATAAAGCAGAAAGTATTTGAGGCTAAAAAAGGTACAAGTATATAATGACATAATTGACTTAGAGCCAAAACACAACATCGTGTATTACTGGGGGGCATGTCAAATTATGCAAATCAACGTATCAGGAGATGAGAGCGGATGAAAATGAAAAATCCCGAAACACTAATGGAGGGTTTGGTGGCTACCAACCACGCCACAACCCGTATCAATGGCAGCAGTCTGTGCTTAAATGTAGATGGGGTAAGCACCTCGGTGTTGTAAATTTTTTTTTTTTTTTAGAGGATCTATTTTTCTTGTGGTAGGATAACTCTGTAGAGGTGCTGGCCACCTGTTCCGTCTTGCCACTCGCTGGCTTTTTAATTTATCTTTGTTTATTTACTGCGTGTGTTGTTTTCTTGTCATTTTTTGTATTTTTACTAGCCAGTGAAAAAGTGTAATAAAATTTTAAAAAAAAATAATAAATAAATAAAAGTAAATATACAGTACAAATACTGAGTTAAGGCTTGAAGAGGGCCTGGATGTATGTAAATGACATTCAAAAGATGGTACAAAAAAAAACAACGTTTCCTCTGCCTGGAAACAGAAGCCTTGTAAAGACACCATTATGTAATTTCAGATCACCAGAGGTAGCCGGGTCATTCCACTGTGGAGCGTGCACAGACCACATGCGTCTAACGCTTCGATTCAACCACACAAGGACAAAAAGAGTCTTGAATATATTGGCATTTTGTGGCTATTGAGAGGCGTTTTTTTGTATAATCCCCGATTACAGACCTTTGTCCTTTTGTTCCTAGAGATGGATTACGAGACATCGAGAGGCTTCCACCATTGTTCATTCATTGTATTTCGGCTCTATGGCGGTAAGTCAGAGTGAGCCGTCAATCGAGCCATGGTTCCATGTTTAGTGCCACCATCGTTGGTAACGGCCGATGGTTTTGCAATTCACGGTGCGTGAATTTGACATTTTGTCGGTCGAGAAAACAAAACGCACGATCCAAAAAAGAGAATCTTTTGTTCTCTTGGCTTTGTCAAGTCGGAGTTTCTTTGTGCCAGCGGTACCCTCAAAGATTCCAGCAATTCCGCCAAAATTCCGCCAGGGGGGACGGGACAAAAAAGAAAGAATTCCCGGCGGCAACTGTTCAAAGGACTTATGAGACTCTGGGGGATAAGGTCACTGATAAGCCAAAGTTCGGAATACTTACTCTTCTGCCTCCAAACTCTTGACTTGGGCAACAAAGTTACTTGGGATGTAGCCCTCTTGCTGCGTTTGGAGAGACTTGGCGAGCCACCACTCTCCACTGCCAAGAAAAGTCAAAAGTTAAATTTAGTGAACAAAAACCACCTTGTAAATCACTTTTTCTCCTTGAAGTATGTTATTCATTGTAGACCATGTCACCTTGTTTACAATAGACCTTTATCATGGTGCGGCCATCTTGATTTTCTCCCCTTCAAACCAATGTAACAAAACCGAGGCTGGAAGGGCAAATAGTCTGGTTCTTTTTTATACAATGAATACTAGTATCTTTGAAGCCTCCATGCTGATTGATACATATGCGCCGCCGACCCGCTATTGTCACGTAGTGTGCATGTGCTGGGGCTGTAGCTGCGGTGGCGTAAAAGTGCTGCTCGGATTAACGTATTGTCTAAAATTTAGCCTCTTAGATTTCGTTGATGTGGGTTTTTATCAGTGGCATAGTAAGGATCTCTATTTTCTTTATGGGGGACACCATAGTTGGTGTGTCGTTTTTTTGTGTTCAGTTTGTTTGGTGGCAGTTCCCTGAAAAAATGGAAATTTATGCAAAGTGTGAACTTTCTCAGGAAGGTTTTCTAATGTAAAAGGGGCCTACATTGTGTGTCAGCTAATCTACAACTTACGCGGGCACTAATTTACATGTAACCAATCAACACCTTAGGGTACCCGATGTAAAATCCATCGTCTCGTGACAGTATTGTTAAGTTACTGTGAGTGTGCTCTTAGCATTGGGCTTTTTGTCCCTGTTCAGTTAACAACTGTTAAGTTATGATAGATGTTAATTCTTGCATCGGGTATAAAGAATATTATTTGTAATTTTTACCCATACACCGATGTGTGTTAAGCACTGTATACTCAGTACTTTCCTGAATCCTGTGGAAAAAAAATATATTCTCAGGCATTTTCCTGCATGTGGGATTCGAACCCACGACCTCCGGCATTCGATGTCTTACCAACTAGACTACCGAGACTGCCCGGTAGCTAGAGGCAGGTCGAATCCTATTAGCAGCAGGTACCGCGACCGTTATGATAGATGTTAATTTTTGCATCAGGGATAAAGAATATTATTTGTCATTTTTACCCATACACCGATGTGTGTTAAGCACTGTATACTCAGTACTTTCCCAAGTCCTGTGAAAAATATACTGTTAAGTTAATACTTCTACATGCTGGTAAGTTAGCAGCTGTTCGTACCTAACATCAGTTAATAACAATTTGACGCGGTACGCTACCCATTTATAGTCCAATGCGAACATGGCTTAATTAAGGGTGTCTGTTTGCTTGTTTAGGGGTGTTTTTATGTATTTGTTTGTTTGTTTGTTTGTTTATTACCTGAAGTCTAGGACCTTTAGCTTGTCTCCTCTGTCGAATGTAAGATCCCCTTTTGTACGAGCATCGTATTTATACAATGCCATAAATATATCCTTCTGACCTGCAAGTATCAAAAACAAAACGCATTAAAAAAAAAACGTCTCAGAATAAAAATATGGTTAAAGGCAGTAAACAGGATTTGTAGAAAGGATAACAAACATTATTGTTTACTTTCCCTCTGAAATGCTGTCATATTCGAGAAAACTGTATCTGAAAACCTTAAGAAATGCAATCACCTGATTTCGATTGTAACAATGGAGATTAAGTCTTTCACTATGGCGTGCCACTCACAGCGGCTCGGTGAATTACTTCATACGCCGGAGAGCCGCTGGCAGCGGCTCGAAATAAACAAAATATTAAACAATTCCGTCACAGCTGTATTTTTATTCCGTAGTGAAAGAGTTAAGGACCATGTGTTTACATGCTGAAAAATGTGTACGTTTTTTTCACTAGTTTTTATCGGACTCAGACTACAGATTGAGCCCAGATTTTCACAGGTTTATTTTGTTCACATATATATTGAATCGGACAAGTAAGAGCACTGCACTGCCAGCTTCACCAACCCTGTATAGTGCCTTGAAATAAAAAATCATTTTCAATCATAGAGAAACAAAAAACAAAACAAACTTGACCATCTCAAAAAATAAACGTCACATTGTTTTGGGGAACATTTTGTCCAGACCGTAACTCATTGTTCTACTTTTGCTGACAGATCATTCTCCGTCTGTAACCATTGGTCCTGCGCTGCTAGAATTTGGGGTGAAAATCCAAAAAAGACCTCAGGAAAAATGTTTTGGGCCAGAAGCTTTTTTTGTCTTTGTTTGTTTTTTAGGAAGACTAGAATCAAAATGAGAAGAAAGAAAAAAAGCCATTTGGACATTGTATAAACTGTTTTTACATGCCTGGAGTTACACCACAGAGTCTCTGTTGCCCTTGGCCTTGGCCTTGGTGCCCCTTCAAAACTTTCCCACAGACTCTAAGATTTCCCAATGGAAGTGCCCTTCGCAAAATAAAAATGGCCTTGCCCTCTCAAAGATGAAATTCCTGCAGGCCTTTCTTTCATTTGACCAAGCACTAAGCAAAGATCAATCTCATTCGTCTTATGAATAGCTTCAGTACACTTTGATACTCGACAAAATTGAAAGGTATTTATTAGACTCAAAGTTAACGGTTGAACATCATTTTTTTTTTAAATTAAAAATATCACACAGTGAGGTATTATTGAATTGAAAAAAACAAAACAAGACCAGGGGTGGATTTCACAAAGCGTTAGGACTAGTCTTATCTTGAGTTAGGATGAGTAACTAGTCCTAACTTACATGACTTGTCATAAGTTAGGACTAGTCCTAAGTTAGGACTAGTTTTGTGAAATCCACCCCTCAGAGGACTTGTCTGGTCGGGAGTTTACTGGGCTGACGGTTAAAATCACCGGGCCTGGTCTGGTGTAACATTTGAGCCCTCTTGTGAGAAATTTTGAGCTATAGCCTACCGCCGGCGCCCGCATCAGGCCCAAACATGATGGCCGAGGGAGAGGCGTCTTGTGCTGGTTCATCATAAGGGTGTCTCCTCTTCCTGGCCATCACCCCTTCCACATCATTGCTGGTGGTCTCCCCCTCGTTGGTCTTCTTGCATTTATCCAAGATGCTTCCCATCGTGACTTGTTGTGACCGGTGCTTGATCTCTTTATAAACAATATAACGTTGAAAAGATATTTTTGTTATCCCCAAATATGAGAGTGTGTGTACGACTGCTCGAAGAACAAGAGAAATTTCGTTGAGTTGTGTACAAAAATTAACTCATAAAAGCCTTGAAATTTATCACACAATTTATTTATTATTTTTTTTTTCAAACAAAATCCAGCAGTAAGGTCATCTTCAAGTACATTAGCGTTCAATCATTTAAGTTTTATGATCCGGAACGTTGCAAGGCGAAAACCACAGGAGGCACAAAGATTGGCTTTTAATGGTGCTGGGGCCCAAGGAAAACTTCAGTTGCTCTCTGGTTAAAACGAACAACACACATGCGCGGAATATGATGCCCAGCAACAACCAAAGAGGGCGCCGTCTAGTTACTACCTTGCGCATGTGATTGCAGCGTGCAAATTTAACACGCGCGCACAACTTTGAGCGAACTATTATACAGCGCAGAGCTTCAGTGGGCATAATTTGTTGCGTGCTAATTTCTCCTGCACAAGTTTCAAATTTGCGCGTAACCCTCGACATAGCACGCAATGCATTTTTTAAAGTATAACTTCCACCGAAAGTGAACACAGATATTTAAAAGACATTCAAGGAGTAGTTTAAAGTACTGGGAGTATAGACCCAGTACTTGGGCGTTGAACTCCTCTTTTGAGATTTTGACATTATCGACCGATAATGTCAAAATCTCAAGTCAAAAAAGGAGTTCAGCGCCCCAGTTACTGGGCTAGGTCTAAATAAATGAATGGACTTTTCACTCAGTTTCCAACATCAGGTCAAAAAGGAGGAAACAACTCTTGTATTAATTCTGTTCGCATTATTGCGAAGCATTATACCCAGGATGTCAGTGGCAGTGCAACCGAGACTGACGTCCTACCACTAGGCTAAGTCACTCATTGACAAATCTGTCACACCGTGCTGTTGCAACAGACTACAGCGTCAAGAGTGCGAGTGTGACTGACATTGACATGGAACGAGTGTGAAGAGACAATATCAACACCGCCTTCTTCCTTCTTTAAAAAAGATAACAATTACTCCACTCACCCGTGGGCTTTCAAACCCTACACCTTCTTAAAAGAAAAAAACAATTACACCAGCGTGTGTTGTGACGGCAACTGCCAAAGAAAACATCTACATTGAAACAGTGAAACAATGGGGCATTCTGCCAAGACGGGAGTCAGCCGATCGAGAGCTTACAAAGTTCCTCAACTTCCGCGTTCCAAGTTACTCGTACCGGGTTAACAACGCCTCTTGTCAGATATCATGCGTGAAGGGCCGGGTACCAGGTGCGTGTGTGCGGTCAGCGGGATAGTCAACACAAGAGGGCGCAAAGTTGCCACTTGTTGCAGGGGGATTGCGAGAGGTACGAGTTGAGTTAAGCCCCATGCCCAAAATCGATAAAGAAAAAAAAATTGATAATCATCATTCATAGTTAGGAAAAGAACAATAATGATAATACTCAGATGAGGTACAAACTGCAGCAATGTGAGTTTCATTCTCTTGGGTGCTGTCCCCTTTCTGCTGAAGATTTCCGTGGTAAGAAATTTTCTGGTGCTTACAAACTGCATGCATGGGGGTCAATAACGGGGGTTGTATTTATTGCAATTGACCCAACTTATCTGACGTCATCTACACAAAAATCTTGGTGGCGCCATTTTTCGAAGTCAATGTCACGGTGTGTTATATTGTCTATTTTAGGCGACGCGGCGTTTATACACGTACACCTATTGACTCTCCAAATTGGTGATCATGGCAAAGTCGCCGAATGGGTGAGGTGCCTGTAAGGGGGTCAATACTTGATTAATACTGACCATATTTTACAACGCGCAGCGCACTTACACGCGCCTGTCTTGTGCGCCATGTGGGGGCTCAAAATCATTGATCTCCATTAATACTGGGGCGTGTTTTGGCGACCTCGACAAGAAACAAGTTTCTGACGTCAAATTCACAGACTAGAAACGTATTTTTGAGAGCTACGCACGGGTCGGTAACCAGGAACAGTTTGTGACGTGGGAACATTTCAAAGAAATTAATGTTCTCAAAATGCACAGCCTTAATTTTTTTTTCAAGTAATGGAACTAAGTTTTTGTAATTTTATCAACATTGTTGAATTGGTATGCTTTAATATTTTTCATTTTTAAAAGAATTCTGTCGATACTTTTTGTATGTTTGTGGAATCAGCCATCTTGAAACCAATCCTAACCGAGCCAACTTGGTTACGGTATGGTCGGAACAGCTGCGTCACTGCGGTTGAACAGAACACGCGAAAACGCTAAACCAATGACCGAAGTCTGTTTGTGGTCGAGGTCACCAAAACACGCCCCTGTCAGTATTAATGGAGATCAACAGTCAAAATGTACGCACAGGATCGGAATTGACCACCAAAATGGCGGAAATGGTAGACGCGCATTGTGCGGAGGTGCATTCCGCGTCATGCAAGAAGCCAATACCAGTTTATGCATTGAAAATGGTTCAAGTCGATTCTTTGAAAATGTATTGTTAATTTTGTAACCCCATCTTAAATCTCTGGGTATCCCAGTTTTGCCAACGTTTATATTCGCACTTCTAATTGCACTTCGGTTCAGACGATGCAGGCGTATTAATATGACAGACGCCCTCAGCAATAAAAAATGTCATAATATAACAAAACTATAAAAAGTCTAGACATAAATAAAAATAAAACAACAACACTGACAGCAGTAATTATTGTGGAACACAGCATACCGGGGCGCAATTGAATACAGCGGTAGCCATCGTGGAGACGTTCGTTGTTGATTGTGTTACATAGTAAAGTTACCATCTTGAGTTAGGAAATTAACGACATTTCAAATATAAACTGTATAATGACATAACACTTATAACAAACATTCCAGCAAAATGTGTCTTATATTTTATTACTCACACTCGTCAATAAATTATTGTTCTGTATGATGCAAAGTGGATTATCGTACAAATTTCACCGTAAAAGAACTGCATTATTACAGGAAACAATTTTGTTCGTAGCCTATACACTAATCGGAGCAGCTCGTCCATGGTGGTTTACACCACCGCAGCTATGGCCGCTGCACGTGCGCGCGATGCGGCTATAGCGCGTCAGCGGCGCGTATGTACCAATCAGCATGGAGGATTCACAGTGCGTGTGCGTGGACGTGCGCGTCCGGCGGCCATAGCTACGGTGGTGCAAACCACCATGGACACGCTGCTCGGAGTGTATAAGAAAAGTAGTGGATTTCGCCATAGTTTTTCAAAGTGCGTGGTTCTGATAGGTGGGGTGCTTGTTTTTTTTTTGGTGGACTTTTTTCCCATGGGTCACAACAGCTTTGGCTTCATAACTATGACCTGTTGGAACTTCACAGCCATAAGCAGCAGGCTCCAGGAGGGATCGCAGGTTATTATTAAACAGGTCTCTGTCAATCAATTGAATTGAGTTTGAGCTATTGATTGTCAGTCGGATGTCCAGTTGAGGCTGGTTGGCGCTCCAGAGTCATGTCATTACCACGACGACTTGAGGAGAA
Organism: Marthasterias glacialis; assembly: GCA_911728455.2. Lineage (NCBI taxonomy): Eukaryota > Metazoa > Echinodermata > Asteroidea > Forcipulatida > Asteriidae > Marthasterias > Marthasterias glacialis. The sequence continues at coordinate 4,548,076 of OU452234.1, forward strand.
GACTATGGCCTTCATGGCTACTCGAAATCGCAGATCCATGGCGCCATATATGATTGGGTTAAGAGAGGATTGTAGCATGGCAACCAGAACCGACACGGTGAAGTAGCTATCTGGTATGCCGCAGTTACCGTTAATCACCTGGCACATGGAGCCAACTATGTAAGGGAGCCAGGATACAACAAACGTTCCCATCACCATGATCATCATGGCTATAGATTTATTTTCCCGAGACGAAATGCGAAAAATTGGGGTAGCCTTGATTTTATGGGTGCAGCGGTGGGATTGACTGCGATTCAAACCGTCTGAGGTTTGATTTTCGACCGATAACTTAGTTGACAATGCATTTAGAGCTTTTATTCGCCTGGAATGGTGGCGAGCCACTTTGAGAATGTGGTAATAACAGTAAGACATGATCCCCAAGGGAACACTGATGTAAAAAACGACGCAGAAAATGGCGAACGATAGTTGGCTTGTGCGCCAATCAACCAGACACAAGGATTCGCTTTTGATGTACCTAAAAGTTGCCCATGGTGACAGAGGAAGCACTGAGACCAGAAGGCTTTGACACCAAACCCAAACCAGGAAGATAACTACCGTCCGTTTAGTCATTATGGAATAGTACTTCAAGGGCCGGATGATGGCGCAGTAGCGGTCAATCGCAACCACGGACAGGGTCAAGATGCTTGCTGCGGGCAGTAGCATATTAATCGCCCCGCTCACTTTGCAGAAGGTCGTTCCAAGTAACCAAGACTGCTGCGTACAAGTGACGAGCGCAACAGGCATTAGGGTTACACCAATGAGGAAATCGGCGATGGCGAGGTTCAGGATAAAGGCCGAGGTGATGGTTTGCAGGTCATGAAACTTGGCTATGCTTAGAATGATCAGAGCGTTTCCCGCCACTGTCAAAAATGCGAAGACACAGATGGCGCTTGTCTGTACTGCAACTACCACTGCCGGCCACAACTCATCACTAACCTCCCCGTCTGAATCAGTTCCATTGAATATAGGTACCGAGTAGTTTGATGCAGTGTGCTCCACAGTTGCCATAACACGTCTGTTTACAAATCACGTTTTGTGGTAGTTACTTTAATAATCCAGAAGTAATTTTCGGTGCCAAGAAGACACACTGAGGGTCATCTGTAGAGAATGACACTTGAACGAGTGACGCTTTAAACGGTCGTGACAGCTTGAGAAAGGTGCAGAGCAAGTTAAACGTTTCTCAGATCTTGTACCACCAACAAAGTAAACACTTTTGAGGAGTTACGGAAACAGGAACGGTCGCATTTTCTTCAACTGTCCTGCAATCTCAATGAATCTGTGACATGCTTCACTGCTGTTGCGTCGACGACAACAAGTGATCGTGGCAGTATCTTCTGCGGGTTTTAAAGTAATCTGCTAACCATGCGACTTCATGTGAAAAATTGCAGTCAATATATTGTACACATTGATACTAAATTAGTTTGTCAATGGACCCTTGTTGCATGTGCAGCGAATGTTCCAGCAATTATTAATTAATAAAACTGCCAATTTTTAAGCCCATGCCGGATCAAACTCTTCAGCATCGGAGGCGACTAGCAACTCGCTTCACCGGCAGATGTTGACAGACCGTGTGACTTAACCGGAGCGATGAGTATTTTTTCCACGGTGTAGCCTTCACAGCAGTTTCCCGTGCGTAAAGTGTAATCGGCAGGCACAGCTCGCTAGCTCTATTCGGTTGGACTCGAAGACAGACATGGGCTTTTATATCCAAACAATATATAACTGCTGACGTCACCACAGAGTCAATGTTTACTGCACGCATGTATGTCCGCTCTGCGCCAATCATGACTGTTATTGCTTATTATTCATAATCTTAAACACGCGAGAGAGGTATAGTGCCCAAGTTGCTGATTTGCATATTTCTTACAGGTCTTCCTAGTGGTCAACTGGTGTCACTTCGGACACAATGCCTAAGAAAATAACAATACCAATATGATCTAGTTTGTGTTAGTATGTGTTTTTTTTTCTCCCGGATGACGTCAAGTGCATCTCAACCTAAGACTCTTTAAAAAAAGATATCCAATATTGTAATGTATCAAACCTCCCAAATGGAGTTTACACATTCACATTATGCGCATGCGTGGGGGCTACTGACCAATGAAAAGGTGGGTTCACCCATACCTTTAAGCAAAAACATGGGATTTGTTGTTTAAGGAAAGACATCTTATGACGTTTCCTTAATTTAAGGGCCTTTTCGAAACCTCGGCTTAGACTACGTCTTTGGCTGCGGGCTCCGTCTGATGATGGAAACACCGTGCACAATGAACACTGCTCCAAAATTGATGGAGCTGGAACTCAAGTGGAGGTTTGGAAAAGGCCGAGAGTAAACGTTTGCCATCAGCTCCCAGGTCAACAGCCGTCCATGATTGCAAAGCTTATCAGATTTCCCAAGCAAAACTTGCTGCACCGGTATTGATTATAAACAAACAGCAATATGACACAAACAAGCACGTAGATATGACCATCATTGTCTGACCGTACTGGAACGGTGTGCCAAAAGAATCCGTTATGGTAATAGTTTTGACACCAACAACCAAGAAACATGTTCAGGATGTGAACTTCATTCACCAAACCGACTAATTACACAGTGCTTCGCGAAATACTCTTCGTGTGCCCGCAAGGACATAACGAAAGTGCGACCGGTGTCATATTCTGTCCTGGGGTAATGTGTCCACCATACGGTAAATTAACGTGGGGTGGGGAAGTTTATTCAAAAGAGGGCGCTATCAGAAGGAGTTAGTACACAATTCGCCGTATGCCCGGACAGAATCTCCTGCCGGACAGAATCTCCTTCCACACCGGCAGCAGAAGGTCTTCAGCAATTACTGTCTAAAAATGTGTTTAAAGAAAACTGAGTGTGAAAGTTTGGTAATCTTTCTGCTATTTGTAAGTCATTGCAGGAAAGTTCAATTTAGCATAGGAATGGAAAACATGTCTTTGGTGTATTCTAGCAACAATTATACAACAGTTATGTCATACTGTTGTTCAAAGGAGCCATGTTATTGCGTGTGACCTTCTGCTAGGGCAAAAAAAAAAAATGTAATTTGTGTGCCCGGAGAAAACTCGTACAGCTTACGACCCTTTGCCCGGACACACCACGTACTGCAAATGATATAAACAACTCGTAGGCTATAACGTATTCACTCTTTTTTGCGAAGACAAATAAAACTTAAGAAAACCTGAATGATTTCACAATGTACGACGTTCAATTTGCTTGACCAATCAACTTTGCAGGGCATCGTGAAAGAGTGTCCTCCGCAGAAGAGCAGCCCGTGTTTCTTTGGTCATTGAATGCATTTTAAAACTTACACAAAATGTTTATTTGGATTCTGGACTTGGGTGACATTTCCAAAGACGCACTTGTCTTTCAAGTAACTATTTGACAAATTGAATCATGTTATTGATATACGATCGGTTTTTTTGTGTTTTCAAACCATAATACGTCACCAATCGCCGACCCCCACCGCTGTCGATATTGCAGTATGTTTAAACATGCCACGCAGCGTTTCCGAAACGTAGGCCTAACTCAAACAGGCCACAAATCAATAGGAAATCCATTTTATGAAAAAAAAGTTAAGCATCGATTTGGACGTTGTCTATTTCTTGTAACCGGAGACGAGTCCCGTTTGCAATTCAAGTCGACAAACAGCGACGCACAGTTTGTTTTTTTCGAAGTTGTTACCACAGTGTATACAGAAACCAAGCTCTATGGAAAATGATACCAAGCTATCGTCACCCCGAGACCTATTGTCTTCAAAGTATGATAAATATTAACAGGTGAAACACTCGCATTATCTTTCAAACTCAATCAGATAGCAATACAATGATTATTCCAAATGTTTTGTTGTTGTTGTGTGAGAAGTATGACGGCGCAACAGATGTAGTTTTCTCATTGAGCCCACCTTCGTTCTGTCAAATTTTTTTTTGTAAAGGCTGTGTATGTAGTGTATTGTATATCAGTTTTCTGTGGTGGCTTTAAAGGGACATCGCAAATATATATTGACGCCAATATTGGCGTCAATATTTGCAACATGGGGCCAAGTCGTGAATATTGGCGTCAATATTTACGACTTGGGACAAAGTCATGAATATTGGCGTCAATGTTGGCGTCAATATTTGCAACTTGAGGTACAAATCGTGAATATTGACGCCAAGGGGCTAGGGTTCGAATCCCACCAGAAGTAGCATGTGGATGTCCCCCCACTGTTCGTGTACATGTGCTTATCATAAGCGTGTGAGAACTCTTTGGTTAAAGAGGGGGGGGGGGGGGGGGAGGGGTCGATTTTCCCACACTTTTACACAGATAAAAACACAGATGGATTTTGTGATCGTGCAGATAGATTTTTGAAGCTTTCCCCTTAAGTTTTTTTTTTTATAAAATTGATGTGGGGTCGTTCTTGTAAAAGTTAAAGCCAAAGCTCAACATTGGCAAAAAGTCTGTAAATGCTTCCATTCTTTTATCAAATCGAGGTATATGTGATAAAAACAACCTGTGAAAATTTCAGCTCATTTTGTTGTTTCATTTGCGAGAAAACGGTAAAAATGCATTCAGCATTTTCGACGCCTTATAGGCAGTTTTGGTCTCACATGAGACGAAATATAATTCTAAATCTGATCGCTTGTATTATCCAAAAACGATAACACTTCAGGCAGAAATGTTTCAAGGAAAGTTTTCTGCCACCATTACCTTTACACCATGTAAGGCAGATGTACGTCTGTGAACACTTTCACTGTTACCAGTGTTGAGCTGGGGCTTTAAAGCGGTTTGGGTAATACGCTGGTATTGGCTGATTTGAGTAGTCAAAATAAGCCACTGTGAAACAAGTTTGGTTCTAAAACGTACGCAAATATCATATTTGAGATGAACCATTAATGTTAGTTGTTCCATGACCCCGCCCCCGGATCTATACAGGCCTAAGTTGTTGTCCACCGTTTGACCTCTGTGAATATGACCTTCATTGGATGATATCCTGTTGGTTAGTGATGACGTTTTGGAGCCGGAAGTGCAATGGAAACGAATAGTATACATACATGTACATAAACGTTCTTTACACTGCACTCCCGGCTCCAAAACGTCATCACTTACCAACAGGATAATGATGACCCGGAAATGCGGTTTGTCAACTCATGGTTGACCTCACTCTATTTACCAATGGCTTATAAAACCAGATTGGTTATTATTGTGTCTTTCGGGTCTCTTTCCGAAATGGCTGTGGGTACGGCTACTTTATAATCGCAGCAACGAAGCGGAAACATGGGCTAGTGCTTCTAGCTAGCCGTGAGCAAACGAGCCGAAGCCATGTTTACACCTTGAGTAGCTAGACTGGTTCCTGGTCCCTACATCGTTCTCATTCTGACTGTATTATACAGTCAGAACAAAAACGATGTGGGGACCGGGAACCAGTCTACTCGAGCACCTTTAGGGCTGTGCGTAGAGCAAGGGGCTGTGACAAGCATACGTAATACCAGACTATAAGGCCGAGTGGCGGAAAACCACGTTAAGGTAAACAACAGTGGCAACAGTTTTAAACAGAAAAAATAAACTTTTACTTCCTCATACCAAGGAGGATCAAGCTATTCTACAAAGTTACCATACATTGAGCATTTACGTCTTTTTTGATTGTATGACTATACCCGCTATATTACGAAACATTGATTGCTGAGTTACACTTCTGTGGATTTATTGTGAGTACTGTGCGATTATTTGAACTTTTTTTTACAAGTTGAAACATCGGAGCAAAGCTTTGAACAAAAAAAAAGGTGAAATCACAAGTGTCCTTATTTGAAGGGACACGTTGCCTTTGGATTGGGCGTTTTCTTCAGTGGGCTATAAAAACGTTTGTTGAGAAATGAATAGAGTTGGAAAGATGTTTTGAAAGTTTAGAGTATAATGATTCACATATTATAATATCCCTCTAAATTGTGATGTTTTCGTTTAATTTCGTGACAGAAAACGGTCCGCCATTTTTGTAGAACAAAATTTTTGACTCCAGGAAATGGCGGACCGTACGTTCTATGTAGAGTGTGGTCCCACTGGTTGTATTTCCGAGAGGCAAATTTTGAATCACTCGCTACTTCCAACAGACTGTGGGTGTTTTATTGCATGAACAACTCTTACAAGGGAGCAAGTTTTAAGAGATTTGAAGGCAATGTGACCTTTACATTAACAATTGCGTCTCTGTGGGAATTTCTGGGATGGGGTGATATTGCAGTATTAACAATGTCGAAACCGGCAGTTGTTGACATGATAGGTGGGGGGAATAAATTGACGTTTTGTTTTTCATATGAAAGACTGGATTTTATCAACCTCGTTATCAGCATCAAATCTCCTGAGAACGTTTCTCACCTAACACTACATTCTAACACCATTCGCACTACACAAGATTTTAAATTAATTGATTTTCCATATCGAAAACAAAGGCGTAACTAAGGGTGGGGGGGGGGGCACGGAGGCACGTGCCCCCCCCCCAACTTTCCTCCGTGCCCTCCCCCTCCCCATCTATTTGAAATCTGGACTTTTGAGCTTATCCATTTTCAAAATAAAATGTTACATTTTATAAGCTTTTATGTAGTAATTTCAAAAACTATTTTTTTATGTAGTATTTACAGACAGACAATGTATTTTACCTCCACCACAGATTGTTTTATAAAACATAATAAACGGCATAACATAAGAGCGCTGAAAGGGGCCTGTTTAAGGAAAGTACAAACGGAAACTACAGTTTAAATTGGCCAAAAGTGCCCCCCCCCTCCTAGAACAAATGGTGCACCTCCTTGTGCCCCCTAAATTGTTACGCTGCTGATTGAAATTAAGTTAGATATCACAAACGGACTCAACTTTCTCCGCTCTCTTTAGATCGGTTTGGCGTATAGGATCGAGATGCAGGCGCCTTCTTGTCTAACAGGGTTGCTGTTGTCCTCAATAGTCATGTTGTCATCTCCTGATGTGGACCGAGTTTCTTGCGGTATTTATCCTCGGTCATTTCTGTCCCCTTGGTGTGGTGCGGTCATCTTGTCCCCACATCCCTGTCACCCATTCAAATCAATGAAAGCGAGGCTGGGATGACAAAAACGGACAAACAAGACTCGATATTCGAGATTGCTTTTCGGCAAACGAGATTCGATAAACATTTTAAACAAAAACAGACAGATATCAAAATAGTTGATAAAAATTAAATTAAAAAAAAGAATAAAATAATTTAAATTAGATTAAATTACATTAACACTCATGCAAAGAAAATTAAATGATTTTTTACTACTAAAGAGCGAGCTGAGGGCATTTGGAATGGAAGTTGCTTTTATAAAAAATATTTGAAATGGTGAATAAATATTATTATTTTACTATTGCAGCTAACACCTAAACTGCGGTGGTCAGATTACATAAAAGATCACATTAAAAATTATTGGTTTCCTCTGCAGAGGTTCGTTTGGCCGGCGGTCAGGATACCGTACCGAATGCTGGCAGGGTCGAGATCTGGGACCGAAACTCCTCGGAATGGCTTGCTGTATGTGGCGATGGTGATTGGGACTTTGACAATGGTCAGGTAGTTTGCCGAGAGCTCGGGTATCCCGGAACAGCTCAGGTGACGATGGGAGCGTGCTTCGGGGACGGTGCGTTGAATAGGTCCGTCAGTGGATTCCAGTGTTACGGAAGTAAGAACTGAACTTAAATGCATTAATGTGAACTTAGAAATGATTTTATTTATGAAAGTGTTCCGTGACATTAGAACCTACCGTGCATACGCTCTCCAATGATAACATCCAAGATCACGACTGAATCGAAGACTAATTGCCTTTTAGAAATCGTGGCTTAGGCGTCGGCTATGGCTTTGGTCACATAAGCTTTCGTCACACAGATTCAAAAAAGATGAGGAAGCCGTATGGAGGATGAGCAAAGCCGAAGCCATGATTTCAAAAAGGCTCTGTGTGTTATATAGAGTCACTTTTTGGATCATTCTCATCCGGATGCAGACTGAATCTTTACAAACACAATTACCGACTCGGTATAGTTTGAACCCCCCCCCCCAAACTATGGGGTGTCCATTCAGAGCCACCATACATTTTGAAGTATGTAAGAATGTTATACTTCAAAATGTATGGTGGCTCTGAATGGACACCCAAGAATATTTAAGAATTGAAAGTTACATAGGCCCTTTTCCAAACCACGGCTTTTGGATTGTGCTCCGGCTTGGGCTCCGTTCACCCGATTGAAGCCCCGTAGGGAAAGCGAACGTTTTCTAAACAACTGGCGGAGCCTTAGCCCAAGCCTCAGTCCAAGCCTCAGTCCAAGCCGTGGTTTCGAAGATGCCATAGAGCCATTACCCCCTTTCCTTTTAAACCGTTAGTTACCTTCATGCAGTAATGGCCCAATCAAAATAAAAACAATGTAAGGTACCAGACATATGTGTTTCAATCTCACATTTTGTTGGCGTTGATTTGCATACAGAAAAGAAGAAGAAGAATATCATAGGGAAAACAATGTTTTTAATGGAAAGGTTATAAAATTTATAAATCATTGTTATTTAGGTGAGATTACCCTGGAGCGATGTACACATTCTGATAATGTAATGGATGCACCGTGTGACAGAGGCCAAACAGCTGAGGTTATTTGCAAAGGTAAAAATAATGAGTAACAAGCTTTGTAGGATCCATGTATAGAATGATATTTTCTCTATTTTTTTTTTATATATAATATATAATTAAAAAATGAACAGATCAAGAGAGATTATACGGTGGTCAAAGAGCTTTTGGAATTTAAAATGTTGATGCTTCACATTTTGAGCGCAATATAACTTAAGCTTGTGGAGTAGTAGACCGTTCCGGCCTGTCAATCAAACTGTGCGCGTTGACCAATTGGATCACGCCTTGTGGTCATGTGACCTCGGTCAAACTCGGCCACACGTGCAGCGTAAACGTACGCGAACTAAGGTGTGTGGGCGGGGCTTGTTGCCAAAGCCGGAACGGTCTATAGGGAGTGTGAGCCCTTGGCTTTTCGTGCATGCATCCAATGAGATACTTTTGAGACGCTGCAACTGTCCTTTTTGGCAGTTCTGAGCATACACGCACATGCTCAGTATTGCACGCGAGGACCGTCCAAAAGTCTCCCATTAGACTTTCCCATGAATTATGTTAATTACATTCACGCATGCGTACAGACGCTATTGGTTAGCAAACGCCATAGAGATGTGCACGAGGCAGACGCATAAACGCGTGTGCGTCATCACGCCACTATTAGCCCCACACGGTGTGCATTTATTTTCCACGTGGGAAAGGTCTATTTATACCACTTTTAATTTTTCCTTTCACTTTCTTGGAAACGCATTAAGTTTTTTTTCTCTAGTTTTGCGTAATGCATCCACTCTATCATTGGTACTGGTACCTTCGTACCGAAACAAGACCCGTGGGTTTCTCGAGATGGCCCTCCTCTTATCACGCCTTGTTCTCTATAAAATCGTTGGTTTCATGAGTAGAATAAACCAACCAACCCATCAATGTACTAACCAGAAATTTTAATCAAAAACTGCCAATTAGCTCCAGGCTATATCGGTTGCTTTCGGGATCGCCCAGGAGGTAACAGCATCTTCACCGACAAAGAAACCATTGAAGACTTGACGACGGAGACGTGCCTCCAGCTGTCCCGGAGCCAAGGGAGTCAAGCACCGTACATTTACGCTGGGACGCAGAATGGCAACGGGTGCTTGTACGGTCTGAGGAACCGGGATTTTTGGAATAGCGGGGAGCGGGAGGATTCAGATTGCGACGTTGTCTGCGACGGAAACTCGAACCAAATATGTGGTGGCGCTAACAGCGGCCCGATGGAGCGACTCTCAATCTACGACGGTGAGCAAAAATGATCAAAGTGTATTGCTTAGAAAACTTGGTTTTAACTTTTTTTTTAGTATTGAATGCAGATGCTAATATTCCTGCAACTGAAAAGTCATTTTGGTGAAGTGAAAATAGTAACCATTTAATATTTATTACATTATTTTAAGGATATACCTTATACATTGACGTCATCGCACCGCCATCTTAGAGGTAAAACGAAGATGAAACAACGGAAAACGCACAACTATGTACGCGCGCCGCGCACACAATCGGCCGATGAGCTACCTTCTTTTGACCTCTTGACCCTCTTTTGTTGGGGGCGCCCTACTCAAACGACGTCATGTGCATATTAGGTCTGTTAATAGAGCAGTAATAACAAGCTTCAGAGTACAGTTTGGGCTTAGCTAACCCATGTTCTTTATGACCTTAAATCTCTTCGGAATAGTGTTGGTTCTGAGTAGAGCCAAAGTATACCCGGGGGATAGGATAAGGGACGTGGAGTATCGACGTTTCGAACGGTGTGCTCTTCTCATCTTCAGGAGAAGATGAAGACAAGCTTATAGGCTGGATAGAAGGTTCTACTTTTGAAAAGGAGCTATGATCTTTTCCATTTTCCCCAGCAAATCTTGGCTACTGTGATGACCCGGGAACTGTCTCCAATGGCAGCCGGAATATACGTCACTCAGCTGACGACTTCTACTTCGGAACCATTGTCGAGTTTTCTTGTGATCCCGGATTTGAACTACAGGGGGGTCCATCCATACAATGTACCATGGGATTCAAAAGACACGGAGTTGAATGGAGCAATGACATACCTGACTGTTTGGGTGAGGAAAGAAACACAAGCAGCCCCATTTTCAAGGTCCAAAAATAGGATAAAAACAGGTTTTCTCTACCGTTGATTAACTTTTGATGTGTTGGGAGTGAGCAGTTCTAGAAAAAGCAACATTCTCGAGGTTCAAAAATAGGATAAAAACAGGGTTTCTCAACCGTTGATTAACGTTAGATGGGTTGGGATGATGGGTGACTAAAAAAAGCAACATTCTCCAGGTTCAAAAATAGGATAAGAACATGTTTTCTCTACCGTTGATTAACGTTTGATGGATTGGGAGTGAGCAATTCTAGAAAATGCAACTTTCTGGAGGTTCACAAATAGGATAAAAACTGTTTCTCAACCGTTGATTAACGTTTGATGGGTTGGAATGACGGGCAACTAAAAAAGCAACATTCTCGAGGTTCAAAATTAGGATAAAAACAGCTTTTCTTTACCGTTGATTAACGTTTGGTGGTTTGGGATGATGGGCAACTAAAAACAGAGCAACATTCTCAAGGTTCAGAAATAAAAATAAAAACAGGACTTTTCAACAGTTCAACAGGTGGGTCAATAAGCAGCGGCGTAGCCAGGATTTGGCTCCTATGGGGGCACATGGGGAGGGGGTGGGAGGAATTGCTTTCCAGTGGGGGCCCAGGTACCACGTTTTTATAATAATTACATGTATCTACTTTTTTTCATGGGGGCACCTGGGGGGGGGGGGGCACTGGAAATTTGTGGGGAGGCACGTGCCCCCCGGAGGCCCCCCCCTTGGCTACGCCGCTGTAGTAAGAGTGAACAGGATAAAATCAAGATCTTAATCTAAACACATCTAACATTTTATAATTTTTGCAGCTGTAATAACTCCCCCACCCTCGGAGCGGACGAACACTGAAGAGCAAACAGCAGGTAATAAGAAAATAATAGGATAAAACAGGAGTTTCCTACCGTTTGATGGGTTGGGAGTGAGCCACTCTAGAAAATGCAACATTCTGGAGGTTCAAAAATAGGATAAAAACAAGTTTTCTCTACCGTTGATTAACGTTTGATGGGTTAGGAGTGAGCCCCTCTAGAAAATGCAACATTCTCGAGGTGCAAAAATAGGAAAAAACAGGTTTTTTTCTACCGTTGATTAACGTTTGATGGGTTGGGATGATGGTCGGGCAACTAAAAACAAAATGCAACATTCTCGAGGTTCAGAAATAGAAATATAAACATGACTTTTCAACCATTGATTTATTTCAGATGGGGTTATAAGAGTGAACAGGATAACACAAGATCTTCTAAACACATCTAACTTTTTGTAATTTTTGCAGCTGTAATAACTCCCCCACCCTCGGAGCGGACGAAAACTCAAGAGCAAACAGCAGGTGAAGATAAAACAATAGGATAAAAACAGGAGATTCCTTTACCGCTGATTAACGTTTGAGGTTCAAAAATAGGATTTAAACAGGTTTTCTCTACATCTGATTAACGTTTGATGGGTTGGGAGTGAACCCACTCTAGAAAAGCAACATTCTCGAGGTTCAAAAATAGGATAAAAACAGGTTTTCTCAACCGTTGATTAACGTTTGATGGGTTAGGAGTGAGCCACTCTAGAAAAGCAACATTCTCGAGGTTCAAAAAAGGACAAAAACAGGTTTTCTCAACCGTTGATTTAACGTTTATTGGGTTGGGGGTGAGTCACTCTTGAAAATGCAACATTCTCGAGGTTCAACAATTTGATAAAAACAGGTTATCTTACCGTTGATTATTAACGATAGTGGGTTAGGAGTGAGCTACTCTAGAAAAGCAACAATCTCAAGGTTCAAAAATAGGATAAAAACAGGTTTTCTCAACTTTTTATAATTTTTGCAGCTGTCATGACCAAGCCTTCTACTGCCCCACCCTCGGAGCAGACGAAAACTGAAGGGCAAACAGCAGGTAATAATAAAATAATATCAATAAAAGATAATATTCAATTTATACCGCGCTTAATACTATCGTTTCAAGCGCTCTGGTGCTGTTGTTTTTGCAGAATATTTAACTGATACCATTACCAAAAGGATACCGGTACATAGTTACAAATAAAATACCCTAACATAACTAAAAGTAGGCCTTTATTATTTTTAGCATGAGAATTGTAAACATTATAGATAAGGAAAATAACAGAAAACAACATAAAATATAATGAACTTATTATAGGCCTACCATTATTCTAAAACAATGATAATATGTTTATATTATTATTTTAATTTAGGGCGAAAGCTATTGTGATTCTCTACCCGCTAAACACTAATTTTATAGAACCTAAAACAATCCCCAAAGAATACACCATCCCAGAACCAAAAAAAAAAAATATAATCTTATCAATTATTTTGACTCCCTACAAGAAGATCTAAAGGATTTTGTCAGATCTCAAATCGAAACATGTTTTTTTTTCCTGTCTGTTTCTAGACACAGGTGCGTGTGCTGGACTTGGGGCCGCCGTGGCGTTCGGCATCCTCTTGTTCGCTGCTTTGGTTGGAATCGGTTACTGGAAGATGAGGTACAAGATGATAAAAGTTTAACCGAAGATGTCGAAAGTCTGCTGAATTATTGTGTGTCTTGTTGAGTTGACTTCAAAAGAAAACTTGACTTAATTAAAACGATGTTTACACATTCTAATGAGGGACAGGAACCATTCCATTGTTTTTACTTAACTATAGCCTATCAGCGGCGTACCCAGGATTTGTTCACAGGGGTGGGCACGGGGGAACGGGGGGGGAACATTGCTTTTCAGTGGGAGCCCGGGGCCATTTTTTTTATGAATTGCATGTAAATGGATTTGTTTTTTAGGGGGCACCTGAGGCAAAAGAAATTTGTGGGGGACAAGTGCCCCCAGGCCCCCCGTGGCTACGCCGCTGCTCTGGGTAATCATGAAGTCTTGGGCATACAAGCGGTATGGGATGTTGATACTTCGACAAAATAATAATGGACAACAATCATCTGTATATAGACCGAGCTTATTTTATTTTTTTGCAGTAGATACATACAAAAGTACTAAACCTATAGCTCTTTATAGGTGTGTGAGAGGGAAATTGGGCCACAATGGCACAAAGAGAGTCGAAGGACCGAGTGATGGCGAAGTACAGTGCCGTAACTAGGGTTAAATTTTAGGGGGCCACAAGGGGGTGCACCATTTTTCCTAGGGGGGCTCTTTGGCCAATTAAAACGTTTGTATTTTTCCTAAACAAGCCCCTTTTCAGTGTTTTCTGAGGTGTTGACGTAAAACAAAATACATTATGTGTGCAAACAATTCAAAATAGTTCAAAAAAACATTGAAATTACTACGTAAAGGCTTACAAAATGTGACATTTTATTCTGGTAATTTTTAATCTCAAAAGTCCAGATTTTTTTTTTTTTTTTTGGGGGGGGGGGGCACCCCGGGGGGGGGGGGGGGACACGGACATCAGTTGGGCCCTCCGTGCCCCTCCTTAGTTACGCCACTGGCGAAGTATGATGAGTAAAACGTTGGGGAGATGTTTTAGGATTTTGGTGGTGGGGGAAAGTTTTGATTTAGAAATGATATCTCACGGAAGACCTCATTTCCCATAGAATAAGGTTAGATGGCGTATAATAGTGGTCAACACGGTCGTTTCTGGTCAGCACTCTTTTAAATAGTTAGATTGAAAGTATGGGGGATCTATGAGGTCGTATAGCCTAAGAATGTGTGCGGTGTGTTTATACTTAGAAGCAGGAGTGGGTCTTGTGTTCATTAGGCACCTGTTTTATGTATATAATAATTAGAAGAATTTGTGAAATTGCCCTTGCAGAACCAACAGTAAACATCCAGAAGCACGCAACGGACACGAAGGCAAGATGGAGCTTGCGAAACTGTCCCCCTTGAACGACATCACAGGAGATGATAAAACAGCCGTAGAAAGTACCCAAGATGAGGAAAATAACAAAACTAAAGATTCTGGCTGGGTGGATAACAAAGTCTATGAATCCGCCGATGACCCTTCATGTCCCGAATATGTTGAGATTACTATTTAAACACTTACGCTCCTATTCCAGATAATGGACCGATCCATTGAGCCCCGCCTCTTTACGTGTTGTCCAATCACAGCCTCGGCTACGTCACTGACAGTCCGACAAAATCTGACACGATAAAATCCTAAAAAAATGTAAACATGTACGGTGTGCGTACTTATAGCGCGCGCGTTCATGTGTGCGTTGAAAAGACGCATATTGTGCTGACCACGTGTACAGTGGTGATATAGCCAATGCTGTGATTGGTCAATATGTTTTTGAAGGGCTGGGCTTAATGGAGCAGTCTATTACATAAGGGAATAAAGGTGTGATGAAGAGGTTTTTAACTATTGTTTAAAACCGATGTTTTAAACAATAGTTAAAAACCGATTCAGCACACCTTTATTCCCATTCATAAATGCCCTTTTCGTTAAAAACCGTAATAATGTAGACAAATCCGTGAAACCTTTTGTTTTTTTGAATAAGTTATTTTTCAATTCTTGCAACGTCTTAAGGCTCCATTACGCAAAGGGTCAACGCTCATACGGTTTCGCGTACGCGCGCGCATTATTAGACTTTACATTTAGTACCGCTATGTATTGATTGCGCTACGCGTAAATTAGCATCTGCGTAAGCTCAGTGCGCCAACACGCGTATGGCTTCAAAGAGCGCAGAACGTGCCTTTACAGATCCAGCTATGTTTATATCACCCGTTTAAAACCGGTTTTAAACAGGCATGTGACCACCTTTCAACCAATAGGAATGCCCAAATTTTCCCAAACTGACTCGGGTATTTATGAATTGTGTATATTAGATCAAAAAGAAAATTAACTTTGATTGTGAGGACTGGGCTAAATCGCCGAATATTCGCCGAAGAAATTTTTGTTAAAATTGTTTTTCTCTGAACGAATTATTCCTACATAACTAAATAACTATTTGGCTTCGAAAATCGAGATATTAATGATAATTGTGTCACCTGACTTCTTTGGTTTCAATAAACATATGAAGCAGGGGCGGGGAGGGGGGTAGTTGCCTCAAAATTTGGGCAAAACAGTGTGAAAAGCTTGGGCAAAGCAAGAAGAATAAACTATAAAAATACTTTTTATTATATAATAGAAATTTGTACTTGGGTTTTTATCTGTGTGAAAAAGTTATGTTCAAAGATGTTGAAAGAGTTAATTTATATTGGGTCTTGTCCGACCCCCCCCCCCCCCGATCCCACCCTTGAGTGCGCCGCTGGTAACTATAAGAAACGCCTCAGCAACATCGTTTAGAAGGCATTCAGAAGTTCTGGCAAATATTATGAATATCCAGGAGATTTTTTCTCAACAGCGTAACACCCCTTTCCAAGATGTAGTCTGGGTATGTGCTGGAAGTTACTCAAGTCAGGTTTAGATGGGTGGGCGTATTCAAACGTTGAAGGGCTATGAGGCCTAAAATTCCCCAAAATTGAAAAAAAAAAATATAACTCTATATGAGCAAATATTTTTGATTTGATTTCAAGAGGCTGTGAGGTGACACTCCTTTGAATTTGTATAATGTTTGGATATCAGAAATTAGCATTTTGTTGATATTGGGACCCCTCTTTAGTAGTGTGGTGCACCCCTTCGGTACAGTTGCGCGCGCGCACACATCCGGGCTAGTTTGGTCGGATGCAGAGCTGCAGCTTCTTGGTTGGGAGCGCATTTCAAAATGGAGTCACGCCCGGAGGAGCACGTTTCGCCATTCGAGGCTGCAGTAAAATGGTCGAAACCGAGTGTATTCGTAGCATGTCGATACGTGAGTAGTTCACTTTGTACAATACATACCTTAAGAAACTGTTGGTGTAATTAACATTTCAAACAACACTTGTTCGGTACCATTTTTTTTTAACATGTCGAACAGCTCAAGTGGGGCTATGTACGTTTGCTCATTTCAAACATGGCGGCCGCTGAATCACGTGAATGTATGCCACGTAGGCGGAGGGTGGGGCGGGGGGCGGGGGTGGTATGGGGTCGCTAAAGGATCTTTCCTTTTTTTGTCCAAGTTCAACATATTTTAGTATTTTAATGGACCTAATTGAGTTACTACATATAGAGCTTGTCAAAGATGCAACTTTTAAGATTTAAATCAGAAATCTAACTTTTAAATTGTTTATTCCCAAAATCCAAATTCAATTTTTTTTTCGGAGTACCCCATTTCTCTCAAGGGTAAAGGCAACATTTTCCAGAAACAGTTAACATATTTTACGGCTGGAGGAAACTTTACTTATTGATCTATGACCTGTGAGAAATCATATAAGAAACTTCAATATGAAGTGTGTCAGATGCAAGTGGTTGGGAGAATCAACGATGCTTCAAGTCTCAGATTATTTTTCTTATATTTTACCCAAATGCTGCGGTTTGTTAACTGTCGCGATATTCTTGAAAATACTGAAAAGTGTTTGAAAAAACATTTTAATCGCAAAAGGATGGCAACACTTAACACAATCACTTCACAGTTATTGACAAAAATCAAAATCATGTCTAACATGATGCATGGATTACTAATTTGAAAGATAATTTTATTGTGAGCTTTTTTGAGATATGATAAAGGACGTCTAGCGATGTTTTAACTACATAATTTCCACAAGTTCAGCTCCCAGTCCCACTTCTGTCAGCAAACGTCCGTCGATGTCAGTTTTTACAAATCTAAAATCGATATATAGGAGTATACTCAATAATCAAACCCTTGTTGGCGCGAGTTAATGTTGTACACACGACCCGTGTATGACAGCATTGTGTCTTCATCACGGCAGAGCATTTTGACCTATTGTTTTGATCAGTACACACTTTATTATACTCAAATGGTCTACAAGACATTATCTTTCTCCTCAGCATACTGATTGCAACTTGAGTTGTTACACCAGCGGTTCTTTTCAGAACAATCACGATTATTTAGAGATTTCATCACAAGTGTTACGGCAAACCTTACCCCACTTTGCAAAGTTTCAAACCCCACTCATTTTGATGTCTGCTGCTAACCAAGTACTCTCATAATTTTGAAACAGTTATTTTGAGGGCTTAGAGTTTAGCAAAGGTATTTATTGGGTTGTTTCTTCCTTTTTGATTACTTTATCAGGTCGATCCAATGCTCACCCTTTGGACAAGACCCCCAATGTACTTTTTCAACATGGATGAGCCCCTCAGATGAGTTTACCAGTCAACAGCATTTACTGCAGGAACTCTGGCAAGCACCCTTGCAACAAGGGTCACTGTGGTCAACTGGCAAGCACCCTCTTGCAACAAGGGTCACTGTGGTGTCAGCCCAGCCCAGCCCACCTCAACTGGCAAGCGCCCTCTTCCAACAAGGGTCACTGATGTCAGCTCAGCCCAGCCCACCTCAACTGGTAAGCACCCTCTTGCAACAAGGGTCACTGTGATGTCAGCCCAGCCCAGCCCACCTCAACTGGCAAGCGCCCTCTTGCAACAAGGGTCACTGTGATGTCAGCTCAGCCCAGCCCACCTCAACTGGCAAGCACCCTCTTGCAACAAGGGTCACTGTGATGTCAGCCCAGCCCAGCCCACCTCAACTGGCAAGCGCCCTCTTGCAACAAGGGTCACTGTGATGTCAGCTCAGCCCAGCCCACCTCAACTGGCAAGCACCCTCTTGCAACAAGGGTCACTGTGATGTCAGCCCAGCCCAGCCCACCTCAACTGGCAAGCACCCTCTTGCAACAAGGGTCACTGTGGTGTCAGCCCAGCCCAGCCCACCTCAACTGGCAAGCGCCCTCTTGCAACAAGGGTCACTGTGATGTCAGCTCAGCCCAGCCCACCTCAACTGGCAAGCACCCTCTTGCAACAAGGGTCACTGTGATGTCAGCCCAGCCCAGCCCACCTCAACTGGCAAGTACCCTCTTGCAACAAGGGTCACTGTGATGTCAGCCCAGCCCAGCCCACCTCAACTGGCAAGCACCCCCTCTTGCAACAAGGGTCACTGTGATGTTATCCCAGCCCAGCCCACCTCAACTGGCAAGCATCCTCTTGCAACAAGGGTCACTGTGATGTCAGCTCAGGCTACTTCAACCACATCCATAGAACTCCTCTGATAATGTTATCTTGAACGAGACATTGATGATCAACCATGGATCTGTGATACAATCAAAGTATGTTTATCATAAACTATTGCAACAGATCACTTCTATTAAAGGTCCTCATTGCAATTTGTAAATTGGCAAGTAAATCAAGTTTATTGGTGACATCTTTTCCCTGAGAGTAATTGTGTGGCAAAGATTAACATGAATTTTTTTTCGGAGAAGAAAAAGCACAACTTTAAAGAAAACAAAACAATAAGAATACAATGGAAATACATATCGTAAAATACTACTATTAGAACCTGAGCATTACAAATTGGCAACTAAGAATAAGTCAAGGCAGCCGGCAATATTCTGGTTTTCAATAAAACAAATAAATGCAAAAAAGGAAATTACAGATCTTCTTTTTGAGATTTTGATAACAAGAAATAAGAATATGCTTCAATCAATAATCTTTGTTGTAATTTGTGAAATCATGATATTGTGTTACATGGATGTGTATAATGTTTCAAGACCATGCTCTGTGAATCGATGTTTAATGGATCATTTTGTTGTTTCCTTTCACATCTTCTACAGATCAACTAATCCAGACAGAGAGTGTTGCAGCTTCAGTCAGAGTGGCTGACAATCAACAGCAGAGATGTCTCAATCTGAACCCCATCTGTAGTCACATCCAACACTGCCGGGACAACTCCATCAGCTTGATGGCTAGAGGTACATTATCTTTCTCCTCAGCATACTGATTGAAACTTGAGTTGTTACTCCAGGGGTTCTTTTCAGAACAATCACGATTATTTGGAGAGTTCATCACAAGTGTTACTGCAAACCTTACCCCACTTTGCAAAGTTTCAAACCCCACTCATTTTAATGTCTGCTGCCAACCAAGTACTCTCATAATTTTGAAACAGTTATTTTGAGGGCCTAGAGTTTAGCGAAGGTATTTATTGGGTTGTTTCTTCCTTTTTGATTTCTTTATCAGGTCGATCCAACGCTCACCCTTTGGACAAGACCCCCAATGTACTTTTTCAACATGGATGAGCCCCTCAGATGAGTTTACCAGTCAACAGCATTTACTGTAGGAACTCTGGCAAGCACCATTGCAACAAGGGTCACTGTGGTGTCAGCCCAGCCCAGCCCACCTCAACTGGCAAGCACCCCCTCTTGCAACAAGGGTCACTGTGATGTCATTGTCAGCCCAACCCAGCCCACCTCAACTGGCAAGCACCCCCTCTTGCAACAAGGGTCACTGTGATGTCAGCCCAGCCCAGCCCACCTCAACTGGCAAGCACCCTCTTGCAACAAGGGTCACTGTGAAGTCAGCCCAGCCAAGCCCACCTCAACTGGCAAGCGCCCTCTTGCAACAAGGGTCACTGTGATGTCATTGTCAGCCCAACCCAGCCCACCTCAACTGGCAAGCACCCCCTTTGCAACAAGGGTCACTGTGATGTTATCCCAGCCCAGCCCATCTCAACTGGCAAGCACCCCCTTTGCAACAAGGGTCACTGTCGTGTCAGCTCAGGCTACTTCAACCACATCCCAAGAATTTCCCTGATGATGTTATCTTGAACGAGACATCAATGATCAACCATGGATCTGTGATACAATCAAAGTATGTTTATCATCAACTATTGCAACATATCACTTCTATTAAGGTCCTCATTGCAATTTGTAAATTGGCTAGTAAATCAAGTTTATTGGTGACATTTTTTCCCTGAAAGTAATTGTGGCAAAGATTAACATGAATTTTTATTCGGAGAAGAAAAAGCACAACTTTAAAGAGAAAAACAGTAAGAACTCTCACATGTACCTTGATGGAATACAATGGAACTACATATCGTAAAATACTACTATTAGAACCTGAGCATTACAAATTGTCAACTAAGAATAAGTCGAGGCAGCCGACAATATTCTGGTTTTCAATAAAACAAATAAATGCAAGAAAGGAAATTACAGATCTTCTTTTTGAGATTTTGATCACAAGAAATAAGAATATGCTTCAATCAATAACCTTTGTTGTAATTTGTGAAATCATGACATGGATGTGTATAATGTTTCAAGACCCTACTCTTTGAATCGATGTTTAATGGATCATTTTATTGTTTCCTTTCACATCTTCTACAGATCAATTAATCCAGACAGAGAGTGTTGCAGCTTCAGTCAGAGTGGCTGACAATCAACAGCAGAGATGTCTCAATCTGAACCCCATCTGTAGTCACATCCAACACTGCCTGGACAACTCAATCAGCTTGATGGCTAGAGGTATATGATACATGATTTCAACCCTACCCCATCCCCTCCTCAACTCTTCAGAATCCAACTGAACGTTTTGTTTGATTCTGTTGAACTGCACTAGTAAACCGATCATGCTCTACATGGGATATCAGGCATACCACCATAATCAGGGTCCAACAGTTTGGGTGTCCAGTTATGATGTTGGATTTTGAGTAAGAAAGGATCTTCAGAATACAGCTGAACGTTTTGTTTGATTCTGTTGATTCCATGTCTACACACTCTACCTTGACCACTCTTTCAACTTTATGGTTAAGTGTGTGATACATGATGATTTCAAGCCTACATCTCCCCAAACTCTCAGCTGATGTGGCAAGCCCGTCTATGATTTGCATAGGCCCTATTTTGATCAGAATGAGATATCAAAGTTAGAAACTCCAATTTTAATTCCGAAACAATATGGAAAATATAAAAACGTTTATACAGATGATATGTATCTAAAACTGGCATATTATTTAACCAGTTGGCGCCAGATGACCTGTTTACACGCAAATGTTTCCCCTGCCTGGAAACGAAAGCGGTACAGACGGCATTGTGTACAATCGGATTACTGGAGCCAAGGTCGCCTGGACATTCCACTGCTGAATGTGCACAGACCGCACACACGCCGTCTAACGCGTCGTTTCATCCTCACAAAGACAAAACATGGTCATGCATATGCCATTTTCTGGCACTAGAGAGGTTGTCTTTGTGTAATCCCCGGGTCCAAGAAGAGAATTACAAGACATTGAGAGGCTTCCACCATTGTTTATTCATTTTATTTTTGGCTCAATGGAAGTAAGTCAGAGTGAGCCAGGACTCAAGCTATGTTTCTTGGTTTAGTACCAACCCGACGCGCAGGTAACGACCGATGTTTTGCAATTCATGGTGTTTGAATTTGACATTTTCTCGGTTGAGAATAACAGAACGCACGATGCAATAAAAAGAATCTGGTTTCTCTTGGCTTTGTCAAGTCAGGGTTTCTTTGTGCCAGTGGTACTCTCAAAGAAAAATGATTCCAGCAATTCCAACAAAATGATCCCGTCAGGCCGGACGGGAAAAAAGGGAAGATACCAGCGACAACTGGTTAAGATCTTAGCATTTGGAAATACTTCTGAACCTGTCATAATTTTGCCGATTGTACATATTGCATGGCTTTTTAAAATAAATCTTTTACTCAATACTTAATTCTCTTTTTCTGCTACAGATCATATAAACCAGACGGACAGTGTTTGATCTTCAATCAGAGTGGCTGTCCATACAGCACACTGAGCAGAGATGCCTCAACCTCTCATCCTGAGGCCCAGCTGCAGTACCTCCAGAAGTCAGCCTCATTCAGAGTGGCTGCCATCTGAGCAGACATGCCTCAACCTGAGGACCAGCTGTGGTACCTCCAGAAGTTAGTCTCAAGAAATAACAACTTTATAATTTCAAGGTACGAATCATGATTGGTAAAGATAAGATAATATGATAAGTCAAGTTTTCATGAAAGCAAAAATGACATATCACGGTCAGTGGGCTGGCTAAAAGAGTGTCTCACCCTGCACCCCAAAGTGCCCCCAACCCTTCTTTAGAGGCTCACTATCTAGGGTATCAAATCGTCACCGTTTTGACGAACAGCGAATCTGTCCAAAAAAGAATTTTTTGGACAGTTTTTTGTTTTTCCAATTTTCTAAATGTAGTTGGTGTCCTTAACATTTCTGCAAAGTTTTATGTCCTGAAAGTGATTAGTTTGATTACTAAGCTAATTGCTAAAATGGCGAATCATTGTACTTCTCTGATTTGCGTTTTCGCGAAGTGACAAATTGGCGCACTGTGTGTATAAACGAACGGCGGCTGTGTGGGGCAAATTTGTTGTACTCAGCATTTTGCATTTTCACGAAGTGACAATCCGCGCATGGTGTGTAAACAACTTCCGCGCATGTGCGTACTTCATGTGTAAACAAATGGCGCGCTAGTGGGGCAAAACCGCTGTACTCGGCATTTTGCGTTTTCACGAAGAGACAAATCTTTTCTGAGCTTAGCAGCTGTTTAACAAAGAACCAAAAGAAATAAAAAGGTGTCTGTTTGTGTTATTTAACTTATACACCACCGTATCACAGGAAGATATTACATACTTTTGATAAAAAGACCAGTCAAAAAACAATTTTCAAAATGTGAAAACTTCAAAAGCGCTTTTCTCAAAATGCTGTTTTGCTGCTGCGTACACAAATTTGCTTGTTCGTGAAAACGGTGACGAAATGTTGGTCATTAAAAACTGTTACCTTAGAAGTAATTTGCTATCACCATTCCTGGGTGAGAAGGCTAGGCAAAAGTATACAGGTTTGGGTCATTGCACTTTTAAAGCTCTGCAGCCCACAGATTATTACCCCTTTACATATTATCATCATGTGGCGTTTCGTGGCTGATCAGATAAGACCACCAGACTCAAGCTCTGGTGTTTCTGATCATCAGAGTGTGGGTTCGAGTCCCGGTCGTGACACTCGTGTCCTTAACCAGTTGTGTCCTTAACCCAGAAGACAATTGTTTCTCCTGCCTGGAAACGGAAGCTGTGTAAAGACGCCATTATGTAATATCAGTTCACAGGAGCAAAAGTCACCCGGTCATTCAACTGCAGAGCGTGCACTGACCAAACACATGCCATATCAAATGGTTCGTTTCACTCACACAGGAAACAAAAAAGTCTCGAATATATTTGCATTTTGTGGCCGTTGAGAAGCAATTTTGTTTAATCCTCGAATATAGACCTTTGTCTTTTTGTTCCGAGAAGAGGATTACGAGACATTGAGAGGCTTCCACCATTGTTCATTCCCAGTATTTCGGCTCAATTGAGGTATTTCAGAGTGAGCCGGCAATCGAGCCATGGTTCAGTGTTTAGTTCTACTCCTTTGCTGTAGGTAATGGCCGATGAATTTTATCGTCAAGAAACAAATCAAATGATCCAATAAAGATAATCTTTGTTCTCTTGGCATCGACAAGTCAGTTTTTTTTTGGTGCCAGTTCCGGCAATTTCACCTAAAGAATCTCGCCAAGGTCCCGTGTGTTGTGTAATGCACGTAAATGAACCCAGTGCACTTATCGTGAATAGAAGGGGTTCACCCTGATGTTCCTGGTTTGATTGGCTGCAGATTACGCCACAACACCTTATTGGTAAAATGTAACATGGTGTTATGTAAAGGAACAGGTCTCATACTTCAAAACACAACTCTGCATACTTTGCAGAAAAAACACTGAGCGCTATAAGAACTGCGTATTATTATTTTTACAAAAACTTAGACAGTAATAGTTTGCTGTGTGTAGTTAATAAAATCGGCTGCAGTTCTAGCATTGGTGGTGCTACAGTTCGATTAATGGTGGTGTAATGGTTCAATCTCTTTGGAACTGTTGGTGGCATTAAAAGGGGGAACATTCTGAACCTGCATAAGGGACTTGGACACATTGCATCGTGGCATGAGGAGTCCCACTATCAGTCAGGGTAATAGTTGGGTGTTGAATTTAATCAAACTTCTCCACCGGAGAGCATAGTGCTGGTGTTATCATAAAATGGCTGTAGCAAAGTGCACCTATTTTGCAAAGAGAACATATTGTAAAACCAAGTACTGATAATTCATTGCATTTATTGTTATTGAATTTAGAGGTGTGTTGCATTATGGAGAAATATCTAAAAAGTAAATAAAACGAGTGTAATTCAAAAGAAAAAGTTGTCCCCCACAAGTTAGGTCTTATTTTTGAATGGCCTTGAAAAAACCCTAAATTTTGACCCAATTAAAAAAAGGTGAGATTTTGGTATTTATATTGAAATTTAACAATGTTCCCCGAAACATTTCCCTTTTCATCAGAATCTAGAGAAAATGCTCTACATGGTGACATGAAAATGAGATAGGTTTCATTTTGATTTACCAAAATCAAAACCATGAACGTGCACAGAATTTCAGAAAAAGACTTCTTTGTTATAGTTTCTTGAACACCCAATTTGGCGTCAATTTTAAAAGTTGAGTTTAATAAGTTTACTTTTTGAAAATAACACCAACATATTTCCCTTAAAATACTTCAGAAAATTCATATTTCTCTCTAAAATATTACCATGAAAAATGTTCCACAAAGTGGAAATTAGCATAACATACACAAAACCTGTGAATTAAGCATGAATTAATTCCTTAATTAACAATAGGAAACATATCCAATTAATGATGAAGTTTCCACAGCTTAGCGGTGTAGTTTAATTATTGATAAATAAGACAATTGAAATTGGTCTTGCAAAAGAACTGTGCCCACAAGAATAGAATTCTTCAAAAAATTGTTTTCCTTTTTTCAGGCTAGTTCAATTACATTATATTGTTCTTATGCTGGTAATGTTAAAATTGTATTGTTTATATTTTATTATTTGGAGTTGTCAAATAAAATGATTCTATAAAATGTAGCAAGAAATACATTTCATTTCCTTACTTTTTGTGCTATTATTGTACAAGTATTAAGCAAGACAGAGAGCAATAGCTATTTTTATTATTTTAACAAAACCCACATGTCTAAAACTTACAAAAGTCATTTAACCCTACCCAACACTTAAATTACACGATGAAATCCAACTTTGCGCAAATAAAATAGACTGGTCCCATTCAATAAACCAGTACGTGCAATCTAACAAAATATGAGTAGACAGGGAATCCAACAAAGATGGCTGCAGTGAGATTGGTCTTTATCCTTTCAATCCATTCCAAAAAAGTGCAAGAAATAGTCATTTAATGTCTTCAGCATAAAAAGTTATATCCCTTAATGTAAATTTTAAAAATACAATTTTTCATTTAACCAAAAAAGTACCATACCTTTAAAAACACTTCCAAACCACCCACTTCTAAATTTATTTGTAAACAAATGTAAACCCCTCCAAAACTAAAATTTCCATACTGTACCTTTAAGTTACACTGGAGTTGAATCAATTTAAAAAGTTCCATTACTTATACCTATACCTTTAAGTCATTGATAGACAATCACATGTACTTGTATTCCATCAATACAATTTGAACTGTTCCTTTAAATTAACTCCACCCTACAGTGAAGTCCACTGAACCTATACCAGCCTAACGATGACTACTGTACCCAGCATCCACCCTCCCAACCAGGCCCAGTCCCATACCTATCCTGATTATACCCATCTCCAGCTAGCCACACCCCAACATGATGACTATTACTTCATCTCCCCTACTATGCTAAAAAACAACCAGCACAGCCGACTCCCCATCAACCCCATCATCTGGCACCAATCCTATACTCAGCCAGACATCACACCACTAGATCCCTATCCTCATCCCATGCCTTCAGTCTAGCCAGCTCAACACGATCCTCAGCCCAGCAACCCCACCCTTACTCCAGTCCTCTACCCAGCATCATCATGCCCATGTCTATCCAGCCATCCCCCCAGCACGACTACATGTCCATCCCCCATCTCGCACTGCAAGCCCTCAGTCCAACCATCTCAACCCACTGTCTTCATCCCACCAACCTCCCATCCTTACTCCAGTCCTCTACCCAGCATCATCATGCCCATGTCTATCCAGCCATCCCCCCAACACGACTACTGGTCCATCCCCAATCTCTCACTGCAAGCCCTCGGTTCAACCATCTCAACCCACTGTCTTCATCCCAACAACCTCCCACCCTTACTCCAGTCCTCTACCCAGCATCATCATGCCTAAGTCTATCCAGCCATCCCCCAACACGACTACTGGTCCATCCCCCATCCCTCACTGCAAGCCCTCGGTTCAACCATCTCAACCCACTATCTAACTTACTGCCTTCATCCCACCAACCTCCCACCCTTACTCCAGTCCTCTACCCAGCATCATCATGCCTAAGTCTATCCAGCCATCCCCCAACACGACTACTGGTCCATCCCCCATCCCTCACTGCAAGCCCTCGGTTCAACCATCTCAACCCACTATCTAACTTACTGCCTTCATCCCACCAACCTCCCACCCTTACTCCAGTCCTCTACCCAGCATCATCATGCCTAAGTCTATCCAGCCATCCCCCCAACACGACTACTGGTCCATCCCCCATCTCTCACTGCAAGCCCTCGGTTCAACCATCTCAACCCACTGTCTTCATCCCACCAACCTCCCACCCTTACTCCAGTCCTCTACCCAGCATCATCATGCCTAAGTCTATCCAGCCATCACCCAACACGACTACTGGTCCATCTCCCATCCCTCACTGCAAGCCCTCGGTTCAACCATCTCAACCCACTGGCTGACTGACTGTCTTCATCCCACCAATCTCCCACCCTTACTCCAGTCCTCTACCCAGCATCATCATGCCTAAGTCTATCCAGCCATCACCCCCAACACGACTACTGGTCCATCCCCCATCCCTCACTGCAAGCCCTCAATCCAACCATCTCAACCCACTATCTTCATCCCACCAACCTCCCACCCTTACTCCAGTCCTCTACCCAGCATCATCATGCCTATGTTTATCCAGCCATCACCCCCAACACGACTACTGGTCCATCCCCCATCCCTCACTGCAAGCCCTCAGTCCAACCATCTCAACCCACTGTCTTCATCACACCAACCTCCCACCCTTACTCCAGTCCTCTACCCAGCATCCTCATGCCTATGTCTATCCAGCCATCACCCCCAACACGACTACTGGTCCATCCCCCATCCCTCACTGCAAGCCCTCAGTCCAACCATCTCAACCCACTATCTTCATCCCACCAACCTCCCACCCTTACTCCAGTCGTCTACCCAGCATCATCATGCCTATGTCTATCCAGCCATCACCCTAGCATGACTACTGGTCCACCCCCATCCCTCACCCCAAGCCCTCGGTCCAACCATCCCACCAACCTCCCGCCCTTACTCCAGTCCTCTACCCAGCATCATCATGCCTATGTCTATCCAGCCATCACCCCAGCATGACTACTGGTCCAACCCCCATCCCTCACTCCAAGCCCTCAGCCCATCCAGCTCGACCCACTGACTGACTGCCCAGCAACCTCCCAGCCCCTGGCCCCTCAGCACTTAGAAATTTTACTCCCCAATCTCAGCTCCAAGGGCCCTTGGTCAACCCTCAGATCAGCCAAAAATCCAAGGGTCTGGCCAGGGAGAAATTATTTTGAAAAATTTTCTAAGTCAGGCCATTCTAATATTCATCAGGTCAAAAACCGTTAGATTTTCATGAAAGCTCAGTAGCAGAGTGGTGAGAGATAGAGGCTACAGGGCTGAAGGTACCAGGTTCAAGCCCTACCCATTTTTACAAGAAATAAAAAAAATGTATTTTTTTACTGGTAAAAGGGGGGTCCACCAGGATTTGAACCCCCGAGCTCACAGCCCCAGAATTCCGGGAGCTGTGAGCTAGCCCACTGGGCTAAATCGCCGCTTGAAAAAAATCGCTCGGACGTTATATTTAAACCTTAGGATGGACAGGTCAAAAAAAATAAAAAAATAATGAGATGCGCCCTTTGACCTATGACCTTTGCATGAGCAAGAAGAGGGAAAAGATAATGAAATATCTGTTGGCATCTGATTAAAGACAGTTTATTTGCAAATCAAAAGACCATACTACACGATACAAAATGCGTTAACGAGTAAAAATAAAGACTATTAGGACTACAGAACATAATAAGTAGTTTAACATTAAAAATTTAAAATTAATTAATACAAAATATTAAACAGAGGAATATGGGGCCTTTATTTTGGGTATTAATTAAAATAGTCAACCATTAGTCACTTGTTTTCCCTGTCAAAGCATTGATCTTTCTTAAGCAAAAATAAGATCCACATTGTCTCAAATTGAACAAAATAAACTGTTAATTTCAACAGTTCTACGTTAGATTGTTTTTAACGTAGAAAAACACCCATTATTTGCTGTAAAACATTCTCTTATCAAAGGATGAGTAAAGTCACCCCCCCCCCAATTTAGCCTCATCAGCAGAATTTAAAGTACGGTTTCATTTTGTCAAATGAGATCCCTACACAGCACTTTATATCAACTATTATATGTCAATTTTCAAAGCAATGTGTATCTTAAAGTTTCCTTTAGTCACTGCTAGAGGGCGCTACCACTATCTTGCCTCCAGAGCTGTGTATTGAGTGAGTTGCAACATGAAGAGACCAGTTTTCTTTGGTCACGTGTTTGCTGGACACCATTTTTGGTCTAAATGTAGCATAACCCAATAGGCAGTCTAGTCTGGGACCCTGTGTGCGCACTTGCATTTTTATTTTGACTGAAAAAGGTTCTATTTGCAAGTTGTCGCAACTCCCCCAATACACAGCTCTGCTAGCCTCTCTCCATTTTATTCATCATCCATGATAACATTACACCTACACACCCTTTCGAATAAATACAAAATTAAATAATATTTCTTACATCTGATAAAAGTAGTTTTTATATTATACACATATGGACTGGCAATGAAGGAAATAGTGCACGTCTATGCACCCCGAGGGCCTGTGAGTGTGCAGGAGAGGGTCCTATTTCCCGAGGCCGAAGGCCGAGGGAAATAGGACCGTCTCCTGCACACTCACAGGCCAGAGGGGTGCATAGACGTGCACTATTGCCCGAATAATGCCAGTCCATGCGTGTTTTATAACACACCTCAATCCAAAATGTCGGTTAGAAGAGTAAATCGGGGTTTCTTGGCCGGAGATTCTTCTCCATCCGCAGACGCCGTCGTTTTCTTGAGGACGCTCTTCACCAATCAATAGTTTTTGGGTTTTTGAAACTATTTCCCGCTTTGTGAACTATTTTCCCCAAATGAAGCACGTGTGGTGCGTATGGTGCAGATTTCATGCACTAGGCTATATTAGTTCACCCCACGCAACCGTGTTTCAGCCAATCAGGATAAAGAACCAGGGAGAGGTGTGTTATAAAAAAGTTTACTTAAGTTTCATTTGTTTATCACCAAGTAAAGTGGGGGGGGGGGATCATTCTGATCTTTGAACACACTGATTTAACTATGTTCACTGCAACTGAGATAATTATTTCTTATTTTTCTTATCACAGCTCAAGTATTAGACGATAAGTTTCTGAAACGAGGCTGCTTTTTCGCACGGCTTAATAGATGCACCGATTCTGATTAAAATGCAAATTATCGTTCATCTCTGCAGCGCCCGTTTATTCGTTTCGCCGAGGTCACTCGAGATTTTATGAACATGTGATAGCCTTATTTATAATTTTCCTTTACAATTTCAATCCATTTAATGGACTATTTGTAATAATATTTTATCGTTATCAAATTCGAAAGACATTCAATTCGGTATAAGGCAATCCGTTTAATAAAATATTTGTAATAATAATTTAACGTTCTTATATTACTTTCTACATTGGAAAGACATTCAATTCGGTATAAGTCTGTTGTTAACAAAGTTTTAAATTCTTGTTAGTGATGCACAAAGTAACATGTACAGTTAATTTCCAACATTAACTTTTCAAAGACAGTTAACGATAGTAAAAATATATGGCAAGAATTGTAAGTATATTTATTATTTATATATTTACATATTTATTCATTTATTTATTTTTTTATATTATTTGTTTGTTTAGTTTTTTTTTATTTGTTTTTGTAATAAGGAAAATACCACTTGAAGTTTGAGTTTCGATCATCAAGTTCAAGTAACTCATGTAATAGATATATAATAACAATAAAAATAAATCATATTGTTAGAAAAGTTTGAAGAGAATATATGTTAGATAATTTGAGAGTAATTTGTTTCACTGAGATTGAAATTGTGAACTGTTAAAAGTTAGAACGTAATCCATTGGTGATAATTTCGTTATATTTTTACCCATAATTAACAAAAACAGAGTTAATGTACATGTACATGTACATGTAGGCCTAACTTATTCAACAGAACTAGAATTAAGAGCCACCCACCTTTAGCGCTACAACTTTGTTCACATAAAATAAAACATAACAATATTCTACATATAGGCCTGATGTAGCTCACTAATTATAAAGTTCATTTAAGTTAATGTTTTCATGTTACTTTATGATAACAGTTTGAACTGTTGAGAATTATTTGTTTTATTGAGAAGTTAGAAAGTAATCCATTGGTAATAGTTTCATTGGTGTTATTATTTATCATTCACAAAAGGAGTGAATCTAAAAACTTATTCTCTAGAACTAGAATTAAGAGGATATGTGCTCACTGATTATAAAGTTTATACAATTTTATTTTTAAATGGTAAAGTTAAATAATAGTAATAGTTAAGAACAATTAATCAACCTGTAGGCCTGACTTATGTAAGAGGGCTTGAACCCGAAAGAACCACCCACCTAAGTGATATAAAAGTAGCCTTTTCAAATTACTATAAACAAATAACATAAATATTAACTATTAGTTTGTTATTTTTTACTGTCATTGTATGTAATAAAATGGATCTTAAAGTGGACCCCAAATCCCCAACATTCATTTCTTGTCTCACATGTTACCCCTACAAGTGAATTCATTGGATGAACAGTATATAAATAAAAGATAATACTTTAAAAGGGAATTTCTTCACCACTTATTGTACCTTACTTAACGATTGACAGTTGGCGTCAGCGTAAAGTTTATCAGTTATTTTTAACATTGTTTAAGTTAGTTCTTAAAAAAACATTTCATTGTAGTTAGTATTGTAAAATGTATTGTTATTCAAATTTGAAACATAAACTATATTAATGTTGATTTAATTTATATTTGTAATTTTGTCTCATAAATGTTAACTAGTTGATAAATATTTGTTATCATTGCATTTAGCTGAAGTAACACAATAATAGGATTTAATTATTTAATGTTAGTAGAATACACTACAGTACTTTATCACATATATATTGTGAAATGCATGAATTACGAACATAACATAAAACATATATGTTTAATAGATGAAGAACGGATTCGTTTTTATAGCAAGTAATTCAACTAAGTGCAAATAAAATAATTTATGTTTTATCATGATTTTTTATCGGTCATTTGTTTTTAGTCATTTTCTTTAAATCATAGAAGTTATTTATTTTCAGATGTTAGTGGAATCTTAATAAATAATTAAGAATAAGTTGCTTTGTAAATCAAGCTTCCTTAACTACAAATCATCTATATTTTTTTAACTGTTTATATTATTTTATTACTATCAATTAATTTTTTTTGTTCCCCCCCTCTCCTCTTTCAAATTTTTTATTTACTGGACAATTATATCCCCTCAGTCTAACCTTCTCCATAAGTACATTTTTTTTTACACGGCTCAGTATTTTTATATATTACGTAATTTTTCTTATTGTCATACTCCTTAATTGTGAAATTTTGTAATCAGAGCATATGTCTGTGAATTTTTACGGGTCTTATGGACAAATAATTACGTGCTCTAAATACTGATATTGCTCGCAATATCTTCATAACGCGCGATGACTTTATGTCCGTCCGGCTCACACTCGAACGCATCGGCAGCCGCCTCGTTTCAGAACTTAATGTAATCTCAATTATAACCAAAAATTAAAATCCTCCCCAATTAGATCAGTGTGGTTTGGGTCTCACTTGAATACTTACTGGTACAGCCACTACTTATGCATACTTCCCTACTGGCAGGTACAATAGCCCTAAGATTTACACACACATTAACACCAAGATTAACACATTAACGCTAAGATTTACACTCATTAATGCTAAGATTTACACACAACAGCGCCCCCTACTGATCTATCCTTGATATCCCAGCACGTCAGGTGAAGACTTTGGGCAGCTCCATGCAGAAGAACTGACCCAGGTTGGAAGAGAAGGTCCAACCTCTGTGGGAGAATCACCAGCTGGTGGACTGAGAGTTTGACTAACCTCAGGAACCAGGGTTGCCGAGGCCAAAACAGTGCTATGAGGAGGATCCTGCAATCCTCTTGCTCTATTACGGTTAGAACTCTTGGGATGAGGGAGAAGGGCGGGAATGCATAAGCAAACAGCCTGTCCCACTGAACCAACAACGCATCGGTCTGCCATGCGTTGCAATCAGGGGCCCTCATACAGTAGACCGGCAGTGGATTGTTGCTAGAAGTAGCAAACAGGTCCACAAGGGTATGATGAATCAGTGAGAATATTCACTGAACCACCGGGGGACGTAGGGTCCACTCTGTAAGGACAACACTACCCCTCCCCCTTTCCCCGAGACAGGGCATGGGCAATATTGTTGTCCTCGCACGGAATATGGACTGCTGACAGAGCAATATTGTGTTGTATGTATCAGTGGAGGTAGCAAGGGCACCCCCCCCCCACCCCCAGCCGGAGAGTGATGCATCCATCGTGTTAGTAAGATGGAGGGAGGGGCTGTCAAAAGTACTGACCCCTCATAAGGTTTAGGGATGAAGGAGAAGGGTGCAAACAGCAAACAGCTCGTCCCACTGAACCAACAACGCATCAGTCTGCCATGCGTTGGGATCAGGGGCCGTCAAGCAGTAGACCGGCAGTTGATTGTTGCCAGAAGTTGCAAACAGGTCCACAAGGGTATGATGAATCAGTGAGAATATTCATTAAACCACCGGGGGGAGTAAGGCGACAACACCACCCCTCCCCCTCCCCGAGACAGGGCATTGGCATTATTGTTGTCCTCGCACGGAATATGGACTTCTGACAGAGCAATATTGTGCTGTATGCATCAGTGGAGGTGGCAAGGGCACCCCCCCACCCCAGCCGGAGAGTGAGTGAGACGGAGGGGGCTGTCAAGAGGACTGACCCCTCTTAAGGTTTTCAGCAATCTGCCACCAGTGATGGTACGGAATCAGCCAAGGTATGGTCGGTACTAAGTGGTTGATTTAGTGTCTGCTTGGTTGGAAGACTGATAACAGATACAGCTGGATTGACAGCATTTGTCATCTGCAGAAATCCACCAGGTCCACCATGTTGGCCATGAGGCCAAGCAGTTTTAGCCAATTCGAGCTGGCGCCATCCTTGCTGGTAGGAAGAGTGCGACACATTGTCTTAAATACACTCGTTCTTCTGTTGGGCTGGCTCTGTCTGAAAGGAAGTCAAGCCTTACCCCCAGGGAAACCTTATTCTGTGAGGGAACAGGATGCAACTTCTCGATATTGATGATAAAGCCGAAGTTGGTTGCCAGTCGCCTCATTTGTTTAATCACTGAGGCTGTTGCCTTGTAAGACTGTCCTATGACAATCCAATCATCATGGTACATGAATACTGTGACCCCTTGTTTCCGTAGCATCACTCCCAATTTCCTTCACTACCCGGGTGAATAGGAATGCTGCGAACTCAAAAATTGTTTTGTTGCAAAGGAAACATAGGAGTCCAGAATCGCCGTTCATGATTGTCCGTTGGTGGACTCAAAAATACTTTTCTGAAAGGACGTGGTCGGATAAACTTTTAGAGGCTTAGAGGCTTCATGTGCCAGTAGAAGGTTGACATGAATCCCTGCCTGTTTGGGTCTCCCCTGTCCAAACCATCCCAATGGCTCAGTTGAATAGGGTTCTGATGTCCTCTTCCAGTAGGTTGGGTTTCAGACGGGATTCGCGTCCGATGAACAAACTTGTTCAAGGGGGGGGGGGGCCCCTGCTCGTGAACTCCAATGCTTAACCGCGATTGATTGTTTCAAGCATCCACTGAGGGGAGATCATGTAAGCCCAGGACTCTATAAAGAATTGGAGACAGCCCCCATGGGCCATATCCATCAGGGAGAGGCCGCCTTGAGCCACTCACATCATTTGAGCCAGCCCCTGGGATATCAAGGGGTCAGCCTGCAGGGGCTGAGGCTCCGTTGTGACTCCAGTAAAAGGTTGAGTTTGAGTTTTACCAGTAAAAGGTTGAGTCTGCAGACAATTCAGAGGACACTATTGGTCTAAGAACACCAGATGCTGAGGATAAATCCAACATCAATGGTGGTCCAGATGAGTGAGATGTGCCCAACATCGTCCGAGCCCAACTCTGACCAGTAAACAGCACTGTTTACCCAGGAGATTGTGTGCCCAAACTAGACCCATCCCAAGCCATAGTGGTGAGTACCAAGAAGCCGGGATGAAATGGTTGTTGAGCAGTGTTCACGCTGGGTTTAATAAGGCCTAGAAACAGGTCAAGTTTCCCCTACCTGCTACTAATCAGTACTCCCCCTGTGAACAAAATCAATAGGCATACTACCCGGGTGGGATTCGAACCCAATGGGTTAGGTTTGTTTGTCCCGGAACCCCAGCTGGGTGTTGGCCTTATGCCATGGCCGTTAGCAAGGATATCGAATGAACAACCTGGCAGGGACATTGGCTTGACCTATCATTTTACAGGAGCGGCCACAGGTCAAGTCTGATGACAATTCAGAGGACGCTATTGACCCAGGAACACCCAGAGATGAGGAAAAATCCAACATCAATGGTGGTCAAGATGAGTGAGTCTTGCCCAACATCATCAGAGCCCCACTCTGACCAGTGAACAGCGCTGCCACCTGGGAGATTGAACCAATGTTTCTTGGCCTGTCTGCCCAAACTGTGACCCATCCCAAACCCTAGTGGTGAGTACCATGGAGCTGGGAGGAAAGGGTTGTTGAGCAGTGTTCATGGTGGGTTTAACAAGGCCCAGACACGGGTTGTGTTTCCCCTACATGCTACTCAGTACTTCACCCCCCCCCCGAGTCCTGCATAAAAAATCCACAGGCATATTGGGTGGGATTCGAACCTGGTGAATAAGGTTTGTTTGTCCTGGAACCCAGCCTGGGTGTCGGCAATATGCCATGGCCCTTAGCGATGATATCAAATGAACAGCCTGCAAACAAAGTCATTGGGACGAAGTTTGTTGCCCCTGTGTGATTCGCCGGTCAAACTCTCCGAACTGGAGGAAGAGCGGCGGCAGGGACAATGGTTTGTCCTATCATTTTACAGGAGCAGCCACAGGTCAAGTCTGATGACAATTCAGAGGACGCTATTGGCCTAGGAACACCCGATGCTGAGGACAAATCAAACATCAATGGTGGTCCAGACGAGTGAGTCTTGCCCAACATCGTCGGAGCCCCACTTTGACCAGTGAACACAGCACTTACACACGGGAGATTGAGTGAGGGTTTCACAGCCTGTCTGCCCAAACTGGACCCATCACAAACCCTAGTGGTGAGTACCATGGCGCTGGGAGCAAACGGTTGTTAAGCAGTGTTCATGGTGGGTGTAACAGGGCCCAGAAACAGGTCGTGTTTGCCCTCGCTGCTCTTCTTTGAGGCAAGTCGTCCTGGCACGAGAGGATTTCTGGTTACCAGGACGACTCCCTTGTTGTTGTTGGCCTGTTCCTTCTAATACACTGGTCGGAACCAAAGACTGGATAGTGTCTCCTTTCCAACCAACGGAACTGCCAGCACTCAGGCCCTCTTGCAGCCTGGAGTGCCGAGGGGGAGGCTGATGCAGTGGCAGGATAGTGTCACCGGTACAGTCCCCTGAGGAATTGGCTCGTCCCGGGGAGAGGACATTTCCCTGTTACAGACAGACTCATTCCTTGCCGATCATTTCACCATTAGAATATGCTGAACAGTACTCTAGTATCCTTTTTTCATACAAATGTTAACAAGAAATCTTCCTCAATAATGGTGTACAGCACGCAACCGACGGAGCTGGCGGAAAAGTGTGTGCCATAACTTGCGCTAAGAAAAACAGGAAGACAACGTGGCACTCATGCAGAGAGAGGCATTGTGGGTAGATCAGCAGGAAGCACTATTGTGTGTAAATCTTAGCATTATTGTACCTGTGGCTAGGGAAGTATACATAAGTAGTAGCTCTTCAGGTAAGTAGAGTGACGTAGATACAATGTAAACTTTACCGGCAAAAACTACCACATCAAGGTAACTGTATATACCAATCATAAAGTTTAACATCACAAATAGTAATTCATAATATGCAGTTCTTGATTTGAATCTGACGTGATTGATTAACATTCATTTAAAAAAGGAACACATAATCTTTTAATTAAAAATAACAAATATCTTATAAGTACACCATCGCAAGCATTTAAATTTGATCAGTTTTATCAGTATTTTATTTCATCCTGGTAAGGTTAGTCTAAAGCAGGGCCACCACGAGCAGGTCCCAGGATACCAGCCCCACACGCTTTCTAGCATCGTCAGAGCCATTACACCCACCTTTCGGCAGGGTCCGGTCCGCCACCCCAAGGCGAACCCCAAGGCAGTCCCCTAGCTGTAGTAACGCGGTCCACTAGCCCCACGGCCATGACTAGGGACTACTGCCGTTTGCCAACCATTTGTGATCACACCAGAACCATGCTCCCCCGATAGAGCAGCCTGATGCACCTTTAAGATCAACATCCAGCTATCACCCTGGCCGGCAGTAGGACCCCACTTGCCACGTGCAAATGTCCAGGTCCCTTTAATATTTCGGAATTTCCCGTGTTTACCTCCATCGATTCCGAATCGAATCCCCGCACTTCCAATCGAATCTCCGCCCCACCAATCAAATCTCCGCACCGCCAATCGAATCTCCGCACAACCAATCGAACCTCCGCACCGCCAATCGAATCTCCGCACCACCAATCGAATCTCCGCACCACCAATCGCATCTCCGCACCTCCAAGGCTCTATGATCTCCAAATTCATAGTTCAAAAAACGCGTATGTGCTTGCTTGCAATGGTGTACTTATTTACAAGATGTTAATTGTACAGTGCTGCAAAAACAGCCCACTATACGACGACTACAGAAAACATCAAACTAACACATCTAGAATATCTTACAGTTGAAGACAACAAACTGCTCAGATGTTCATTCGTGATCTCTAGATGAACTGCTAGGATGTCTTGATGATACTGATGTTTACATACGCGTTGCTCTCCTTTATACCCTGTAGCCTTCAAGATGTCAGTAGAGGTGATTCCCTCTGCACTTGACTTCAGGGAATAGCTAGCTACATCTCTGGCTCTGAAAGGTCAAATATTTACAGATACAAAATTGTATGCAAACAATCCCTTGCAGGGGTGCATTAAAACCTGGCAAGGACCCCCCTCCACCAGTGATATCAGTTTTCCTTCACAGTGTGAAAAGTTATCACTGTTTATTTTTAACTTGATTTTTAAACCAGTACTTTACTATCCTTTGTCTTCGTTAAAAGTAGATTATAGTAGATTATACTGTGAGAAAGTTTGAGAAGTAACCTTTTTTAAGCTAAGAACATTGTTTTCTTCTTGTTTTATTATCTATGCAGGGGAGGTATTAGAGTGGAATATTTTGAGATGTCTCCATCTCCTGATCAGGAGATTCCAACAGTTAGGGCAATGTTAAACAATGGTCAATAAAATGCTGTTGGTTTTTCAAATCAATCATCACTCTAAAAAATACTACATTGATCTTATGCGCCTTTCGAAAGCTGGAAAAGGAGGGGAAAATATTTGAATAAAAAAAGGTGTTTTTATTGTTGCCTTTACATCTTAAAGGTGCTCCAATGTTCAACTTTTACATTTTCTTTTGTGTTTAAACTGTTTATTTCACTTATAGTGCACCTGGTTTTGCTTGGAGGAGCTTCTGAAGCATCAATATTTATACAAGTACAAGTAGTTGGTTTTAAATTAAAGAATCAAAAGATTTCCCAAGAATTATTATTATATAATTTGCTTTTTTTTCAAGAAAGATAAATACAAAGAAGAGTGCAGCTCCTACATCTTGAATATTCTACTTGTTGATGAGTAGATGTCTTTGGAATTGATAAGCCTTTTTGCAACAGAAACAAATTGCAACAACACCACCCTGCACCCCCCCCCCCCCAGTTTATGTCATAACAGTGGGGGAAGTATGTGCAAAGCAAGAAGAACAAATAAAGACTTCTCTTTTAGAACTTGATATAAACTTGATGTTTTTAACTGTGTAAAAACTGTGCAAACCAACCCCTCGATCTATGCCCCTCTTAACCAAAGAGTCCCCATACACCTATGTGCATTCTGCACAGTTATTACAGAACTCCATTTGGGACCAGGGAAAAATATTTAAATTATACTTTTTGGAAATTCACCTTTTACTGGAGATTGCAGCTCCTTTATCATAGGCTGGTCTTGGACATCTACTTGTTGACGGGTAGATGTTTTTGGAGATGCTAACCTTATGTCATAGGCTGGTCTTGGACATCTACTTGTTGACGGGTAGATGTCTTTGGAGATGCTAACCTTATGTCACAGGCTGGTCTTGGACATCTACTTGTTGACGGGTAGATGTCTTTGGAGATGCTAACCCTGACTGCAACACAAACAAACCGCACAAATTTGTATCAATTACCATTGAAGAACATTATTCATCAGTAAAATAGTTAGGTTCAGATAACTTGCTTGTACCTTTAGGACTTTGTTATACTTTCAATCAAAGTGAAGAAAACCAACATAGAAAACAGCAAACAAACTGTTTAAAGAAACTTACGCATACAAGGATCATTTTGGATGTTGCAATCAAAATAAGCAACGGTAATTCTGGGGGACATCAAACGACTGAAACAGTTCCCTTGAGGGTTGGTGCTGATATAAACTTTATTTTTAGTGAGCTCTCTCAGAATGAGACTAATCTAGCAATTATTCAATGGCATGTAAAATTTAAATTACTGAAAGTCTGTCAACTCTAAAATGATTGCCAAACATACAGACATACTCGAATCAATTTTAAATGCTACAAGAAATTATCAAGTGATAAACGACATGGGAAACAAACTGACTGGGTCAGTTTAATACAATTTTTTGGTGAACAAAGACAAATTGACTATAACGGGTTTTGAACCTGCTACCTCCGAATTAACGTGCTGGCACTCAACCAACTGAGCTATCTAGCACCATGATGGCAGTCTCCCTATCTTGTCAATATCTTTGTTTGAGGGTGCCAATAAGAAGCGAAGAAAATGACTGATACTAACTTCAGTTGATACCAGACCAACAATAGACATTCTGAACAATTTCTAGAGAGCTTTATTTGGGACCAGGTGTTAATATTTGACTTTTCTTTTTGGGAATTCACCTTTTACTGTAGAGTGCGGCTCCTATATCTTAGGTTAGTCTTGGACATCTACTTGTTGACGGGTAGACGTCTAGTTTGGAGATGCTAAGCCTTTCTGCAACATAAACAAATCGCACAAGTTGAAACATGTGTTTAAAAACAATATCCATCAGCAAAACAGTTAGGTTTTACAATTAAGAAAAAGAGAGAGACAACGTGGCACTCATGCCGAGCGGCATTGTGGATAGATCAGTGGGGGCGCTATTGTGTGTAAATCTTAGCACTATGGTACCTGTGGGTAGGAAAAAAGTATAAGTAGTAGCTCTACAGGTAAGTAGAGTGACGTAGACACAATGTAAACTTTATGGGCAAAAACTACCACATCAAAGTAACTGTATATACCACTGATAAAGTTTAATATCACAAACAGAATATACAGTTCTTGATTTGAATCTGACGTGATTGATTAACAGTCATTTCAAAAAGGAACATAATCTTGTAATTAAAAATAACAAGTATCTTCGAAGTACACCATTGCAAGCATTTTATTTCAATCAGTTTTATCAGCATTTTGACAATATCATCCTGGTAAGGTTAGTCTAAAGCAGGGCCACCATGAGCAGGTCCCAGGATACCAATCTCTGCACCACAAACCGAGTCTATCTCCGCACCACCAATCAAATCTTCGAACCACAAATTGAATCTCCGCACCACCAATCGAATCTCCGCACCACCAATCGAATCTCCGCACCACCAACCGGAAATCCGCACCACCAATCGAATCTCCGCATCACCAATCGAGTCTCCACACCACCAATCAAATCTCCGCACCACCAATCGTATCTCCGAACCACAAATCGAATCTTCGCACCACCACTCAAATCTCTGAACCACCAATCGAATCTCCGAACCACCAATCGAATCTCCGCACCACCAATCGAACCTCCGCCCCACCAATTGAATATCCGCACCACCAATCGTATCTCCGCACCACCAATCGAATCTCTGCACCACCAATTGTATCTCTGCGCCACCAATCGAATCTCCGCACCACCAATCGAATCTCCGCACCACCAATCGAATCTCCGCACCACCAATCGAACCTCCGCCCCACCAATCGAATCTCCGCACCACCAAACAAATCTCCGCACCACCAATCGAATCTCCGCACCACCAAACGAATCTCCGCCCCACCAATCGAACCTCCGCCCCACCAATCGAATCTCCGCACCACCAATCGAATCTCTGCACCACCAAACGAATCTCCGCACCACCAATCGAATCTCCGCACCACCAAACGAATCTCCGCACCACCAATCGAACCTCCGCCCCACCAATCGAATCTCCGCACCACCAATCGTATCTCCGCACCACCAATCGTATCTCCGCACCACCAATCGAAACTCTGCACCACGAATCGAATCTTTGTACAACCCATCCAATCTCCGCATTTTCAAGGCTCTACGATCTCCATTTTCATGATTTCAAAAACTTGTATGTGCTTGCTTGCAATGGTGTACCTATTTACAAGATGTTTACTGTATAGTGCTGCAAAAACAGCCCACTATACGACGACAACATAAAACATCAAACTAAACACATCTAGAATATCTTACAGTTGAAGACAACAAACTGCTTGGTTGTCCATCATTCATGACCTCTAGATGAACTGCTAGGATGTCTTGATGATACTGATGTTTACATACGCGTTGCTCTCCTTTATACCCTGTAGCCTCCAAGATGTCAGTAGAGGTGATTCCCTCTGCACTTGACTTCAGGGAACAGCTAGCTACATCTCTGGCTCTGAAAGGTCAAATTTACAGAAACAAAATGGTATGCAAGCCAACAAATTTAATGAGCAAAAACCCTTGCAGGGGTGTATTAAAACCTGGCAAGGACCCCCCTCCACCAGTGATATCAGTTTTCCTTCACAGTGTGAAAAGTTATCACTGTTTAATTTTAATTTGATTTTTAAACCAGTCTTTACAATCTTTTGTCTTCATTAAAAGTAGATTATACTGTGAGAAAGTGTGAAAAGCACATTTTTTCTCAAGCTACAGACATTTTCTTCTTCTTTTTGTTTCTATTATCTTTGCAGGGGAGGTATTAGAGTGGAATGTTTTAAGCTTCAAGATGTCTCCATCTCCTGATCAGGAGATTCCATTAATTAGAGCAATGTTAAACCATGGTCAATAAAATTCTGCACAGTTATTACAGAGCTCCATTTGGGACCAGGGGAAAATATTTAAATTATACTTTTTGGAAATTCACCTTTTACTGGAGATTGCAGCTCCTTTATCACAGGCTGGTCTTGGACATCTACTTGTTGACGGGTAGATGTCTGTGGAGATGCTAACCTTATGTCACAGGCTGGTCTTGGACATCTACTTGTTGACGGGTAGATGTCTTTGGAGATGCTAACCCTGACTGCAACACAAACAAACCGCACAAATTTGCATCAATTACCACTGAAGAACATTACTCATCAGTAAAATAGTTAGGCTCAGATAACTTGCTTTTACCTTCAGGACTTTGTTATACTTTCAATCAAAGTGAAGAAAAACAACATTGAAAACAGCAAACAAACTGTTTAAAGGAACTTATGCATACAAGGAACATTATGGATGTTGCAATCAAAATAAGCAACGGTAATTTTTGGGGACGTCAAATGCCTGAAACAGTTCTCTTGAGGATTGGTGCTTGTATTAACTTTATTTTTTCAGAGCTCTCTCAGAACAAGACTAATCTATCAATTATTTAATGGCATGTAAAATTTCAATCACAAGTTTTGAACCTGCTACCTCCGGATTAACGCGCCGGCACTAACCAACTGAGCTATCTAGCACCATGATGGCAGTCTCCCTATCTTGTCAATATCTTTGTTTGAGGGTGCCAGTAAGAAGCCGAGATAATGACTGATACTAAC
Source organism: Marthasterias glacialis (assembly GCA_911728455.2). Lineage (NCBI taxonomy): Eukaryota > Metazoa > Echinodermata > Asteroidea > Forcipulatida > Asteriidae > Marthasterias > Marthasterias glacialis. The sequence goes on from OU452234.1 coordinate 4,590,905, forward strand.
TTAAGCTGAAAACACACCAACAATAGACATTCTGCACAATTACTAGAGAGCTTTATTTGGGACTAAGTGTTAATAAATTATTGTAATTCTCTTTTTGGTAACTCACCTTTCACTGGAGAAGGCTGCTCCAACATCTAAGGCTGGTCTTGGACATCTACTTGTTGACGGGTAGATGTCTTTGGAGATGCTATGCCTGACTGGAGAGTGCAGCTCCTTTATCATAGGCTGGTCTTGGACATCTACTTGTTGACGGGTAGACGTCTGGTTTGGAGATGCTATGCCTGACTGGAGAGTGCAGCTCCTTTTATTTTAGGCTGGTCTTGGACACCTACTTGTTGACGGGTAAATGTCTAGTATGGAGATGCTAAGCCTGACTGGAGACTGCAGCAGATCCTTTTATCATAGGCTGGTCTTGGACATCTACTTGTTGACGGGTAGATGTCCAGTTTGGAAATGCTAAGCCTGACTGCAACACAAACAAAATGCACAGTTTAGAGTTTAAAAATGCAACATTTAGAGTTTAAAAACATTATACTCTGTCAGTTAAACAGTTAGGCTCAGATAAATAGTTTTCACCTTAGGATATTTTCTATACTTTCAATGAAAGTAAGGAAGAATGCCAACACTGACAGCAGCAACAACATGTTTGAAAGGAGGAACTCATACAATTCAGGATTATTTTGATTGTTGCAATCAAAATAAGCAACAGTGATTAAGGGGTATCTTTGAATGAATTGTAACGCTTGAAGAAAATGACTGATCTTAACTTCTCTTTAAGCAAGAGCAACAATAAACATGCAGCACAATTATTACATAGCAGTATTTGGGAAGAGGGGTAAACTTTAAAAGTATACTTTATGTGAATTCACCTTTTACTTGAGAGTGCAGCTCCTTTATCATAGGCTGGTCTTGGACATCCACTTGTTGATGGGTAGAAGTCTTTGTAGATGCTAAGCCTGAATGGAGAGTGCAGCTCCTTTATCATAGGCTGGTCTTGGACATCCACTTGTTGACGGGTAGATGTCTTTGGAGATGCTGAGCCTGACTGGAGAGTGCAGCTTCTTTATCATAGGCTGGTTTTGGACATCTACTTGTTGACGGGTAGACATCTTTGGAGATGCTGAGCCTGACTGGATAGTGCAGCTCCTTTATGATAGGCTGGTCTTAGACATCTACTTGTTGACGGCTAGACATCTTTGGAGATGCTAAACTCGACAGAATTATAAAGATTCTAAGCGGCTATCCTGACTGCAACAGAAACAAATGGCACAATTTTGCAACATTTAGTGTGTACGAACATCAACCATCATAAAAATATTTAGGTTCAGATAACTCACATTTACTCACAAGTAAGCAACAGTAATTCTGGGAGACGTCAAATGGCAGTGCCAGTTCTCTTGAGGATTGGTGCTGGTTATGAACTCAATGAGCTCTTTCTCAGAATGCAACTTATCTTGCAAATGAGGTAGCAACATTTAAACTTCCAAAAGAATGTGCATTTATATTTGTTTTTAACATGAAGCATCCTTAGGAACTTCAAGTCTGAAATGATTGCCAAAGAACATACAGATAAATATCTTTCAATGAATTGCAATGCTACAAGGAAATGACTGATATAGTTTGAAATTCTGTTTAAACCGTACCACAGCAACAACATGCATTCTGCACAATCTCTCTACAGGGCTTCACTCTGGGCTCTTGAAATTAATAGTATACATTTTGGGAATTCACCTTTTACTGGAGACTGGCAGCAGCTCTTTTATCATACATCTACTTGTTGACGGGTAGATCTGTTTGAAGATGCTAAACCTTTTCGGTAACACAAACAAAATGCACAATTTGCATCATTTTAGTCTTTAAAGACATTATCCAGTGTCAGTGTTTAAAAACAGTTGGGTTCAGTTAAATTGCTTATGGATTTTTTTTTACATTCAATCCAAAAGTAACTGAAGAAAACGAACATTGATACCATCAACAAAATGTTTGAAGGAACCTCATGCATTTGAAGGAATGCATTTTAGAATTATTTGCGATCAAAAAAAGCAACAGTGATTTTTGGGGACGTCAGATGCCTGTGACAGTTCTCTTGTGGATTGGTGCTGGTTTGAACTTCATCATCAGTGAGCTCTCAGAATGAAACTTATCTTACAATTGACATACCACAAATTAAATTTCCAAATTCTAAAAATTGGCATTGATGTATTCTTTGTACCATCCAAAGGGACTTTCCCCAAATTAAAGAAAAAACATTACAGAAAAAACACAACCAAGACTTTAAACTCTGTAAAGATTGGCAAACAAAATACATAAATCTGTGAATAAATTGAAATTCTACCAGGAAAAAAGACTTTGCCTCATTCCAGTCCTTGAAGATTGTCCACTTATCACCAGTACAGAATCATGCAACACTGCCGTAATAAAGACTCCAAAACAACTATCTGTTAAATGCAGAAAACTAGAGGTAAAAAGAAAGTTTTCTTTGCGTTCAGCTTCTGTGGAATCAGGAATAATATTACTAGCACAACAAAATGAAACTAGAATTCCAATGTCATTTGGTTCAGCAGTGCAGTAGTGCATCAGACTCTTGTTTTTGTGTCCGAGTTATCAACATTTCAGTATCAGGCCTTGCACAATTTGGTTTCCCTGGACTTGCCTCCAGTCAGCTGCACACTTTAAAAGGCCTAAAGCAATTTTGACAAACTTGAGCGATTCTTGTGCAATATTTTTGTGAGAAATTACACGAGTTTCACTGAAGCAGGTACCTTAATGTTTGTTATTAGCCTGTAGGGCTACCGAATTCGAAGCAATTTTAACCAGCCCTCAGCACTCTGTCAAAACTATGAGCCCAAAATGTTTCCCCAGCCTGGTCTCTTTAACTCTAGTTACATCTCAAGACCTGTGAGGATTGACGGTGTTATTATGATTACCTACAGGTTAGTAAATGATATTAGTTTTAACTCACCATGATCAGATCTCATCGCATCATCTCCCTGTCTAAGACCTCATCACCAAAGTCTCTTTATTCATTTGGTTACAACATCTTGACTGTAAGGGCCGACTACCAAGATGATCATTAAGGCAGCTTCCCTTGAGAAGAAGCAAAGATAAAACAAAACACCTGTTGAATATTGATACTATAGGAGAGAATATAGATTAACAACAACAATCCCATTATTTCACTCACTTGCTTTATTCAGGAGATTGTCACAAAAATAGGACTAGGCAAACTTGTTGGTCTACTGGTTAAGACACCTGAAACCAATTTCATGACTTTGCTCGCTTTGCTTACTGCAGGGTAAGCGTCAAATTTCTGCACTTAGCTGTGTATTAAGTGAAGAATACTTAGTAGCGTGATGTATGTACACACACAAGCAAACTTTTCTTGCTACCTGTGAAACACCCTAAGCACGGACATTTCTGATTCTGCAAGAGCTGATTTTTTTACTTACAATCATGAGATTGGACCCTACTCTAAAATGTAGCAGATTAAATATACAGTGATCATCACACATCAGTGTTGGGTAAAACAAAGCATAAAATAAAATAAAATAACCTAGCAAGGTCTCTTGACAGTTATACCCTAGACTAAAGTCTACATCAACAGATATACAGCCTAGATAAGCATTAACCTTCCCTTTAATAAGGACTTTTCAATTTTGACATCATGCACAAGAATGTTTACACTATCATCACACCTTGTTCTCCATCCTCTCTATTAAAACCAATTGTGTAGGACTCTGTGCCTTCATGTAGATAATGTCAAATGTGCCTCAACGGTCTAAAATCCTCAAAATCCTCTAGTTGAGTTTGAAGACTCAGGAAGGTTTGTGTTTTAAATCTCATTAAGTTGTCGTAAAAGTTGTCTCAATCCTCGTCCTGGACCCTCAAGTCTCTCTCTTGAACTTCACAACATCACTTGCTGGTAGCTCGATCATTGCGAAGCATTTCAAGGCATCTTAGGCCTAGTCTATGATATGCAGGATCTGTGGCTGTTGTCATTAGGTAGTCCTTCAGATCTCATCCAGGTCTGAACAGTCGTACTTCACCGCTCTGGTGGGATGACAGGGCAACCATCAACTCCATCCCTTACATCACTCTCAGCATTATCAGTGGCTTGTTCACTCAGGGTGAATGCTTGAATACACCTCAGCATAGCTGGATCATTACCAGTCCTACCAGCTAGCAGCTAAAAGGGATTGCTCCCTTAATGTAACAGTCAAACACCATGATTCAATTTTCTATCATTGTTACATTTATTTCCATACTGACCACCGCAGTACACAGACAAATCAACAGACAAAAAATGAGCAAAAAAAAAAGCATTATCTGAGTCTTACTGATGTATAAAGAAATGAATATTGGAAACTCAACGTATTTTACAAAACAGTATCTGGTGTTCAGTTCCTTTCAAGACATGCAATTCTTTTGACAAAAACACACATCACAAAAATTAACTATTTGGCACAAATTAAAACCAATACAGTTTTTGGGTAACAGCTTCAGGCAAGTTAATCATTTTCCACTGTTTACAACAAACAAATTTATTGTCTTAGTCTTATAGTTTGATTCAATGAACAATGGAAACTCAATAAAGAAAACAATGCTTGACAAATTTAGAACTATTTGCTCTTAATCAATCACGGTTTGACAAATCACACATTAATAGGTCTATAACTTTTGTAATTTGGCACAAAAAAAATCAATGAGGTTGTGGCTGGAGCAGGTCCTCCATCAACACAGGCCCATCAGATCTTCTCCATCTCTAGTTGGATTGGTCCTTCATGCAGAACTTCATGATCGGTCGGTCGTGGAGACTCCTGTGTTTCTCTTCAGCTTGCATCTGGAAGCCTTTCCTTAGGCTGGCTTTAATAAGATGAGGGAAGAAGCTGTCGACAACAGTGTCCTGCAAATCTAATCTGTCACTCATGAGTCTTGTCCGATACAAGAGAGGTGAGTGTTTCTCATATTATAGTCAGTCCATGACACATCCAAGGTCATCCTCAGCATACGGGTGTACGTTACGGAAGATCTTCTCCTGTTGGGTAGTGAGTGTCCAGGTTTCCGCACCGTACAGTAAGGTCAACTCAATTCATTCACACAGACTAAAAATAATACACTTCTTGGGGTTACTTTAGGGCCAATTTATTTTCTTACTCTGACAAGACAACCATTTATAACTTGGACAAAACACACATCACAAATAATTTGATACAGAATGAAACCTAACACACTTTTTTGAAAATGCAATTCCTTACAATGCATACATGTTGAGGTGATAAACTTTTTAGGTCTAATGTACTGGAGCAAATAAATGGAATGAAAACTCAACAAGAAAACACTGTGTGACAAATAGTAGGTTATGTGGTGTTAAAATTTTCCTGCATGGCCAACATTCACAGCTGGACAAAACACACATTAAAACATTACTGACACAGATTAAAACAAATTCACTCGTTGGGGTCGGTGATTTTCGGGGTCAAATTTATTTCTTTAACCATAACACTGAGTTTCTTTAGCTAGAGACCCTGCCATATCCTCCAAAATACTCTACTCCATGCTCAACACTGGAATGTGTGGACTGAAACAGAATGGTATTTGCCTGGGATTCAATTGACAAGCACTTGTTAGTTGGGCCTAAAATCTTAAAACAAAGTCTGACAACTTCTTGAATTAGATGATTTGGGACTAAAACCAAAAAAACAATTTAATTTGGGGAGTCATGTTTTTGTTTTTGGGGTTTTTTTTTTTGGGTGGGAGGAGGGCATCAAATTTACTTCCCCGACCTGCAAACGGACTGCACAATATCTAAGTCTTGTTGTACCAATCGAATAATACAAACTCAATGAGACACTTGTTGACAAATAATGTTAAAGGTGGTAATTTGCCTGCAAGACAAACATTCACAGTTGGACAAAACACACATCACATTCATGAAAATCAGTTTACTTCATGGGGGTCAATTAATTTGGGGCAAATTTATTTCCTTAATCCACACAAGAACTATCCATATAGTCCATGACAGTGTGCGATAAAAATAAAAAATGGCAACTCAACAAGAAAACACTTGTTTTTATAATCCTTATGTTTATTTCCCTTCAAGGCAACCTGTATGATTCACAGTTGGACAATACTCACAACAGTCAAATGATTGTTTTTTTAAACAGAATATAAAACCCTATACATGTTTTTGGGGGCACATATTTAGGACAAAGTTATTTGACAAGTCTTTACAGTTTTCACTTCTTCAGGTCTTTTATAATTAGTACGATCAAATGAATAATTGAACCTCAACAAGAAAACACTTGTTTGACAAGTAACATAACTTGTTACTTTGCCTTCAAGACAACAATTTTGAAGTTCTTGAACAAATCAGAATTGCATGGTGTTTTCAGCAATCTTGTACACATGTTGATTTTGCATCGGGGATAAAGAATATTATTTGTAATTTTTACCCATACACCGATCTGCATTAAGCACTGTATACTCAGTACTTTTCCGAGACCTGTGAATAGGATTCCAACTGCCTCTGGCTACCAGGCAGTCTCAGTAGTCTAGTCGGTAAGACATCCGCTCTAGAATGGCAGGGATCGTGGGTTCGAATCCAACCCGAGGAAAATGTCTGTGAATTTTTTTCACAGGATTCGGGGAAGTACTGAGTATACAGTGCTTAACACACATCGGTGTATGGGTAAAAATTACAAATAATCATCTTGTACATATTTAAATGCACACTTATTTTGACAATGGTAATATGGAGTCTTTAAATGCCACTTTCTTTGTGTAGTATTCCAAATGGAAATTCGCTCTCTGGAGGATGGGTATTACTACTTTAGAATCAGTTACTTTCAGATTAAAACTAATCTGAATTGTTTTAACAGCTCTGTTTGGATCAATAGAAACATTAACTATTAGACATATGAAAAATGAAAGTGTTTGCAGTATTTTCTAATAACACCGAGTGACAGAATCTATCCTGAACCTTTACAGTCTCAAATCCAATCTCTATATCAAATTGCCAAAGTGAAGGATTCAGAAGGACTGGGTCCCGTAGGCCCAAGTAAGAATTTGGTGTGCCAAAGTGAAAGATTCAGAAGGACTGGGGCCAGTAGGCCCAAATAAGAATTTGGAGTGCCAAAGTGAAAGATTCAGAAGGACTGGGGCCAGTAGGCCCAAATAACAATTGCCTATCACAGGGTCAGGCATTCCAATCTGATCCAAGTCCAAACAATTTGGTGTGGAGTGACGTAGGAGAAGAGGATCTGGGAGGATTGAGGCCACACCCTAGCCATACTGCTTAGTCTGTATTAATTTATCAGTAGCAAGTTTTGAGGGCCATAATAGGGACGTCTGTCCAAGATGTTTGTGATTGTTCACCCATTCCAACCTCGGTTTGGTTAACATTGATTTGATAGGAAGAAAGTCAAGATGGCTGCACCATCCTTAAGGTGTATGCCAATAGACCGATTGCACAACCCAGGTCACATGACCTGTATAGGGTATTAAATGTAAATAAACATGACGTCCCCCATATAGGAAAGTGTGTTACAGTCGCATTTGTTTATTCGATCAAGGCGTTTTTTCTCGAAATCTGTGAAAAATATTCCAAAGTTTGTACCAATGACCTTCGAGTGGCTGAATAAAGCCAGTAAGGACAGGTCCAGAAGTCTTGGAAGCCTCGCAGCATTTATACACATAAGGAAAAAGTCGTTGAGTATTAGACCCAGTAACTGGGGCGCTGTACTCCTTTTTTGAGATTTTTGACATTATCTGTCGTACTAGCGCCCCAGTCCGTGGTATATATGGAAAGTGCTCCGATTCGGAGTCCGAAGCGGTTTTTTTCTGAATCAGTTACAAAATTGTCAAAATTGCAACAAGGACTCGACAGAATTGCTTGAAAATCGCCTACTGGCTTCTCCAAGTATCTACGGTGAAATAAAATGCAGTTAATTGTACTCACGATCATTTTTGGTCCTCCAAATCGATGATTTTTAGCCCACTATCACGCATATATCAAATTTGCCGTTAGAATCGCCATTTTGAATGTGATACTCAACGACCGTTTCCTTAAGTCTAAAACGCTGCGAGGATTGCGTGTTCGCTGAGGCCCTGACTTTCATATTGTTTTCCGCGCAGACAACGCAGGATACCAGGCTGTGTGTAGCGCCAATGTTCACTGACGCCCTGACATTCATATTGATTTGCGCAGTCAATGCAGGATACCAGGCTACACAGCTGGTATCCTTCTCCAAGTATCTACGGTGAAATAAAATGCAGTTAATTGTACTCACGATCATTTTTGGTCCTCCAAATCGATGATTTTTAGCCCACTATCACGCATATATCAAATTTGCCGTTAGAATCGCCATTTTGAATGTGATACTCAACGACCGTTTCCTTAAGTCTAAAACGCTGCGAGGATTGCGTGTTCGCTGAGGCCCTGACTTTCATATTGTTTTCCGCGCAGACAACGCAGGATACCAGGCTGTGTGTAGCGCCAATGTTCACTGACGCCCTGACATTCATATTGATTTGCGCAGTCAATGCAGGATACCAGGCTACACAGCTGGTATCCTGCATTGACTGCGCAAATCAATATGAATGTCAGGGCGTCAGTGAACATTGGCGCTACACACAGCCTGGTATCCTGCGTTGTCTGCGCGGAAAACAATATGAAAGTCAGGGCCTCAGCGAACACGCAATCCTCGCAGCGTTTTAGACATAAGGAAACGGTCGTTGAGTATCACATTCAAAATGGCGATTCTAACGGCAAATTTGATATATGCGTGATAGTGGGCTAAAAATCATCGATTTGGAGGACCAAAAATGATCGTGAGTACAATTAACTACATTTTATTTCACCGTAGATACTTGGAGAAGCCAGTAGGCGATTTTCAAGCAATTCTGTCGAGTCCTTGTTGCAATTTTGACAATTTTGTAACTGATTCAGAAAAAAACCGCTTCGGACTCCGAATCGGAGCACTTTCCATATATACCACGGACTGGGGCGCTAGTACGACAGATAATGTCAAAAATCTCAAAAAAGGAGTACAGCGCCCCAGTTACTGGGTCTAGTTGAGTATCACATTCAAAATGGCGATTCTAACGGCAAATTTGATATATGCGTCATAGTGGGCAAAAAATCATCGATTTGGAGGACCAAAAATGATCGTAAGTAAATACTTGGAGAAGCCAGTAGGCGATTTTCAAGCAATGCTATCAAGTCTTTGTCGCAATTTTGACAATTTTGTAACTGATTCATAAAAAATCCGCTTCGCAGCACTTTCCAAATATACCACGGACTGGGGTGCTAGTACGACCGATGCCAAAATCTCAAAAAGAAATACAGCGCCCCTACTCCTAGAACTATGAGGTTCGTTCCGCTATCGTCTCCACGAGCCTCATAGAGTGATATGTACAAAATCCTATTCGAAACTTTCTGCCCTTCACGTTTACATGGCTACAGTTCTTTTTTGAAATCAGATCTCGCCAAAACTAGGCTCTATGTGTTCTTTCAACTCTGATCGAGCGTTGCACTGGTCCAGAAAATCCACTCCGCAAACTAAAAGTTGTTAAAAAGTGATAAATTCTCACCGTATTTTAGATCCCATTCAAACAGTATTGCAACAAATATGGCGACCGGAGTTGCAAAATTAACTGGTATGCTGCTATGCGGTGCGCTGGTCCTATGGGCTGGTTTCGCGTACCAGTTAATTTACAAATTTGTAAATTAGCTGGTACGCGGAACCAGCCCATAGGACCAGCGCACCGCATAGCAGCATACCAGTTAATTTTGCAACTCCGGTCGCCATACTTGTTGCAATACTGTTTGAATGGGATCTAAAATACGGTGAGAATTTATCACTTTTTAACAACTTTTAGTTTGCGGAGTGGATTTTCTGGACCAGTGCAACGCTCGATCAGAGTTGAAAGAACACATAGAGCCTAGTTTTGGCGAGATCTGATTTCAAAAAAGAACTGTAGCCATGTAAACGTGAAGGGCAGAAAGTTTCGAATAGGATTTTGTACATATCACTCTATGAGGCTCGTGGAGACGATAGCGGAACGAACCTCATAGTTCTAGGAGTACAGCGCCCCAGTTACTGGGTCTAGTTTTAGCTACCAATTCCTTGAGAAGGATACTAAAAAAAGGGACATGAACTTGAAGCCCAACTTCCATCATGTCCATTAACACATCTAAAAAAAAATCCCTCAGAAAGTGGCAGTCGGATATGGAAACTTTTCCATATGGGTTTATTTTGTTTTATAAGCTGAATTACTGATACGGCCTTCAAGAACAACCGTAATGGTCAGCTGAGTACAAAATACAAGTACAAATTTAGCCAGGACACGTGTCTTTTAAAATGGCCGCCAACCCAAACAATACATTCTTATGTTGTTTGCTTCATTTTGACTGTTTCAAATCCTCACATTCACAGCAAGAGATCTTCACCAGAAGGTATAGATAAATGTCAACTCACCTAGCTTAGTTTGTAGAGATTTTGTCCGCTGAATTGTACATAAAATGTGAAAGAATTGCCGAGAAAACGAAGTCTTCCGAAGTCGGCCATTTTGTCTTTCTTGAGGGCGCTCAGCGAGTCACGTACCCAAAGAACACGTCCCTTTGAGTAATTTGCATATAAAAAACCGAACCGTGGCAATAAAACACGAAAGGGGTTCAATTTATAGTGGATAATGAAAATATAAATATGAACATAAATTTATTGCCTTTATGTTGACTTTTTGTTTTAAAAAACAATAAAGGAAAGTATCGACTGAATTAACAAGTTTTTTTTTAGTGATGAGTGGGGATGTGAACTTTGAGATTTGCAACCTCTTACCGGGACACCCCTATTTTATATTGGAACAATTATTCCATTTCAAAACATGGTTGGGAGAACTTAGTATTTCAATATTATAGTCATTAGGCGCATGTTAAACATTCCATGACAGTTATTCTAATTTCTCTATACCCGGGTGCGGGAGCGAGCGCACACATCCGGGGAAGTTTGGTATGTCAGCAGAGCAGCAGCTAGCCGCGCGCCCACACAGCTAGTTTGAGAGGCCCATTTCAAAATGGAGGCACGCCAATAGGAGTGCGGTTAGCTACACGAGGCTGCAGTAAAATGGTCGAAACAGAGTGTATTCGTAACATATCAATCCGTGAGTATTTCACTTTTTACAACACATACTTTAAGAAACTGTTGGTGTGGTGAAAATTTCAAACAACACTTTCGGGCAAATGTACCAGCTGTCGGACTCCCCAGAATTTCAGGACGTTCAAAGTCAGAGTCGCGCACGGGAAGTCATCAACAGAGGGCGCCGTGAGTGCCATGCGCGGTATTCTTAAATGAAATTGCCTCCCAAATTTTGCGCACGCGTAAAAGATATCTAACTGAAAATGTTTGGATAATGTTTGAGTAAATTAACACAAACAAGTTAATTTTAGACTCGTGCCATATGTTCTTACGTAGACTCCAAATCTCAGTTTTTCATGCCCAAAGAAAATTCAGTGCCTGCCATGCAGTCTTTAAATTTGGGATCTGGATATTTGTCAACAACTGTTTTCTTACAAAAGTCGTATCAAGTACGCAGATTGCATGTTTGTTGATGCCCTATAAAAAGCTGAGTTTTGCGCAGGAAACACAGGATGCCACCTAGGAAGACTCCACAGAATTGCTAAAAAAAATAGCCTACTGGCTTCTGAAGATATCAAAAATGGGAAAGCCCAAAAATGAAATGACAGACACTTAATTGTACTCACAATCATTTTCTACCCTCCAAATCGATGATTTTAGGCCCAAAGCAAAAACAGAACCGCGATGCAGCCTTTAAGTTTGCGATCTGGATGTTCGTCAACAACTGTTTTCTATCATAAGTAAAAAGTCATATTAACTATGCAGATTGCATGTTCGCTGATGCCCTTAGCTGAGTTACATTGTTTTGCGCAGTCAATGCAGGATACCAGCTGTGTAGTGTTGGCTGGTTGAAATGCACGCTAGCCAGGGCTCGAATTTGGGGTAAAATTCCACAAGACCGCAGTGCTTGTAGCTAAAAATGTTTACCGAACCAGAATTTATTTTACAAGACCAGAATCTGAATGAGAAAGAACTTTCTACAAAGTTTAAAATGGAAAGTGTTTTTATTTGAACAAGCACTAGAGAAGATTTGTCTCATTTGTCTTGTGGGTAAGTATACTTAAAGGGCCCATGAAGAGGTATTTTGTCACATTACATTTTTGTGGCTTAATATACGGTTTGAAATTGACTATTTTGATGTGTTTGTTATGCATTAATACACTTTAATTGAGCCCGAAAATATGTGTCATTTGATTGCGCAATGATTCGTGACGTAGACTGGGGTCAAACGTTTCAAAGACAGCTCTGGTGCCGAGTGGTCAACAATGCATCATGTGTTATTGTCACACACATGGCCCTGGTCAGCCGGTCCACTGTCTACGTCACAGATTTTATGCTAATGAAGAAGGGTGGGTGGAGCGTGGCAATCCCCTAATTTTAGAAATTGTTATTTCCACGGTAAATAGGCATGTAAAAAATGTAAAAAAAATAACAATATACTATGATAGGCATACTTACTTTTTTAACCAATAAAAAAAATTAATTTATGGGACCTTTAAGAGAATTGAAAGATATTGATCAGATTCAAAGTCAGCATTTTTAGCATCATTTCTCATTTTTCTTTTTGGTAAAGTTATCGCACAGTGAGGTACTATTATTCAATTGAAAGACACAAGATCACCGGACTTGTCCACTCTTTGAGTTTACTGGCCTGAGGCTTGAATCATTGGCCTCTGGCCTGTGGTCCAGTGTAAAATTCAAGCCATGCTAGTGATCTCTCTGATCTGTAGCCAATGCATTGTGGGGGTTGTCGACACTACACAGCTGGTATCCTGTGTTGACTGTGGAATACAATATGCAACTCGGGGCATAAGCGAACACAAAGTCCTCGTATTTAATACTACTTTTTACATATAAGGAAACAAAAAAAAACAAATGCAGTGTCACATGCAATTTTTTGGGACAGGGTATCACACCATCATAGCAAATTGCCTTCATCACAGCGTATACCCACTAGCTTACCTGGGGCGCTAGTTCAACCATCCAAAAAAAAACCATTGAAAAAAAAAAGATAGGCTTACAGCGCCCCAGTTGCTGGCTCTAGCTCCTAGCTTTGACAACAGATCAAGGACTTTGACTCCTACAGTAACTTGTACACAGACACATGTGGTGGTGCAACTCACATTTTGAATACACTACATAATAGTCTCTGGAGATTATCCTTCTCCTCAGCACACTGTTTGAAACTTGAGTTGTAACACCAGCGGTTCTATTCAGAACAGCCACGATTCATGAAAGATTTTATCACAAGTATTACTGCAAACCTTACCCCCAACATGCAAACTTCCAAACCCCACTTATTTTTTTTTGTCTGCTGCTAATCATCTCATCATTTTTGAACAATTATTTGGGGGCCTTGAGTTCAGCGAAGGTATTTATTGGGTTGTTTCTTCCTTTTTTATTACTTCAGGTCGAACCAACATTCACCCTCTGGACAAGACCCCAATATACTTTTTCAACATGGATGAGCCTCCTCAGATGAGTTTACCAGTCAACAGCATTTACTGCAGGAACACCAAGGGTCACTACGATGCCAGCCCAGCCTAGCCCACCTCAACTGGCAAAGCACCCTCTTGCAACAAAGGTCACTGTGATGTCAGCTCGGCCTACTTCAACCACATCCCAAAGACCCAATTGATGTTATGTTGATGTGGACTTCTGAACAAGACATCAATGGTCAACCAGGGATCAGTGATACAATCAAGGTATTTTGATAACCATCCATGTTTCTGCTCTTTTAGTTTATCATCAAGTATTGCAATGGATCAGAGAATATAATCCATTCTAGTCACAAGTGAATACTTACTTCGTTAGTTCACTACTATGAAGGTCCTCATTACGATTTGTTTATTGCCTAGTAAATCCAGTTTATTGATGACATTTTTTCCCCCGATAGTAATTGTTTTAATAGCAACGATAAACATGAATTTTGTTGGGAAAAACAAACAATAGTATATGTTGTGTGTGATGGATGTAATTAAGGCCCTTTTTGTTATAAATATGAAAATTACAAATAGGGACAATGCAGAACTGAGCCAAGGTTTAATTTTGAAATAAACATAGACCAGTTAAGGCTGGTGGATGACATGTATAAACTCAAATAGTTTCTCTGCCTGAAATTAGGTGATGTGAATTTTGTATTTTTGTGGGATTTTGGAAGAATTCAAAATACTGTTTACAGGACCCCTGTACGAAAGCATTGTGTTGTCATCAAAGCAGTGCATTTCGGCTCAATCGTTTGGATCTGTACACACTTTATTGTTATACTCTGATGGTCTTACTTAGGATAATTTCCTTCTCCTCTGCATACTGATTCAAACTTGAGTTGTTACACCACCAGTTCTTTTCAGAGCAACCATTATTTATAAGAAATTTCATCACAAGTACATGTTGTTACTGCAAACCTGACCCCCACCATGCAAAGTTTGAAAGCGCACATATTTTGATATCTTCTGCTAAGCATGTACTCTCATCATATCGAAAGAATTATTTTGAGGGCCTGGAGTTTAGATAAGGTATTTATTGAGTTGTTTTTTTCCTTTTTTTATTACTTCAGGTCGATCCAAATCCAACATTCACCCTCTGGACAAGACCCCAATGTACTTTTTCAACATAGATGAGCCTCCTCAGATGAGTTTATCAGTCAACAGCATTTACTGCAGGAACTCTGACAAGCACCATTGCAACAAGGGTCACTGCGATGCCAGACCAGCCCAGCCCACCTCAACTGGCAAGCACCCTCTTGCAACAAGGGTCACTGTGATGTCAGACCAGCCCAGCCCACCTCAACTGGCAAGCAGCCTCTTGCAACAAGGGTCACTGTGATGTCAGCCCAGCCCAGCCCACCTCAACTGGCGAGCACCCTCTTGCACCAAGGGTCACTGTGATGTCAGCCCAGCCCAGCCCACCTCAACTGGCAAGCACCCTCTTGCAACAAGGGTCACTGTGATGTCAGCCCAGCCCAATCCACCTTAACTGGCAAGCACCCTCTTGCAACAAGGGTCACTGTGATGTCAGCCCAGCCCAGCCCACCTTAACTGGCAAGCACCCTCTTGCAACAAGGGTCACTGTGATGTCAGCCCAGCCCAATCCACCTCAACTGGCAAGCACCCTCTTGCAACAAGGGTCATGGTGATGTCAGCCCATCCCACCTCAACTGCAAGCACCCTGAAACAAAGGTAACTGTGATGTCAGCCCAGCCCAGCACACCTCAACTGGCCAAGCACCCTATTGCAACAAGGGTCACTGTGATGTCAACCCAGCCTACTTCAACCACAACCCAAAGACCCCATTGATGTTATCTTGATGTGGACTTCTGAACAAAACATCATTGGTCAACATGGGATCAGTGATACAATAAAGGTATTTTGATAACCATTCAAGTTGCTGCTCTTTTAGTTTATCCGAAACTTTTGCAATGGATCAGAGAAAATAATCCATTCTAGTCATAAGTTAAAGCCATTTTGGATGTAATTAATGACCCTTTGTGTATTATAAATATGAAAACTGCAGATAAGGACCTTGTAGAACTGAGCGAAGGTTTAATCTTTGAACTAAAAAGAGAGCATTTTAACCAGTTAATTAAGGCCCGATAACGCATATAAATGCCAATAGTTTCTCTGCCAGAAATTGGGTGATCTGAACTTTGTATTTTTGTGGGACTTCAGAAGAATTCAAACTTGGTTTAAAAGATCCTACCAAAGCATTGTGTCGTCAGCACGGCAGCGCATTTGGACTCTTGTTTTTATCAGTACACAATTTATTTTACTCTAATGGTCATTTAGAAAAGTGTCCTTCTCCTCTGCATACTGATTGAATCTTGAGTAGTTACACCAGCGGTTCTTTTCAGAACAACCACTACTCATGAGAGATTTCATCACAAGTACGTGGTGTTACTACAAACCTTACCCCCACCATGCAAAAATCAAACCCCACTTATTTAATGACTTCTGCTTACCATGTACTCTTATCATTTTGAAACAATTAATTTGAGGACCTAGAGTTTAGGGGAGGTATTTATTGGGTTATTTCTTGCTTTTTTATTACTTCAGGTCGATCCAACATTCACCCTCTGGACAAGACCCCCAAGGTACTTTTTCAACATGGATGAACCCCTCAGATGAGTTTACCAGTCAACAGCATTTACTGCAGGAACACCAAGGGTCACTGCGATGCCAGCCAAAGCCCAGCCCACCTCAACTGGCAAGCACCCTCTTGCAACAAGGGTCACTGTGATGTCAGCCCAGCCCAGCCCACCTCAACTGGCAAGCACCCTCTTGCAACAAGGGTCACTGTGATGTCAGCCCAGCCCATCCCACCTCAACTGGCAAGCACCCTCTTGCAACAAGGGTCACTGTGATGTCAGCCCAGCCCAGCCCACCTCAACTGGCAAGCACCCTCTTGCAACAAGGGTCACTGTGATGTCAGCCCAGCCCATCCCACCTCAACTGGCAAGCACCCTCTTGCAACAAGGGTCACTGTGATGTCAGCCCAGCCCAGCCCACCTCAACTGGCAAGCACCCTCTTGCAACAAGGGTCACTGTGATGCCAGCCCAGCCCAGCCCACCTCAACTGGCAAGCACCCTCTTGCAACAAGGGTCACTGTGATGTCAGCCCAGCCCAGCCCACCTCAACTGGCAAGCACCCTCTTGCAACAAGGGTCACTGTGATGTCAGCCCAGCCCATCCCACCTCAACTGGAAGCACCCTCTTGAAAGAAGGGTCATTGTGATGTCAGCTCAGCCAACTTCAACCACATCCAAGTATGATGTGGACTTCTGAACAAGACATCAATGGCAACCAGGGATCAGTGATACAATCAAGGTATTTTGGTAACCATCCAAGTTGCTGCTCTTTCATAAACTAATGCAATTTATCAGAGAATATAAGGCCAAAAAAAAAAAGTGTTCTGTTTGCGGTTACCTGACCAACCCAAATTTTACGGCGCGACCCTAAACTTTTATTCGACTTTTTCCTTTTTCGGCGGCTTAAAATAATGAATTAATTAAAATGAAAAAAAAATAAATAAATAAAATCACAAATAAAAATACATAAAATGGAGATCGACCTCGTCACTATGAAATGAACATGAAAATAAAGTGGTCGTAGTTCGTGCGTCGACACCGTGGTCGGTAAAACATCAACCCAAGCCGTAAAACGAATCTAGTTCCCCGTCCGTAGCGTTTACTGTGCTGCGACCGACAGTGACACATTAGTCGCTACGATGAGTCCCTCTCATTCACTCTGCGTGTGGCAAATTTTTCTTTGCCAAATAACATTTATTACAATCACATTCAGTCTTTTTTGCACCCTGTACTGAATTCTATGACATCATCAAGCAACAACATGAACAAATAAAGGATAGAAAACATACCTGAAACATCGCAATGATTTATTTCTTATTAAAAATAGCCATCAGAAAAATAAATAAATTTAAAAGCACACCGAAAGCTCGGTGCGCAGGGGCCGGTTACTTGCTTCATGTCTTTCAGTTTTACAATGACGTCAGCACTTGTTGAACGCCTGAAAGATTTGGACGTGCAGTTGATGATCATTGCTCACTGCGGGAGCGAACTGCACGTCCAAACAAATCCAGCGCGCACTGTTGTTGCACGTGCTTCGCGTGTGGAGCACGCGTCACGTGTTATCTTCGCAGAATCATTTTCAAAATAATCGGTCCCCGCTCGTTGTTCAAACGAGGCAAGTTCGTGTAGCGGCAGACAAGGCTGCTGTCTATGTGGAATCGTCCACGTTCTGCCGAAGGTTTTTAAAGAATTTTCAGAGCGTGGGTGAACGATTTTCTGTGTCTATTTTGTGTTTAT
Source organism: Marthasterias glacialis (assembly GCA_911728455.2). Lineage (NCBI taxonomy): Eukaryota > Metazoa > Echinodermata > Asteroidea > Forcipulatida > Asteriidae > Marthasterias > Marthasterias glacialis. The sequence goes on from OU452234.1 coordinate 4,608,860, forward strand.
TGTGAACAAAATTCAAATGACAAGGATCTATTTGTGAGTTATATAAACAATATGGAATGCATTTCGTTCGGGCATTGTCGCTGAATATCACTCGATGAAATCTGGCTTTTCCATTTTACTCAGCTTGTATTGCTTCGCCTCGTGCTGAAATGGAAAAATCTAGATTTTGCATTGCGTTTTTTCCCCAAACCTACTCTTTTACATAGTGGCGGCCTGAACAGAAATTGCACAGTACGTTTCAAATGTCACATATTTTGAAATCTCCTGCTAAGCATGTACTCTCATCATTTTTAAAGAATTATTTTCAGGGCCTAGAGTTTAACGGAGGTATTTATTGAGTTGTTTCTTCCTTTTTTATTACTTCAGGTCGATCCAACATTCACCCTCGGGACAAGACCCTCAATGTACTTTTTCAACATGGATGAGCCCCTCAGTCAATAGCGTTTACTGCAGGAACTCTGGCAAGCACCATTGCAACAAGGGTCACTGTGATGTCAGCTTACCCCAGCCCACTCCAACTGGCAAGCACCCTCTTGCAACAAGGGTCACTGTGATGTCAGCCCAGCCCAGCCCACCTCAACTGGCAAGCACCCTCTTGCAACAAGGGTCACTGTGATGTGAGCTCAGCCTACTTTAACCACATCCCAAAGACCCCCTTGATGTTATGTTGATGTGGACTTCTGAATAATAGATCAAAACGATCAACCAGGGATCTGTGATACAATCAAGGTAGGTTGATAAACATCCAAGTTGCTGCTCTTTTAGTTTATCATAAACTATCGCAATGGATCAGAGAAAATAATCCATTCTAGTAATAAGTGAATGCCATTTTGGATGCAAATGCCAATTATATCCATTTTGGATGTAATTAATGACCTTTTGAGTATTATTAATATGAAAACTGCAGATAAGGACCTTGTAGAACTGAGTCAAGGTTTAATCTTTGAAATAAAAATAGAGCATTTTATCCAGTTAATTAAGGCCGGATAACGCATATAAATACCAATAGTTTCTCTGCCAGACACTGGGTGATCTGAACTTTGTAATTTTGTGGGAATTCAGAAGAATTCAAACTTGGTTTCAAACTTGGTAGACCCTACCAAGGCATTGTTTCATCATCACAGCAGCGCATTTCGACTCTTCTTTTTATCAGTACTCAATTTTTTTTACTCTAATGGTCATTTAGGGCATTGTCCTTATCCTCTGCATACTGATAGAATTTTGAGTTGTTACACCAGCGTTATTTTTTAGAACAACCATGATTCATGAGAGATTTCATCACAAGTACGTGGTATTACTGCAAACCTGACCCCCACCATGCAAAGTTCAAACCCCACTTATTTAATGACTTCTGCTTACCGTGTACTCTTATCATTTTTTAAAAGTTATTTTGAGGGCCTACAGTTTAGCAAAGGTATTTATTGAGTTGTTTCTTCCTTTTTAATTACTTCAGGTTGATCCAACATTCACCCTCAGGACAAGACCCCCAATGTACTTTTTCAACATGGATGAACCCCTCAGATGAGATTACCAGTCAACAGCATTCACTGCAGGAACACCAAGGGTCACTGCGATGCCAACCCAGCCCAGCCCAGCCCACCTCAACTGGCAAGCACCCTCTTGCAACAAGGGTCACTGTGATGTCAGCCCAGCCCAGCCCACCTCAACTGGCAAGCACCCTCTTGCAACAAGGGTCACTGCGATGTCAGCCCAGCCCAGCCCACCTCAACTGGCAAGCACCCTCTTGCAACAAGGGTCACTGTGATGTCAGCCCAGCCCAGCCCACCTCAACTGGAAAGCACCCTCTTGCAACAAGGGCCATCGAATGTCAGCCCAGCCCAGCCCATCCTACCTCGGCTGGCAAGCACTCTCTTGCATCAAAGGCCCATCCTAGCCTACATTAACCTGCAGGCACCCTCTTGCCCAGCCCACCTTTACTGGCAAGCATCCTCTTGCAACAAGAATCACTGTGAAGTCAGCCCAACCTACTTCAACCACAACCCAAGGACCCCCTTGATGTTATTGTGATGTGGACTTCTGAACAAGACATCAACGATCAACCAGGGATCTGTGATACAATCAAGGTAGGTTGTTAAGCATCCAATGACAAGTTGCTTCTCTTTTAGTTTATCATAAACTATACCAATGGATCAGAGAAAATAAGTCATAAGTAAATGTCATTTTGGATGTGAATGCAAATTTATATCCATTTTGGATGTAAGTATTATAAATATGAAAACTGCAGATAAGAACCTTGTAGAACTGAGCCAAGGTTTAATCTTTGAAATAAAAATAGAGCATTTTAACCAGTTAATTAAGGCCGGATAACGCGTTTAAATGCCAATAGTTTCTCTGCCAGAAGTTGGGTGATCTGAACTTTGTATTTTTGTGGGACTTCAGAAGAATTCAAACTTGGTTTAAAAGACCCTACCAAAGTATTGTGTTGTCATTGCGGCAGCTTATTTCGACTCTTGTTTTTATTAGTACACAATTTATTTTACTCTAATGGTCGATTAGTAGGTTGTCCTTCTCTTCTACATACTGATTGAATCTTGAGTTGTTAAAACCAGCGTTATTTTTAGAACAACCACTACTAATGAGAGATTTCATCACAAGTACATGGTGTTACTGCAAACTTGACCCCCACCATGCAAAGTTCAAACCCCACTTATTTAATGACTTCTGCTAACCATGTACTCTTATTATTTTGAAAGAATTATTTTGAAGGCCTAGATTTTAGCGATGGTAATTATTGGGTTATTTCTTCCTTTTTTATTACTTCAGCTCAACCCACAATTCACCCTCTGGACAGGACCCCCAATGTACTTTTCCAACATGGATGAACCCCTCAGTCAACAGCATTTACTGCAGGAACTCTGGCAAGCACCATTGCAACAAGGGACACTGTGATGTCAGCCCAGCCCAGCCCACCTCAACTGGCAAGCACCCTCTTGCAACAAGGGTCACTGTGATGTCAGCCCAGCCCAGCCCACCTCAACTGGCAAGCACCCTCTTGCAACAAGGGTCACTGTGATGTCAGCTCAGCCTACTTCAACCACATCCAAATCTGATGTGGACATCTGAACAAAACATCAATGGTCAACCAGGGATCAGTGATACAATCAAGGTATTTTGATAATCCATGTTGCTGTTCTTTTAGTTTATCATAAACTATTGCAATGGATCAGAGAATGTAATCCATTCTAGTCAGAAGAGAATGCCAATTTTTTTGGTTCACTACTATTAAGGTCCTCATCATTGCAATCGATAAATTGCCAAGTAAATCAAGTTTATTAGTGAATTGTTTTCCCTGAAAGAAATTGTTTGGCAAAGATAATTATGAATTTTGGTCGGGGAAACAAACAAGAGTATGTCGTGTGTGATTATTTTAATATTTATAGCCATTTCGATTGTAATAAGTGCCCTTTTTTATGATCATGAATATGAAAATTGTAAATAAGGACCTTGTAGAACTGAGCCAAGGTTTAAATTTTGAAAGAAAGATATAGCATTTGAACCAGTTAAGGCTGGATGACATGTATGCATGCCAATATTTTTAATGCCAGAAATTGGGCGATGTTAACCCTTTTTTTTGGTGGGATTTCAGAAGATTTCAAAATGTTGTTTACAGGACCCCCCTGTACAAAAAATTGTGTCGTCATCACAGTAGCGCATTTTGACTCATCGTTTTACTCTGATGGTCTTAGGACATTGTCCTTCTCCTCAGCATACTGATTGAAACTTGAGTTGTTACACAACAGGCTCTTTTCAGAGCCACCATGATTCATAAAGAGATTTCATTACAAGTACATGGTGTTACGGAAAACTGACGCCCACCACGCAAAGTTTCAAATCTCACATATTTCGATATCTCCTGCTAAGCATGTACTCTCATCATATTGAAAGAATTATTTTGAGGGCTTAGAGTTTAGCGAAGGTATTTATTGAGTTGTTTCTTCCTTTTTTATTATTTCAGGTCGATCCAACATTCACCCTCTGGACAAGACCCCAGTGTACTTTTTCAACATGGACGAGCCCCTCAGATGAGTTTAACAGTCAACAGCATTTACTGCAGAATCTCAGGCAAGCACCCTTGCAACAAGGGTCACTGTGATGTCAGCCCAGCCCAGCCCACCTCAACTGGCAAGCACCCTCTTGGAACAAGGGGCACTGTGATGTCAGCTTACCCCAGCCCACCTCAACTGGCAAGCACCCTCTTGGAACAAGGGTCACTGTGGTGTCAGCCCAGCCCAGCCCACCTCAACTGGCAAGCACCCTCTTGGAACAAGGGGCACTGTGATGTCAGCTTACCCCAGCCCACCTCAACTGGCAAGCACCCTCTTGGAACAAGGGGCACTGTGATGTCAGCTTACCCCAGCCCACCTCAACTGGCAAGCACCCTCTTGGAACAAGGGTCACTGTGATGTCAGCCCATCCCAGCCCACCTTTACTGGCAAGCACCCTCTTGCAACAAGGGGGGCACTGTGATGTCAGCTCACCCCAGCACACCTTGTCTGGCAAGCACCCTCTAGGGTCACTGTGATGTCAGCTCACCCCAGCCCACCATGACTGGCAAGCACCCTCTAGGGTCACTGTGATGTCAGCCCATCCCAGCCCACCTTTACTGGCAAGCACCCTCTTGCACCAAGGGGCCACTGTGAAGTCAGCTCAACCTACTTTAACCACAACCCAAAGACCCTCTTGATGTTATGATGATGTGGACTTCTGAACAAGACATTAGTGATCAACCAGGGATCTGTGATACAATCAAGGTAGGTTGATAAGCATCCAAGTTGCTGCTCTTTTAGTTTATCATAAACTATCGCAATGGATCAAAGAAAATAATCCATTCTAGTCATAAGTGAATGCCATTTTGATGTGAATGCAAATTTATATCCATTTGGGATGTAGTTAATGCCCTTTTGAGTATTATAAATATGAAAACTGTGAGCCAAGGTTTAATCTTTGAAATAAAAATAGAGCATTTTAACCAGTTACTTAAGGTCGGATAATGTGTATAAATACCAATAGTTTCTCTGCCAGAAATTGGGTGATCTGAACTTTGTATTTTTGTAGGAATTCAGAAGAATTCAAACTTGGTTTAAAAGACCCTACCAAAACATTGTGTCGTCAGCACGGCAGCGCATTTGGACTCTTGTTGTTATCAGTACACAATTTATTTTACTCTAATGGTCGGTTAATAGGTTGTCCTTCTCCTCTGCATACTGATTGAATCTTGAGTAGTTACACCAGCGGTTCTTTTCAGAACAAACAATACTCATGAGAGATTTCATCACAAGTACGTGGTGTTACTGCAAACCTGACCCCCACCATGCAAAGTTAGTAGCGTCTGCTTACCAAGTACTCTTATCATTTTGAAACAATTATTTTGAGGGCCTAGAGTTTAGCGAAGGTATTTATTGGGTTGTTTCTTCCTTTTTTATTACTTCAGGTCGATCCAACATTCACCCTCGGGACAAGACCCCCAATGTATAACTTTTCAACATGGATGAACCCCTCAGATTAGATTACCAGTCAACAGCATTTACTGCAGGAACTCTTGTCAGCCCAGCCCAGCACACCTCAACTGGCAAGCACCCTCTTGCAACAAGGGTCACTGTGATGTCAGCCCAGCCCAGCCCACCTCAACTGGCAAGCACCCTCTTGCAACAAGGGTCACTGTGATGTCAGCTCAGCCTACTTCAACTACATCCATATATGATGTGGACTTCTGAACAAAACATCAATGGTCAACCAGGGATCAGTGATACAATCAAGGTATTTGATAACCATCCATGTTGCTGCTCTTTTAGTTTATCATAAACTATTGCAATGGATTAGAGAATGTAATCCATTCTAGTCAGAAGAGAATGCTAATTTCTTTGGTTCACTACTATTAAGGTCCTCATCATTGCAATCGATAAATTGCCAAGTAAATCAAATTATTGGTGGAATGTTTTCCCTGAAAGAAATTGTTTGGCAAAGATAATTATGAATTTTGGTCGGGGAAACAAACAATAGTATGTGGTGTGTGATTATTTTAATATTTATAGCCATTTCGGTTGTAATAAGTGCCCTTTTTTATGATCATGAATATGAAAATTGTAAATAAGGACCTTGTAGAACTGAGCCAAGGTTTAAATTTTGAAAGAAAAATATAGCATTTGAACCAGTTGAGGCTGAATGATATGTATGCATGCCAATAGTTTTCCTGCCAGAAATTGGGTGATGTTAACTCTTTTATTTTGGTGGGATTTCAGAAGAATTCAAAATGTTGTGTATCAGTACACAATTTATTTTACTCTAATGGTCGATTAGTAGGTTGTCCTTCTCTTCTACATACTGATTGAATCTTGAGTTGTTAAAACCAGCGTTATTTTTAGAACAACCACTACTAATGAGAGATTTCATCACAAGTACATGGTGTTACTGCAAACCTGACCCCCACCATGCAAAGTTCAAACCCCACTTATTTAATGACTTCTGCTTACCAAGTGCTCTTGTCACTTTGAAACAATTATTTTGAGGGCCTAGAGGTTAGCTAAGTTATTTATTGGGTTGTTACTTCCTTTTTTATTACTTCAGGTCGATCCAACATTCATCCTCCAGACGAGATCTTCAATGTACTTTTTCAACATGGATGAGCCCCTCAGATGAGTTTACCAGTCAACAACATTTACTGCAGGAACTCTGGCAAGCACCATTGCCATAAGGGTCACTGTGATGTCAGCCCGGCCCATCCACCTCAACTGGCAAGCACCCTCTTGCAAAAAGGGTCACTGTGATGCCAGCCCAGCCCAGCCCACCTCAACTGGCAAGCATCCTCTTGCAACAAGGGTCACTGTGATGTCAGCTCAGCCCAGCCCACCTCAACTGGCAAGCACCCTCTTGCACCAAGGGTCACTGTGATGTCAGCCCAGGCCAGCCCACCTCAACTGGCAAGCATCCTCTTGCAACAAGGGTCATTTTGATGTCAGCCCAGCCCAGCCCACCTCAGCTGGCAAGCATCCTCTTGCAACAAGGGTCACTGTGATGCCAGCCCAGCCCAGCCCACCTCAACTGGCAAGCACCCTCTTGCAACAAGGGTCACTGTGATGTCATCCCAGCCCAGCCCACCTCAACTGGCAAGCACCCTTTTGCATCAAGGGACACTGTGATGTCAGCCCAGCCCAGCCCACCTCAACTGGCAAGCACCCTTTTGCATCAAGGGTCACTGTGATGTCAGCTCGTCCTACTTCAACCACAACCCAAAGACCCCCTCGATGTTATGTTGATGTGGACTTCTGAACAAAACATCAAAACGATCAACCAGGGATCTGTGATACAATCAAGGTATTTTGATAAGCATCCAAGTCACTGTCACTGTGACCTCTTGCAACAAGGGTCACTGTGATGCCAGCCCAGCCCAGCCCACCTCAACTGGCAAGCATCCTCTTGCAACAAGGGTCACTGTGATGTCAGCCCAGCCCAGCCCACCTCAACTGGCAAGCATCCTCTTGCAACAAGGGTCACTGTGATGTCAGCCCAGCCCAGCCCACCTCAACTGGCAAGCACCCTCTTGCAACAAGGGTCACTGTGAAGTCAGCCCAGCCCAGCCCACCTCAACTGGCAAGCATCCTCTTGCAACAAGGGTCACTGTGATGTCAGCCCAGCCCAGCCCACCTCAACTGGCAAGCATCCTCTTGCAACAAGGGTCATTTTGATGTCAGCCCAGCCCAGCCCACCTCAGCTGGCAAGCATCCTCTTGCAACAAGGGTTACTGTGATGTCAGTCTAGCCCAGCCCACCTCAACTGGCAAGCACCCTCTTGCAATAAGGGTCACTGTGATGCCAGCCCAGCCCAGCCCACCTCAACTGGCAAGCACCCTTTTGCATCAAGGGACACTGTGATGTCAGCCCAGCCCAGCCCACCTCAACTGGCAAGCACCCTTTTGCATCAAGGGTCACTGTGATGTCAGCTCGTCCTACTTCAACCACAACCCTAAGACCCCCTCGATGTTATGTTGATGTGGACTTCTGAACAAAACATCAAAACGATCAACCAGGGATCTGTGATACAATCAAGGTATGTTGATAAGCATCCAAGTTACTGTTCTTATAGTTGATCATAAACTATTGCAATTGATCAGAGAATATAATCCATTCTAGTCACAAGTGAATGCTAATTTCTTTGGTTCAGTGTTATTAAGGTCCTCATTAAGTTGTAAATTGCCTGGCTGGTTAATCCAGTTTATTGGTGACATGTTTTCCCTGAAAGTAATTGTTTGGCAAAGATAATCATAAATTTTGTTGGGGAAACAATAGTTTGTCATGTGTGACTGACTGGGTAATTTTTTATATGAAATTAGGGGTTGAAGAAAGAAAAATTGACTGGAGTGGGATTTGAACCTGCGATCATCGCCCTTTTTTATTATATCAATTTGAAAAAAGCAAATAAGGACCTTGTAGAAATGAGCCAAAGATTAAATTTTGAAATAGAAACAGCTACGACCGGATGACGTGATACAGGCCAATATTGTGCCTGCCAGAAATTGGTTGACTTGAACATTGTATTTTTGTGGGAGCTCGGAAGACCGGAACAAAGGTCGCCCAGACATTCCATTCTGGAATGTGCATAGTGCATACACTCACCGTGCAACACATCGTTTCACCTACACAAAGAGGAAAGATGGTTCTAGCTGGAAATAATGCTGAAATAACCCCTGTTGACTGGGGTTATTGTGTAATCCCTGATTCCAGACCTTTGTCCTTTACGAGACATTGAGCGGCTTTCATCATTGTTTGTCATTCTAATTCGGCTCAATGGAGGTCGATATTCCAGCGTTGGTTCTGACCGTGGGACCAATTATTGGTCTAGTCTCACGGCCGAGGTTTTGCGATTCATGCTGAATGAATCTGATATTTTCTCAAAACAAAAACAAAAAATCCCAGTGCTTCAATGAGTTTATTAGTCAGGTTTTTTTGTGCCAGCAGTATTCTAAGAGAAATGATTACGGAGGTACGGGGAAATTAAATCCGTGGGGATGACACGGAAAATTTGAAGATCCCCAGTAGGTTATTATTATAACCTTAGCATTGACATTTTTGTAAGAATGAGTCAATCAAGGTAGACAACAATATTCTGATTTTCAATCAAACAAATACTTGTGAACAAAGAAATTACAGATCTTCCTTTTGAAATTGTGATAACAAGAAATAAGAATATGCTTCAATCAAGAGTTGTTTTTGTTGTAATTTGTGAAATCATTACATGGATGTGCATAATGTTTCAAGACCATACTCCATGAATCGATGTTTAATGGATCGTTTTGTTGTTTCCTTTCACATCTTCTACAGATCAACTAATCCAGACAGAGAGTGTTGCAGCTTCAGTCAGAGTGGCTGACAATCAGCAGCAGAGATGTCTCAATCTGAACCCCATCTGTAGTCACATCCAACACTGCCTGGACAACTCTATCAGCTTGATGGCTAGAGGTATATAATACATGATTTCAACCCTACCCCCTCCCCTCCTCAACTCTTCAGAATTCAACTGAATGTTTTGTTTGATTCTGTTGGACTGAGGACTGCACTAGTAAACCGATCATGCTCTACATGGGATATCAGGCATACCACAATAATCAGAGTCCAACAGTTTGGGTGTCCAGTTATAATGTTGGATTTTGTTAGAGTAAGAAAGGATCCTAGCAAATCACTCAAGAGAGGAGATTCAATGGCTAAACCGAAAATACGTATCTAAAAACAGCGTATTATTCAAAATCGTAATATTTGAAAAAACCTTTTTCACATTTTATGATGTTGTCAATTAAACAATTCATGTCTTTTTAAAAATAAATCTTTTATTTAACAAATAATTATCTTTTTCTTATTCCTTTTTTTCATCAACAACAGATCAAATAAACCTGACAGTATTTGATCTTCAATCAGAGTGGCTGTCCATCCAGCACACTGAGCAGAGATGCCTCAACCTGAGGCCCAGCTGCAGTACCTCCAGAAGTCAGCCTCATTCAGAGTGGCTGTCCATCCAGCACACTGAGCAGAGATGCCTCAACCTCTCAACCTGAGGCCCAGCTGCAGTACCTCCAGAAGTCAGCCTCATTCAGAGTGGCTGTCCATCCAGCACACTGAGAAGATATGCCTCAACCTGAGGCCCAGCTGCAGTACCTCCAGAAGTCAGCCTCATTCAGAGTGGCTGTCCATCCAGCACATTGAGCAGAGATGCCTCAACCTCTCAACCTGAGGCCCAGCTGCAGTACCTCCAGAAGTCAGCCTCATTCAGAGTGGCTGTCCATCCAGCACACTGAGCAGAGATGCCTCAACATGAGGCCCAGCTGCAGTACCTCCAGAAGTCAGCCTCATTCAGAGTGGCTGTCCATCCAGCACACTGAGCAGAGATGCCTCAACATGAGGCCCAGCTGCAGTACCTCCAGAAGTCAGCCTCATTCAGAGTGGCTGTCCATCCAACACACTGAGCAGAGATGCCTCAACCTCTCAACATGAGGCCCAGCTGCAGTACCTCCAGAAGTCGGCCTCATTCAGAGTGGCTGTCCATCCAGCACACTGAGCAGAGATGCCTCAACATGAGGCCCAGCTGCAGTACCTCCAGGAGTTAGCCTCAAGAAATAACAACTTTATATTTCAAGGTATGAAACATGATTAGTAATGATCAGAAAAAAAGTATCAACTATTTTTTTAATATTAGAGCTTACTACCCATTTTAGAAATACTGCCTTGTAGAAGAAAATTGTTCCCAAGCCTTTGATTTTTAATTTCGAAATGTGAGAGCAAAACTGGCCTTTTAGCCACAAAATCCCTAACAAGTCAAGTTTTCTTGTAAGCTAGAGGATTTGAATGAATCTATTCTTCCAAAGATGACATATCACGGTCAGTGGGCTGGCTAAGAGTGTCTCACTGTGCACCCTAAAGTGCCCCCAAACCCTTCTTTAGAGGCTCACTATCTAGGGTATCAAATGTTGGTCATTAAAGACCATTCCCTTAGAAATAATATCCATTGCTAACATGTGGCATGTTGTGGCCAAGCGGATAAGAACACCGGACTCAAGCTCTGGTGTTTCTGATCAGCAGAGTGTGGGTTCGAGTCCCGGTCGTGATACCTTGTGTCCTTATGCAAGACACTTAACCACTATTGCTTGTCCTTCAGATGGGACGAAAAGTTCACTTGTGTTGTTTAACGCACGTAAAAAGAACCCAGTGCACTTATCGCAAAGAGCTTGAGTTCAACCCGGTGTTCCTGGTTTGATCAGCTGCAGATTGCATGCACCTTGTAAACCGTTACATGGTGCTATGGTAAAGGAACAGGTCTTGTACCAAACTTCAAACAATGTAAAAATGTAACTCTGCATACCTTGCAGGAAAAAACACAGCACATTTTGAGACGCCCATCAGGTGTGATGAAGCACTATATAAAAACTATGTAGTATTATTATTATAACTTGGTTAGTAATAGTTTGCTGTGTGCGTAGTTAATATAATCAGCTAATATCAGCTAATCCATTAATCAGCTTATGTACTCTTTTCTTATTCCTTTGTTTTATTAACTACAGATCAACTAATCCAGACAGAGAGTGTCGGATCTTCATCCAGGACATCAAAAAAGATCAACTTTATCATGTTTATGTTGGGAGGTATTACCTCCAGAAGTAGCCTCAAGAAATAACAACTTTATATTTCAAGGTATGAAACATGATTAGTAATGATAAGAAAAAAGTATCGATTTTGTTTTATATCGGAGCTTACTTTATACTGTCCCAATTTTTGTGAAATACTGCCTTGTAGGAGAAAATTGTTCCCCAAAATGTCAAAGCAAAATTAGCCTTTTAGCGACAAAATCCCTAACAAGCCGAGTTTTCTTGTGAGCTAGAGGATTTGAATGAATCTATTCTTCAAAAGATGACATATTACAGTCATTGGGCTTAGATCGAGTGTCTCACTCTGCACCCCAAAGTGCCCCCACACCCTTCTGTAGAGGTTCACTACCAAGGGTATCAAATGTTGGTCATTAAAGACTGTTACCTTAGAAGTAATTTGCTATTACCATTCCTAGGCGAGCAGTAGGGGTAGGCTGTATCCCTAAATTGACAATGTTAACTTTAAGCTTTTGTCTTGAGGACATCCTCAACAAAGTATACAGGTTTGGGGGACTGCACTTTCAGCACTCAGCCCACAGATTATCACCCCTGTACAAAAACTTGCTTAGTAATAGTTTGCTGTGTGTGTAGTTAATATAATCAGCTAATATCAGCTAATCCATTCATCAGCTAATGTAATTAATCTTTTCTTAATCTTTTGTTTTATAAACTACAGATTAACTAATCCAGATAGAGAGTGTCGGATCTTCATCCAGTGCATCAAAGAAATCAACTTTATCATGTTTATTTTGAAAGGTATGACACTTGATTTTTACTGATGAGTTATGACTTGAGGTTCTTTAGAAGGTGTTTAATGTATTGAAACAAGTTTTAGAATTTTCATAAGTTACGTTGTTAGATCTTCAGCCAGTTGGCGCTGGATAACATGAATACACACAAATGTTTCCCCCTGCCTGGAAACAGAAGTCGTGTAAAGAGGACTGGAATATCCGATGTAATATCAGACTGGAGCAAAGGTCGCCTGGTCATTCAACTGCGGAATATGCACAGACCATCCACACAAGGACAAAAAAGGTCTTGAATACATTGGCATTTTGTGGCCATTGAGAAGCAGTTTTTGTGTAATCCCGATTATAGACGTTTGTTCTTTGGTTCCAAGAAGAGGACTACGAGGCATCGAGAGGCTTCCACTATTGTTCATTCATTGTATTTCGGCTCAATGGATGTAAGTCGGACAGAGCCAGCAATCGAGCCATGGTTCTGTGTTTAGTTCCCCTCCTATGCCGTCGGTAATGGCCGATGTTTTGCAATTCATGGTGCGTGAATTTGACATTTTCTTGGTCGAGAAACAAAATTGACGATCCAATAAAGAGAATCTTTGTTCTTTTGGCATTGTCAAGTCAGGGTTTCTTTGTGCCAGCGGTACCTTCAAAGAAAAAACTATTCCAAAAATTCCACCAAAAGAATCCCGCCAGGGGGACGGGACCAACAAAAAAATAGAATCCCAGCAGCAACTGGTTAAGCAAGACACTTTACCATTATTGCTGTGTCCTTCGGATGGGACGTAAAACTGTTAGGTTCCATTTAATGTGTAATGCATGTAAAAGAACCCAGTGCACTTATCGCAAAGAGAAGGGGTTCGCCCCAGTGTTCCTGGTTTGATCGGCTGCAGATTGCACCACAGCACCTTGTAAACCGTTACATGGTGCTATGTAAAGGAACAGGTCTCATACTTCAAAACATAACTCCACATACCTTGCAGAAAAAAAACATTGAGCGCTTTGAGACGCCCATCGGGTGTGATAAAGCGCTACATAAGAACTGTGTAGTATTTATTATTATTACCAAAACTTTGTTAGTAATAGTTTGCTGTGCGTAGTTAATAAAATCAGCTTATATCAGCTAATCCACTAATCAGCTAATCTAATTACTCTTTTCTTATTCTTTTGTTCCATCATCGACAGATCAGTTAATCCAGACAGAGAGTGTCGGATCTTCATCCAGTACATCAAAGAAATCAACTTCATGTTGAAAGGTATGACACTTTTTTACTTTTCATGAACGTAATACCAGTATCAAATGTTCTGAAATATTTGCCATGAGAGAGAAAATTGTCCCCCAACCTTGGATTTCTTATTCCAGTTTGCCAAATCAAAATAAGCTTTTAATGAATGGCAACAAAATCCTTGACAGATCAAGAATAAATATGCAGTGTTTTTTTTTAAATTTTTTTTTAACATGGTTAACCTGTTGAAACTTTCACAGGTTGGTTGTAAGGTGTGATTATGAAAACCCAGAACATTTTTTTCTCTTCCAAAATTGGTTTATCATGGTCAGTGGACTATAGAGGGCGCCACTGACTGCACTCTGACTTGTGAAGAAAACCTGTAGGGGCTGACTGCCAAGGGTATCAAAGGATGTTCAGGAGAGACTGTTAACATGACAACATTCCTGGGTGAAAGTAAGGGTTGGTTTGATGCATCCCAAAAGTGGCAATGTTAAATGTTTTAAACGTTAAGGACATTCCAAGAAATACAAGCTTATAGGTTTTTATCATGTCAGGTGGGGGGGGGGGGGCCTTTAGTACACGATGAGAGTCGTCTTGCCCAGAGACAATCCTACTTTTAGAAATATATAGGGTCAACTAAAGTTTACAGGGCTGTACCATTAGTGCATTTAATTTGTTCTGATTTCCTTTTTTTCATCGTGACATCTGTAGATGATATCTACCTGTCACAAAGAGTAGATTCCTGAGACTTGCTAGTGCCTATCATCAGCCCAATGGTCTACCCATCACCAGCTCAGATGTGTAAGAGTTACAACAGAGGTATGTGGGTTACATCAAATTGTTTTTACACTAACATCAAAAAGTGGGCTGTTTTTGCAGCACTGTTACAGACAGCACCCCTACGCCACATGCCACAACACTCTGGGGACTCCATGCTGGCATCAGCCTAACTCAGATGAGCGGTTTATCCCTACAGATTGATTACATATTTGAAAAATCAAAACATGTTTTTATTAACAAACCCTTTATATAAATAATTCAGCACATTTTATGAACATGCATAAAATCCCAGGGAAAAAAAATCTATAAACTCGCAAAAATATCAATGAATCAATAAACTTTGAAGTACAAACCAACACTATTCCTCATCAAGACTGTTATTACTTCATGTGAACCTGGGAATAGAATGTTTTTGAATCACTCAAAAGATTTGCTAAACATTCAGAGAGTTTGCTGAACTTCTCACGTCTTTCTTGGCTAAAACAAAACACACATCATTTGCAGTTTGGATATTACCATTCAGGCAAATCAGATTTGATGAAAATTAAAGTTGATGGACTGTGTCAAACTTGAATTTTACAAATGAAATGTTTAAAATATCAAGTCAACATTGATGGCTCATAAGATTTCATTAACAAGTGCAAAACCACCAAGGGGAGGGCCATGCAGTTCATTTGACCTTTCCCTTTTCACACGGCCCTAATGTGTTACCTCTATACATTTGTTTTCTTTAACCTTTCACAGCATGAGAAAGCTGATGGCCTACAATCTTAAAGGCTTCAGAGCTTGAGGAGAGCAACGCAAAGGCTATCGGACACATCAAATGTCTGTACATCATTCTACACATCAAGGACTCATGAATAAACAACCAAACAGCTGGTTGATTTCATTTTGTCCCGTCAGTGCAAAAATACCATTTATGTTACATGCGAGTTTGAAAGTGGAAAAACGTTGTATTGCTTAACATAAACCTGCATGTACACACAAAACTAATAGGCAACTAGATGCAATGTGTATGCACGGAGAATTTTCTGTGCGAGATATGATGTTCCACAATCGAAATGCGATGTTTT
Organism: Marthasterias glacialis; assembly: GCA_911728455.2. NCBI lineage: Eukaryota > Metazoa > Echinodermata > Asteroidea > Forcipulatida > Asteriidae > Marthasterias > Marthasterias glacialis. The sequence goes on from OU452234.1 coordinate 4,624,329, forward strand.
TTGCACTGACACAAGGATTTGTCAAATTGTTGACTTCATTTAAAGATTGTAGACATGTTAATAAATGACATCAAGTTCAACCCTGATGCAATTGTTATATCTACCCAAATGTTCTTGTGAAAAGTAAGTGCACCATTTGCAAGCGAGTACACAATACGCATATTTTGAAGTCATGAAGTTTTGGAGATCTAGGCGATACGCCTGTACATTGTGTTATAATACTGGCGGTGTGACGGTTTGATCAGTGGCTGTGTGGTGGTTCGATTAATGGTGGTGTGGCGCAAGGTGCAATTATTTTACAAAGTGAACATAGTGTACAATAAGTATCATATCAAGTACTCATATTTGATTCCATTTATCATTCTTGATTTATCATTCTTCATGTATTATATATGAAGAATGGACAAAGATCATACAAGTCACTAAGTAAAAAAATAATAGTTCAAAAACTTGCATTTTGTGAAAAATGTTTTCACCACAAGTTAGGTTTTGTTTGTGAGTGGCTCTGACAAAACCTTAAACTTTGGCCCAATTTAATAAAAGGCAAGATTTTGTTATTGATCTTTGAAAATTAACAGTGTTCCCAACATTTGCTCTTCATCAGAATCTAGAGGAAATGCTGTATATGGTGACATGGAAATCTCTTACACATTTATGGTAAATGCCAAGAAGTTTCAGGTTTTGCGAGGTAGAAGGTTTCATTTTGATTCACCAAAAATCAAAACAATGAATGTGCACAGAATTTCTGAAAAGGACATCTTTGTTATAATTTCTTGAACACCCAATTTGGTGTCAATTTTAAAGGTGGAGTTTTATAAATTTACTTTCTGAAATAAGCACTCATTTATTTCCTTTAAAATACTTACGAAAATGCATATTTCTTTCTAAAATATTACCATGTGCAAGGAAAATGTTCCACAAAGTGGAAATAAGCATAACATACACAAAACCTGTGAATTAAGCATGAATTAATTCCTTAATTAACAATAGGAAACATACCCAATTAATGATGAAGTTTCCACAGCTTAGCGGTGTAGTTTAATTATTGATAAATAAGACAATTGAAATTGGTCTTGCAAAAGAACTGTGTCCACAAAAATATTCTTCAAAAGATTCAAAGTTTTTCTCTTTTTCAGGCTAGTTGAGTTACAGTTAAATTATTGTTCTTATGCTGTTAATGTTAAAATTGTATTGTTTATATTTTATTATTTGGAGTTGACAAATAAAATGATTCTATAAATGAAGCAAGAAATATGTTTAATTTCCTTACTTTATGTGCTATTAATGTACAAGTAATGTGTTTATTGTTACAAGTATTAAGCAAGACAAAGAACAATAGCTGTTTTTATTAACAAAACCCACTTGGGCTAAAACCTACAAAAGTCATTTGACCCAGCCCAACACTTAAATTTACAAGACGAAATCCAACCTTGCGCAAATAAAATAGACTGGTCCCATTCAATAAACCAGTACATGCAATCTAACAATATATGAGTAGACGGGGAATCCAACAAAAATGGCTGCAGTAAAACAGGCCTATATCCTTCCAATCCTTTTCCAGAAAAGTGCAGTAAATCGTCTTTTAATCTCTTTATTAGCATAACACATTATATCCCTTCATATAAATGTTTAAAATAATTCCTTTAATCCAAAAAGTACTGTACCTTTAAAAAGCTTTCTAAACCACCCAGTCATACCCTCAATACAAAATGTAGCACACCTCTAAAATTATTTGTAAAGAACTGTACACCCCTCCAAAACAAAAACTTCCAAACTACCTTTTCAATAAAAGCATGATCACCATTTCAATGTAAATGTTTACACCTAAAAAGTATCCTACCTTTACATTACATTAGAGTTGAATCAATTTCAACAGTTCCATTACTTATACCTATACCTTTAAATCATTGACCCTTTTCCTTTAAATCAATACCACCCTACAGTGAAGTCCAATGAACCTATACCAGCCTAACAAAGACTACTGTACCCAGCATCCACCATCCCAACCAGGCCCAGTCCTATACCTATCCTGATTATACCCATCTCCAGCTAGCCACACCCCAGCATGATGACTATTACTTCATCTTCCATACTATGCTAAAACCAAACAGCAACCCCACCCTTACTCCAGTCCTCTACCCAGCATCATCATTCCCATGTCTATCCAGACATCACCCCTGCATGACTACCAGTCCATCCCCATCCCTCAGTCCAACCATCTCAACCCACCAACTGTCTTCATCCCACCAACCTCCAACCCTTAGTCCAGTCCTCTCCCCAGCATCATCATTCCCATGTCTATCAAACCATCACCCCAGCATGACTACAAGTCCAACCTTCTCAACCCACTGACTGACTGTCTTCATCCCACCAAACCCCACCAAACCCCACCCTTACTCCAGTCCTCTACCCAGCATCATCATGCCTATGTCTATCCAGCCATCACCCCAGCATGACTACTGGTCCATCCCCATCCCTCACTGCAAGCCCTCGGTCCAACCATCTCAACCCAATGGCTGACTGACTGTCTTCATCCCACCAACCCCCACCGACCCCCACCCTTACTCCTGTCCTCTACCCAGCATCATCATGCCTATGTCTATCAAACCATCACCCCCAGCATGACTACTAGTCCAACCATCTCAACCCACTGGCTGATTGACTGTCTTCATCCCACCAACCCCCACCCTTACTCCAGTCCTCTACCCAGCATCATCATGCCTATGTCTATCAAACCATCACCCCCAGCATGACTACTAGTCCAACCATCTCAACCCACTGGCTGATTGACTGTCTTCATCCCACCAACCCCCACCCTTACTCCAGTCTACCCAGCATCATCATGCCTATGTCTATCCAGCCATCACCCCAGCATGACTACTGGTCCATCCCCCATCCCTCACTGCAAGCCCTCAGTCCAACCATCTCAACCCACTGGCTGACTGACTGTCTTCATCCCACCAACCCCCACCCTTACTCCAGTCCTCTACCCAGCATCATCATGCCTATGTCTATCCAGCCATCACCCCAGCATGACTACTGGTCCACCCCCATCCATCACTGCAAGCCCTTGGTCCAACCATCTCAACCCACTGGCTGACTGACCATCTTCATCCCACCAATCTCCCAGCCTTACTCCAGTCCTCTACCCAGCATCATCATGCCCATAGCCAGCCATCACCCCGGCATGACTACAGGCCCACCCCCATGCCTCACTCAACCCACTCAACCAACTGACTGACTGACTGCTCAGCAACCTCCTAGCCCCTGGCCCCTCAGCCCTTAGAAATTTTACTCCCCAATCTTAGCTCCAAGGGCCCTTGGTCAACCCTCAGATCAGCCCAAAATCCAAGGGTCTGGCCAGGGAGAAATTATTTTGAAAAATTTTCTAAGTCGGGCCATTCTAATATTCATCAGGTCCAAAACCGTTAGATTTTCATGAAAGCTCAGTAGCAGAGTGGTGAGAGATAGAGGCTACAGGGCTGAAGGTACCAGGTTCAAGCCCTACCCATTTTTACAAGAAATTAAAAAAATGTCTTTTTTTACTGGTAAAAAGGAGGTCCACCAGGATTTGAACCCCCGAGCTCACAGCCCCAGAAATCCGGGAGCTGTGAGCTAGCCCACTGGGCTAAACCGCCGCTTGAAAAAAATCGCTCGGACGTTATATTTAAACCTTAGGATGGATAGGTCAAAAATGAAAAAAAATAATGAGATGCACCCTTTGACCTATGACCTTTACTAGAATCTGGAGATGAAAAAGAAAATGAAGAAATTTGTGTTTGTGTCTGTTTAAAATCAGTTTATTTTAGAACAAAAAGACCATATTATATAATAAGAAATGTGTTTAACGAGAACAGTAATAAGACTACAAACCTCACCATAATAAAACATTAACAAAATTAATCTAAGTAAAAATATTTAACTGATATAATTATCTTTTAAGTGTTATTAAGATTAACATAAGTTACTTGTCTTTCGTTTAAAGAGTATCAAACATTTTTTTTACCTGAAAATTGTGTCTCTAAAAGAACAAAATAAACTTAATTACAATATTAACTACTTTAGAATGCTGTAAAAACTGTCATTATTCCCTGCAAAACAGATTCGAAATATTGCATTCTCATAAGGAATGATAACGTTAGCCCCCCCCCCCCCCCCCCGGATTACACCTCATCAGCAGTTTTAAAATAAACTTTATTTCAATTCATAAAATGAGAACCCTTGAACACTACACGGTGCACTGCAGTGCTTACAATGCAAGTGCTTTATACATTTATACAAAACTATTCAACTTAAGTATTTATAGCAATAATTCTTCAAGTTTCCTTTGGTCACTGCTAGAGGGCGCTATCACTATCCTCCCATCATTTTTTAAAGAATAATATCTGTATAATGTATGTTAACATCTTGTGCTCGGCAAAAGGGCATAAGGCCTTACACCCTTTTTGCCGGGAACATAAAGTAGTTCGTACCAGTAACAAAAGGACGTAAGCAACAAAATGGCTCCTGACATGAAAAATATGTCATTTTTGTTAGTTTGTTTGCTAGAATTACCCTGAAGACATGTTTCCCCATTCCCCATGAAAACTTTTTTCTAGAATAAATTTTACATGGCAATAAATTTACCAAACTTTCCCGCTCATAATTCTTGAAACACAAATTTTAACATAAATTCCTTACGTCCTTTTACCGGGAACTTTCCCTTACGTCCTTTTGCCGGGCACACAACGATATAAGGGATTTTAAAGTATCAAAGTTTACATCATTTTTATTTATCAATCACCAAGTAAAATGTGAGATCACCCTGATTTAATTAAACACACTGCAATTGAGAAAATCTAATTTCATTATTTTCATATCACAGTTCAAGTGTTAAACGATATGTTTCTGAAACGAGGCTGCATTTCAGCACGGCGTCGATCGTATTTTAAATACAAATTAACGTTCAATCTCTGCAGCGCCTTTTTTATAAGAAACCAAAACACGATATTTTGCTTCACCGACGTTACTCGAGATTTTGTGAACTTGTAAGAGATAGCCTAATGTATAGTTTTGTGTTTTGTTATATTTAATAATATAACTTAATTCTTGTTTATAATTTATTATCACATTAATTTTTATAATAATAATCAATACAGTGCATGCATTGGGAAGTGTATGTACACATTCAGCCTATTTAAGTAAATTATTAACAGAGACAAAGTGTCAAAGTGTCAAGTTAGTGACGCACAAATAAAATGTAGATAATATAGTACAGTTAATTTCAACTTTTCAAAGACAGTTCATGACTGAACAAAGTTATTGTTGTAAATGCATTGAAATAAGTATATTTACTATTTAATTTATTTTTGTAATGATTAAAATGACATTTGAGGTTTGAGTTTGACCCCAAAGCTGAAAATAATATAATCTTGAGTAATTAATTTCATATCTATAATACAAATAACAATAAATTACATTAGAAAAGTGTTAGGAGAATATATGTAAGATAATTTGAACTGTTGGAAGTTCTTTGTTTCACCGAGATTAAAATTGCGAACTGTTAAAAGTTAGAAAGTAATCCATTTTATTTTAGTTTTTTTTATCATAATTAACAAAACAGTAAATCTGAGTGAACATTTAGGTCCAGCTTATTCAATAGAACTAGAATTTAAGAGCCACCCGCCCACCTTAAGCGCTACAACTTGTTTCACATAAAATAAACCATAATATTAATCTACATGTAGGCCTGACCTATGCTCAGTGATTGTGAAGTTCATGAGTTTTTATTAATGTTAGTAATCAGAATTGTTTGGAAAGTGTTAATTCACATGTACATGTAGGCCTGACTTATGTAAGAAGGCTTGAACATAATGAACCAACCACCTCACTTTTATATATCATTGAATTCAAATAACTACGAACAAATAATATAAATATTTATGATTAATTTGTTATTTTATACTGTCATTGTATGTAATAAAATTAGGCAGTCTTCATAGGCCTTAAAGTGGACCCGATTTCCAACATTAATTTCTTTTGTCTTGACACCTGTTACTCCTACAAGTGATTTCATTGGATGATACTTGGTGTATCTGACATGAAAATTGACAGTTGGGTGTCAGCCTATAGTTTTTCATTCTTATTTTTAATATTGTTATGTTTAAGCTATGTCTAAGTATAATTTCATTGTAGTTAGTATTGTATAATGTATAGTCATTCAAATTTAAAACATGACTTTGTTAGAGTTAGAATATTGTTAATGTTGTTTTAATTTATATATTTTTTCAATTTTGTCACATAGATGTTAATTAATCTTCAGTCAACAATGTCATCTTATGCATTTAACGGAAGTAACACAATGATAAGATTTGTTAGAGGTTAAAAAAGATAAAAAGTAAAGAACTTGTTTTAGATTTAGCATTTATGTATTCGAGGGATAACATATTTTTAGAAGGAATAAATCATCCTAAGATATGTTAATAATCTAATGCATTTAAATAACATTTAAATTTTTCAAAACCTAATTTAATTCTGGATTGTTGGTAGGAGGTATTGCAGACCTTAATCGCATAAATATTCATGAACTACTACAGACATACACATAAACTGTAATTTTTGGAGTTAAAATTGTGACACATTCTGTTTTTTAAAGCTCATAATTAAAAATAAAGAAGGTTATTCGTGCAATGTAAATATTTCATCATGTTACATTTTGTGAATTTTTGATTTATAAATTGTAATTTGCCATCTAATTAAATTACCAATAAGCTATGTGTATGTAATGTGGTCATAATGTTGTTGTCATTTTAATTAAATCATAGAAGTTATTTCTTTTCAGATGTTAGAGTAAGTTGTTTTCTAAAACTGACTTCCTAACTACAAATTATTTCATTTATTTTAAATATCAGTGGTTTACAAATATATATATTTTTTGTTATTATTAATTCCTTGTTTGATCCCCAACTTTGTAATGTTTTGGTCACATGAAAACTATTTCCCTCCTCGGTCTAACCTTCTCCATAATTAAATTTTTTATGTGGTTTAGTATTTTTTAAATCTTATATATTATATATACATAATTTAGAAATTATATTTCTCATGTGGTTTAGTATTTTTATAATCTTATGTATTATATATATATAATTTTATATACATGTCTTCTCTTGTTACTTGTTAAATTTTGTATCATATTTACATTTGTCTGTGAATTACAGAGAAATGATAACAATAACACATTCATTGCATTTTCACGGGTCTTGTTGACAAACAATTCTTTGCTCTTTCTATACGAGATGAAACTTTTGATATTGGTCGCAATATCTTTCACGCACGGTGACTTTATGTCCGTCCGGCTCACACTCGAACGCATCGGCAGCCGCCTCGTTTCAGAACTTAACGTAACCTCATTCATTACCAAGACTCAAATCCTCCCAGAGAGCAGTGTGGTTTGGGTCTCACTTGAATACTTACTGGTAGAGCCACTACTTATGCATACTTCCCTACTGGCAGGTACAACAATGCTAAGATTTACAAACAATACCCTACTGATCCACAATTCCCAACAAGATTTACACACAATAGCGCCCCCTACTCATCTACAAAGAGATTCCCAAAGAGATTTACACGGACTCCTTACTGTTTGCTTTTTGGTTGTCGCAGAACCCTGGTGAGGACACGCGTAACAACAGATACCATGGCCGTTAGCACGGTGGATATCAATTAAATGAACAGCCTGTAAACTCAGCCCTTAAGACAGAGTTATGGCGACGATTTTTCTTCCCCCTGCCTAATTCACCTGACAAACTCTCCAAACTGGAGGAAGATTGACGGCGGTGACATCAGTTTCTCTATTCGGGAAAAGCCACTAGTCAAGTCTGAGGACACTATAATGTCCCAGGATTGCTTGATGCAGGAGGAAAATCCACATCGATGGTGGTCTGGACAACATCGTCACAGCTCCACTGTCACCCAGGAGAATGAGTGTGTGTCACAGCCTGTTTGACCGTACAGAAGCTCGGTGTGAGCCCCCATGGCAGGTTCCATGGAGCCATGGAGGTAACGGTTGGTGTAGCGGGGCCCGGAAATGGGTCGTGTTAGCCCTACCTGTTCTTTTCCGCTGGTTTGAGTAGTCAAGCCATGGTCAGGATACAGACCAGGGGCTGAGGGCGAGTTTACTTTGGATGTCCCCAAACCTTGCCTGGGTGTCGGCTAGATACCATGGCCGTTAGCACAGTGGATATCAATGAACAGCCTGTAAACTCGGCCCTTGACAGAGAGTAAAGGCGATGATGTTTCTTTCCCCTGCCTGATTCACCTGACAAACTCTCCAAACATGAAGAAGATTGACAGCACAGACATCAGCTCGTCCTATCCTTTTTTCAAGAAAAAGCAACCAGTCAAAACTGATGTCATTTCAGAGGAAACTATTAGCCTAGGAACAACCGATGCTAGGAGAAAATCTGACATCGTGGGTGATCTGGCAAGTGGGTCTTGCCCCTTATTGTCAGAGCCCCACCCTGCACAGTACACCCAGTAGATTGAGAGAGTGTCACAGCCTGTCTGCTTTCACAGGAGCCCGTCTCCAGCCCCCATGACAAGTGCCATGGAGCCGGGGGGAACGGTTGGTGAGCGGCTTTCACACTGGGTGTAACAGGGCCCGGAAATGGGTTGCGTTAGCCCTGCCTGTTCTTTTCAGTTGGTTTGAGTAGTCCAGCCATGGTCAAGATACAGACCAGGTGGTTTAGGATGAGTTTGCTTTGGTTGTTCCGAAACCCTGCCTGGGTGTCTGCTAGATACCATGACCGTTAGCAAGGTGGATATCAATGAACAGCCTGCAAAAACTCTGCCCTTTACACAGAGTAAAGGCAACGATGTTTCTTCCCCTTGCTTGATTCACCTGACAATCTCTCCAAATTGGAAGAAAAATGACGGCGGGGAAGTCGACTTGTCCTATCCTTTATACGGAAAAAGCCATCGGTCAAGTCTGAAGACAATTCAGAAGACACTATTGGCCTAGGAACACCTGATGCCAGGGGAAAAACAAACATCGACGGTGGTCTGGACGTATGGGTCATGCCTGACATCGTCAGAGCCCCACTGTGAGCCAAGAACAGCACTGTACACCCAGGAGATTGAGCAGGTGTGTCACAGCCTGTCTGCCTGTACCGGAGCCCATTCCAAGCTCAAGTTGCAAGAGCCCTGGTAGGGAACGATTTGCTAAGCGGCTTTCATGGTGGGTGTAACAGGGCAGGGAACTGGGTTGTTTGCCCTACTTCCTCTTTTTTGTTTGTTTTGAGTAGTCCAGCCATGGTCAGGCTAAGAACCAGGGACCGAGGATGAATTTGCTTTTAGCTGTCCTGGAACCCCCAACGAGAGTCGGCTGGATACCAAGGCTGTTAGTGAGGCCTATATCAATGAACAGCCTGTAAAACTCAGCCTTTGACATAGAGTGATGGTGACGATGTTTCTTCCCCCTGCCTGATTTGCCTTACAAACTCTCTGAAGTGGAGGAAGACTGACGGTGGGAATATTGGCTTTCTGCAGACGATTCAGAAGACACTAATGGGCCTACAAACACCTAATGCTGGGGGAAAAATCCGACATTGTAACTAGTCTGGATGAGTGGGTCATGCCCGGCATCATCAGAGCACCACTCTGACCTGTGAACAGCACTGTACACCCGAAACCCTGCCTGGGTTTCTGCTGAAAATGACTGTGGTCTGGATGAGTGGGCCATACCCAACATTGTCAGAGCCCCACTCTGATCCATGAACAGCACTGTAAACCCAAGAGATTGAGCGAGTGAGTCACAGCCTGTCTGCCTTCACAGGAGCCCGTCTCCAGCCCAGTAATGATTGCCATGGAGCCGGGGGTAGGGGGTGGGGAACGGTTGATGAACGGCATTCATGGTGGGTGTAACGAGGCCCAGAAATGGGCTGTGTTTGCCCTGCCTGCTCTTTTCCGTTGGTTCTGAGTAGTCCAGCCGTGGTCAAGATACAGAACAGGTGGCTTAGGATGAGTTTGCTTTTGTTGTGCCAAAACCCAGCCTAGGTGTCGGCTAGATGGCCCTTAGCACAGTGGATATCACTGAACAGCCTGTAATCTCGTTCCTAGACAGAGTAAAGGTGACGATATTATTTCCCCCTGCCTGATTCGCCTGACAAACTCTCCAAACTGAAGGAAGATTGACGGTATGAACGTTGGCTTGACCTATCCTTAATAACGGAAAAGCCACCAGTCAAGTCTGAAGACGTAGAAAACACCACTGGCCTAGGAACGCCAGATGCTGGGGGAAAATCTTACATCGATGGTGGTCTGAAAGAGTGGGTCATGCCCAACATTGTCAGAGCCCCACTGTGACCCATGAACAGCACTCTGTACACCCAAGAGATTGAGCGAGTGTGTCTGCCTTCACAGGAAACCGTCCCCAGCCCCTGTAATGAGTGCCATGAAGCCAGGGGGAACGGTTGATGAGCGGCATTCATAGTGGGTGCAACGGGGCTCGGAAAACGGGTCGTGTTTGCCCTGCCTGCTCTTTCCCATTGATTTTGAGTAGTCCAGCCGAGGTCGTCAGGATACAGACCAAGGGCTGAGGACGAGTTTGCTTTGGTTGTGCCGAAACCCTGCCTGGGTGTCGGCTAGATACCTTGGCCGTTAGCACGGTGGATATCAATGAACAGCCTGTAAACTCGGCCCTTGACACAGAGTCCTGGTGACAATGTTTTTTCCCCCTGCCTAATTCGCCTGACAAACTCTCCAAACAGGAGGAAGATTGTCCTTTTTTCATGGGATAAGCCACTGGTCAAGTCTGAAAACAATTCAGAAGACACTATTGGCCCACGATTGCTTGATGCAGGGGGCAAAATCTGACATCAATGTCGGTCTGGATGAGAGAGTCATGCCGGACATTGTTAGAGCCCCACTCTGACCCAAGAACAGCACTGTACCACCCAGGAGTCTGCCCATACAAGAGCTCATCAGGAGCCCCCCGTGGCGAGTGCCATGGAGCAGGGAGGGAATGTGATGAGAGACTTTCACGGTGGGTGTAACGGGACCCGGAAATTGCGCTGTGTTTGCCCATTCTACCACAGAGACTGAGGATGAGTTGCTGTGGTTGTCTGGAAACCCTTCTTGGGTGTCAGCTAAATACCATGGACGTAAGCAAGGTCAATATTATTGAACAGCCTGTAAAAACTTGTCCCTTGGCCTGGCCTGGACCGAAGATTAGAAAGTGTCTCATTTCTGACCCACGGAACTGCCAGCACTTGGGGGCTCTAACAGCTTAAAGTGCCAACCCGGGGGGGCGCTGATGCGATGGCAGGATAGTGTCACCGATACAGTAACCCGAGGAATTGGCTCGTTCCGGGGAGAGGATATTTCCCGTACGGACAGCCTCAATCCTCCCGAATCATTTTGCCAATAGAATTTACTAGACGAAACTCTACTATCTTTTTCTCATATAAATCTTACTCATACATGATGTAAAGCACGCATATGACAGAGCTGTCAGAAAAGCGTGTGTACCATATCCCGCGCTAAGGGAAGGAGGGAGATATTGTAGCGCTCATGCCTTGGGGCTTTGAGGGAAGATTGGTGGGAGGCCCTATTGTACCTGCCAGCTGGGAAATATGCCTATGTAGTGGCTCTACAGGTTATTAAAGTAATGTACACACAATGTATACTTATTTTTCGGCAAGAATTACTACATAAAAGTTACTGTACATACCACTGATAATGTAAACATCATAAATAGTAAGAACATGCAGAACGTTAAAAATAAATATTTTATAAGTACACCATCGCAAGCATTTAAATTTGATCAGTTTTATCAGTATTTTGCCAATATCATCCTGGTAAGGTTAGTCTAAAGCAGGGCCACCACGAGCAGGTCCCAGGATACCAGCCCCACACGCTTTCAAGATCGTCAGAGCCATTACACCCACCTTTCGGCAGGGTCCGGTCCGCCACCCCAAGGCGAACCCCAAGGCAGTCCCCTACCATACTAACGCGGTCCACTAGCCCCACGGCCAAGACTAGGGACTACTGCCGTTTGCCAACCATTTGTGATCACACCAGAACCATGCTCCCCCGATAGAGCAGCCTGATGCACCTTTAAGATCAACATCCAGCTATCACCCTGGCCGGCAGTAGGACCCCAAATGCCACGTGCAAATGTCCAGGTCCCTTTATTATTTCGGAATTTCCCGTGTTTACCTCCATTGATTCCGAATCGAATCCCCGCACTTCCAATCGAATCTCCGCACTACCAATCGAATCTCCGCCCCACCAATCGAATCTCCGCCCCACAAATCGAACGTCCGCACCACCAATCGAATCTCCGCACCACCAATCGCATCTCCGCACCACCAATCATTTCTCCGCACCTCCAAGGCTCTATGATCTCCAAATTCATAGTTTAAAAAACGCGTATGTGCTTGCTTGCAATGGTGTACTTATTGACAAGACGTTAACTGTATAGTGCTGCAAAAACAGCCCACTATACGACGACTACAGAAAACACCTAAACATCAAACTTACACATCTACAATATCTTACAGTTAAAGACAACAAACTGCTTGGTTGTCCATCATTCATGACCTCTAGATGAACTGCTAGGATGTCTTGATGATACTGGTGTTTGCATAAGCGTTGCTCTCCTTTATACCCTGTAGCCTTCAAGATGTCAGTAGAGGTGATTCCCTCTGCACTTGACTTCAGGGAACAGCTAGCTACATCTCTGGCTCTGAAAGGTCAAATTTACAGATACAAATTGAATGCAAGCCAACAAATTTAATGTGCAAAATCCGTTGCAGGGGTGATTAAAAATTGATGAGGACCCCCTCCCCAGTGATATTAGTTATCCTTTACAGTCTGAAAAGTCATCATTGTTATTTGTAAACCATTATTACACAATGTATACTTATTTTTCAGCGAAAAATTAAAACATAAAGGTTACTGTATGTACCACTGATAATTTAACATCATAAAAAGTAAGAACATGCAAAACATTAAAAACAATAAGTACACCATTGCGAGACTTTAAATTCTTATCAGTTTTATCAGTATTTTGCCACTAATCGAATCTCCGCACCACCAACCAATCGAATCCCTGCAAAGCCAATCAAATCTCCGCACCATCAATCGAATCTCTGCACCACCAATCGAATCTCCGCACCACCAATGGAATCTCCACACCACCAATCGAATCTCTGCACCACCAATCGAATCTCCGCACCACCAATCGAATCTCCGCACCACCAATCGAATCTCCGCACCACCAATCGAATCTCTGCACCACCAATCGAATCTCCGCACCACCAATGGAATCTCCACACCACCAATCAAATCTCCGCACCACCAATCGAATCTCCGCACCACCAATCGAATCTCCGCACCACCAATCGAATCTCCGCACCACCAATCGAATCTCCGCACCACCAATCGAATCTCCGCACCACCAATTGAATCTCCGCACCACCAATCGAATCTCCGCACCACCAATCGAATCTCCGCACCACCAATCGTATCTCCGCACCACCAATCGAATCTCCGCACCACCAATCGAATCTCCGCACCACCGATCCTATCTCCGCACCACCAATCGAATCTCTGCACCACCAATCGAATCTCCGCACCACCAATCGCATCTCCGCACCACCAATCGAATCTCCGCACCACCAATCGTATCTCCGCACCACCAATCGAATCTCCGCACCACCAATCGCATCTCCGCACCACCAATCGCATCTCCGCACTTCCAATGCTCTACGATCTCCAAATTCATAGTTCAAAAAATGTGTATGTGCTTGCTTGCAATGGTGTACTTATTTACAAGATGTTAAACTGTATAGTGCTGCAAAAACAGCCCACTATACGACGACTACAGAAAACATCAAACTAACACATCTAGAATATCTTACATTTGAAGACAACAAACTGCTCAGATGTTCATTCATGATCTCTAGATGAACTGCTAGGATGTCTTGATGATACTGATGTTTACATACGCGTTGCTCTCCTTTATACCCTGTAGCCTTCAAGATGTCAGTAGAGGTGATTCCCTCTGCACTTGACTTCAGGGAACAGCTAGCTACATCTCTGGCTCTGAAAGGTCAAATTTGCAGATACAAAATTGTATGCAAGCCAACAATTTTAATGTGCAAAATCCCTTGCAGGGGTGATTAAAAATTGATGAGGACCCCTCTTGTCATTGTTTGTTGTTAACAGTAGACCAAAGTACTTGAAAAAAGGTTTAACAAGGTAGTCTTTTTTTAGCTTTGAACATTTTTTTTTTGGTTCTTCCATCTATCATTTTTCAGTGGAGGTATTTATGTGGGATATTTTAAGCTTACTGATCTCTGACATCTTGATCAGGAGATTGAAATAATTAGGACGTCAATAAAATTTTGTTTTCAAATCAATCATCATTCTAAAAAGTATAACATTGATTTTATGTGCCTTTTGAAAGCTGGAAAAAGAGGGGAAAAATATTTTATATAACAAAAAGGTGCTGTTATTGTTGCCATTACATCTAACGCTGCTGTAATTTTTTAACTTTTACATTTTCTGTTGTGTTTAAACTGCTTTGGCAACTGGTTTTCTAGAAGAGGACACAAATTCTGCAGCGACAATATTTATACAAGCACTAAATCGAGTAAATGTATTGGGTTTTAAACTTGGAAAGGTAAAATTATTTCCCAATAATTATAATTACACAAGTTTGCATTTTTTAAACGCATGATACATACAAAGGAGAGTGCAGCTCCCATATCTTAGGCTGGTCTCGGAGATCTACTTCTTGACTGGTAGATCTTTTTAGAGATGGTGAGCCTTTCTGCAAGACGAGCAAATTACACAGTTTGCGACAGTTAGTGTTTTAAACTTTACCCATCATTAAAACGGTTAGTTTCGGATAACTTGCTTTTACCTCAGTATTTGTCTATACTTTCAATCCAAAAATAAATGAAGACAAAACATTAATCAACAACAAGATGGTTGGAGGAACTCATGCACATCAGGAAAATATTAATTGTTGCAACAAAAATAAGCAACACCTATTCGAAACAGTTTTCTTGAGGATTGGTGCTGGAATGTTTTTGATCAGTGAGCTCTCAGAATGAATTTAATTTGGCAAATTGTGGTATTGATATTTGTGTTTGATGAAGCATCCTAAAGGTACTTCCCTAAAATCTTTCAAATTTGACGGAAAAAACCCCACAACCCAGCCTGTCAACTCTAAAATGATTGCCGAATATTGCAAATATCTTTGAATGAATTGAAATGCTGGAAGAAAATGACTGATATTAACTTCTGTTTAAACAGGAGCAAAAATATGCATTCTGCACAATTATCACAGAGCTCCATTTGGGACCAGGGGTAAATATCAAAAAATGTATACTCTTTGGGAATTCACCTTTTACTGGAGAGTGCAGCTCCTTTATCATAGGCTGGTCTTGGACATCTACTTGTTGACAGGTAGATGTCTTTGGAGATGCTATGCCTGACTGGAGAGTGCAGCTCCTTTATCATAGGCTGGTTTTGGACATCTACTTGTTGACGGGTAGATGTCTTTGGAGATGCTAACCTTATGTCATAGGCTGTTCTTGGACATCTACTTGTTGACGGGTAGATGTCTTTGGAGATGCTAAGCCTGACTGGAGAGTGCAGCTCCTTTATCATAGGCTGGTCTTGGACATCTACTTGTTGACGGGTAGACGCCTTTGGAGATTCTAAGCCTGACTGGAGAGTGCAGCTCCTTTATCATAGGCTGATCTTGGACATCTACTTGTTGACGGATAGATGTCTTTGGAGATGCTAACCTTATGTCATAGGCTGTTCTTGGACATCTACTTGTTGACGGGTAGATGTCTTTGGAGATGCTAAGCCTGACTGGAGAGTGCAGCTCCTTTATCATAGGCTGGTCTTGGACATCTACATGTTGACGGGTAGATGTCTTTGGAGATGCTGAGCCTGACTGAAGAGTGCAGCTCTTTTATCACAGGCTGGTCTTGGACATCCACTTGTTGACGGGTAGACGTCATTGGAGATGCTAAGCCTTTCTGCAACACAAACAAATCACACAGTTTGCAACATTAACCCTTGGACATTTGCGCACAATTAAACATTGAGTCATTTAGTCAGGCAAGCAACTGAAATTTGTCATAAAAGAGGAAAGTGCCAGGCCTAGAACAGCTGAGAAACCAAAAACAGGATATCGGCTGTCAGCTGAAAAGTAGCATGCCTGTTTATTCCTGGAACATGTGACAGGAATTCAAAAAAATGTGTACTGTTCCTAGAAATCTTTAGATAACTTTGGTTTGATATTTGCAATAAATATGAGTAGTAACAATTCTGAGGGACGTGACATGCATGAAACAGTTTCAAATTGGTGCTGGTATGAACTTTATCATCAGTGAGTTCCCAGAATGAAACTTACCTAAAAAACAATTGACACGACAACATTTAAATTACTTAAAGCTAAGAATTTGTTTTGTTATTAGTGCTTAACATGAAGCATCCTTTATGTTGGACTTTCCCAAAATCTTTAAAACCTGACCCGAAAAAAAGAAAAAAAACAAAAAACACAACCCTGCCTGTCATCTCCATTTGGGACCGGGGTGAATATTAAACGTATACATTTTTGGAATTTACCTTTAAATGGAGAGTGCAGCTCCTTCATCATAGGCTGGTCTTGGACATCTACTTGTTGACGGGTAGATGTCTTTGGAGATGCTAAGCCTGACT
This sequence comes from Marthasterias glacialis, assembly GCA_911728455.2. NCBI lineage: Eukaryota > Metazoa > Echinodermata > Asteroidea > Forcipulatida > Asteriidae > Marthasterias > Marthasterias glacialis. The sequence continues at coordinate 4,641,054 of OU452234.1, forward strand.
GGAGAGTGCAGCTCCTTCATCATAGGCTGGTCTTGGACATCTACTTGTTGACAGGTAGACGTCTTTGGAGATTCTAAACCTGACTGGAGAGTGCAGCTCCTTCATTATAGGCTGGTCTTGGACATCTACTTGTTGACGGGTAAATGTCTTTGGAGATGCTAAGCCTGACTGGAGAGTGCAGCTCCTTCATCATAGGCTGGTCTTGGACATCTACTTGTTGACAGGTAGATGTCTTTGGAGATGCAAAGCCTGACTGGAGAGTGCAGCTCCTTCATCATATGCTGGTCTTGGACATCTACTTGTTGATGGGTAGATGTCTTTGGAGATGCTAAGCCTGACTGGAGAGTGCAGCTCCTTTATCATAGGCTGGTCTTGGACATCTACTTGTTGACTGGTAGATGTCATTGGAGATGCTAAGCCTGACTGGAGAGTGCAGCTCCTTCATCAAAGGCTGGTCTTGGACATCTACTTGTTGACGGGTAGATGTCTTTGGAGATGCTTAGCCTTTCTGTAACACAAACAATTTCCACAATTTGCAAAATGTTGTATCTAAAAACACTATCTACAGTCGAAAAACAGATTCAGTTAAAGTACTTATACTTTAGGATTTTTTTAAAAACTTTTAATCAATGATAAATGAAGATTAATAAATTGAAAGCAGCAAGAAAATGGATGGAGGAACTCATGCACATCAGGAATATTTTTATTGTAGCAATCAAAATAAGCGGTTAATCAGGGGGGGGGGGTTGGTGTTAAATGCCTTCAACAGTTCTCTTGAGGATTGGTGCTGGTATGAGCTTTACTAATCAGTAAGCTCTCGGAATGAAACTTATCTCACAAAAGACGTACCAAAATTTCAATTACCAAAAGCTAAGGATTTGTATTGAAATTAGTGTTGAACATGTCGCATCTATAGGAATTTCCCAAAATCTTCAAAACCTGACAGAAAAGACAACCCATTCTGTCAACTTTGAAATGAAGATAAAAACAACAAACAAATATCTTCAAATGAATTGTACTGCTGAAAAAATGAGTGATACTAACTTCTAAATAATCAAGAGTAACAGTAAACACTTTGTACAATTACAGAGCTCCATTTGGGACCAGGGGTAAATATAAAAGTTTTCTTCTGGGAATTTACCTTTTACTGGAGAGTGCAGCTCATTTATCATAGGCTGGTTTTGGACATCTACTTGTTGACAGGTAGACGTCTTTGGAGATGTTAAGCCTGACTGGAGAGTGCAGCTCCTTTATCATAGGCTGGTCTAGGACATCTACTTGTTGACGGGTAGATGTCTTTGGAGATGCTAAGCCTGACTGGAGAGTGCAGCTCCTTTATCATAGGCTGGTCTTGGACATCTACTTGTTGACGGGTAGATGTCTTTGGAGATGCTAAGCCTGACTGGAGAGTGCAGCTCCTTTATCATAGGCTGGTCTAGGACATCTACTTGTTGACGGGTAGATGTCTTTGGAGATGCTAAGCCTGACTGGAGAGTGCAGCTCCTTTATCATAGGCTGGTCTTGGACATCTACTTGTTGACGGGTAGATGTCTTTGGAGATGCTAAGCCTGACTGGAGAGTGCAGCTCCTTTATCATAGGCTGGTCTTGGACATCTACTTGTTGACGGGTCGATCTCTTTGGAGATGCTTAGCTTTTCTGCAACACAAACAAATTGCAACATTTGCACCTTTAGTCTTTCAGAACATTTCCCTTCATTAAAACAGTTGGGTTCAGATAACTTGCTTTTACTTGAGGATTTTTTTGATACTGTCAATCAAAAATAAGTGAAGTAAACCCACAATGAAAACAGCAAAAAACTGTTAGGAGGAACTCATGTATAGCAGGAGCATTTCAAACGTTGCAATACAAAATATGCAAGAGTAAATTCAGGGAACTTCATATGCCTGAAACAGTTCTCTTGAGGGCTGGTGCTGGTATGAACTTTACTAATTAGTGAGCTTTCAGAATGAAACTTATCTTGCAAACGACACACCAAAATTTAATTACCAAAAGCTAAGAATTTGTATTGAAAATTTGTGTTTAACATGAAGCATCCTTAGGGACATTCCTAAAATCTTTATAACCAGAGGAAAAAAACACAACCCATTCTGTCAACTCTGAGATGAATACCAAACAACATATCTTCAACTGAATTGTACTGCTACAAAAAATAAATGACTGGTAAACAACAATAAACATTCCGCACAATACTTATAGAGCTCCATTTGGGACAGGGGTGAATATTAAAAGAATACCTTTTGTGATTTCACCTTTTACTGGGGAGTGCAGCTCCTTTGTCTAAGGCTGGTCTTGGACATCTACTTGTTGACGGGTAGATGGCTTTTTCTAAAACAGAAACAAATCGCACAATTTGTGACATTGAGCATTTAGAAAGCAGCCCCAAAATGGTTGCAGAAACTTATGCTCATCAAGGATAGCTTGATTGTTTCAATCAAAATAAGCAACAGTAATTGAGGGGGGGTGTGTCAAATTCCTGCAATAGTTCTCTTTAGGATTGGTGCTGGTATGAACTTCATTAATCAGTGAGCTCTCAGAATAAAACTTATCCAGCAAATGACAAAAAGTTAAGTGACTGAAATCTAAGAATTTGCATTGATATCTGAAGCATCTTAATGGACTTTCCCAAAATCCTCAAAAACACCTAAAGAAAAAAAAAAAACACAACCCAGACTTCCAACTCTGAAACTATTGCCAAACAAACAAACTTATGTGAATAAATTAAAATGCTACAAGAAAAACACTTTGCCTTATTCCTGTCCTTGAAGATTACCCACTTATCCTGGGCAGCCGTCTGAAAGCCAGGAACTCCACCTTTTCAAATGGACAATGATTACTGAAAGAGTACACTCATTCTGATCCCCTTCATTAAACACAGCATACAAACAACCTGTGAAAATGGTAGTAAAATTGGCCACTTACATTTTCAAGAAAACAACAAATAACAGTTATATTTTGCCTGTTGAAACACATCAGTACTTTTGTTTTTTACTCCTACAACCAAAATGAACTGTGATTTTGGAGATCTTCAAATGCTATTTTTTTCAACTTTTATAGCGTGATGGAAATATTTCTCTGGAGGATTAAATCAGTGAGCTCCTAGAATGAAATGAATCAATTTTGCTCCTTGACGACTAACAATCCTGTCATTGCCATTGTTTGTATGGACACTATCTTAGTAACAAAGTCAGATTGGTAGGTTGGTATACTCCAGCCAATTGATGATGTCATCATCAAGGTCTACAAGACTATGACGCTTATACAGGAGAACTGAATATAGGGCAGGAGTCCTACAATCCTGTGTTTTAACTTTACAGAGATATGGTTCATTTTTTGGCTGTTGAAAAGAATGCATGATTTCAAAACCATCAAAGTTTTCAAGACTTACCATGAATGTTGATAATGAGGGTTTATGTCCTGCCCAGCATCCCATCTCTCTGGTATGTCAGATTCAGGATCTCCTTGTGCACTGTAGTGTTCAGACAACACCATAGTTTCTTTTACCACAGGCTTTCCTGTAAAATAACTGACAATATGAACATCTTTTTACTACATTGTTAGTTATAGTCCACCATTGTTCAGGATTTGAAGTCCAATTTGTGCTTCTTTTGATGTTTCCATTGATGACGAAGATTAGCTAAAGATATTAAAAAGTTGTTTTACATAATATGTGTTAACCCATATCAGCGACCTAACTACAGGATTTTCTAAATAAAATATTACCTACAGGTAAACCAGTAGAAGAACATTAAGTCATGTCTTTCTTTGTACTCTCAATAAGAGGGGAAACCTGGCAAAATATAACGCATTAAGAGAATGATGTACTCTTTCCAACAGAACACATTTTGTTGTTTAAAACAGTCAACTATAAGCGCTCATTGTAATGCAGCAATGAGCGCAACATGGACTTAGGCAGGAACAGTGTTTACATTACTGAGACCAGTCAGGTAGATCTGGGTTAAAGAAATTTGTTAAAACTCACTGAATTACTTTTGGAAGACATACATATTGTCAATTCCGTGTCAATTTAACACATGTTTGGACACCAGCGCAGTGCTGTCATTAATTTTTCATCAATCTGTAAACTTGAAATACTGTGTTTAATTCTTCTGCTTATATACTTCGCAAAAATATAGAAGAAACTTCTCCATCATCAAACTAGCAGGGCTTGCTTCCCATCACTGCAATGTTTCTCTGTCATGTGATGGTAGGATTCGGGGAGGGGTTCATCTTCTGCTCAGAGGGCAGCTCCAGCATTGCATTCACCACACAAAGACTACACTGAGTGACGACACTCCCTGCAAAGAATCTAACAGAAAAGTGTCTGTTAACCCTAACTCCCCACTCTAACAAATTCCCAACACCCTATGGTAACTCAACACCCAAACTGTGGTACTCTGATTATGGTGATATGGTTGAACCCATGTAAAGCATGATCAGTTTACTCATGTAGTACCAAAGTCCAACAAAATCCAACAAAACCTGCTGTTAGAGTTTGATGGAATGGGGACCGTTAGGTTTAACAGTGACTACTGAAACATAAATCATTTTTTAACCACGTCATACTTGGTATGAAATTACAAGAGAGCACAAGCTTGTTAGATCTTGTTGTTAGACATCTGGACCCAATGTCATGGCTTTGCCTACTACGTAATTCTGTGCTTACAGTTATCATTCTTTGCTAACACTACAGGGTAAGCGCCCAATTTCTCCGCAAGCTGCGTATAAGTGAAGAATGCTTAGTAATGTGATTTACATAATGCACACAAGCAAACATGTATTGCTACCAGTGAAATACGTTTACATAAAGCACAGATTTTTCTGGATTCATAAGCGTTGATTCAGTTTCACTAACAGTGAGCAGAGCCATGAAAGGGGGCCCTTCTCTAAAATGTAGAAGGTCAAGTAAAACGGTGCGGATCAACACAGTGCCTCCATCCTCCACCCCTCTGGTAACCTCCCCCCTCTGGTAACCTACCTCCTCTGGTAACCTCCCCCCCTCTGGTAACCTACCTCCTCTGGTAACCTCCCCCCTCTGGTAACCTACCCCCTCTGGTAACCTCCCCCCTCTGGTAACCTACCCCTCTGGTAACCTACCCCCTCTGGTAACCTACCCCCTCTGGTAACCTACCCCCTCTGGTAACCTACCCCCTCTGGTTACGCCACTCCACTTTCCACAATAATAATTTATTGTCTTAGTCTGATTGTTTGATTAGATCAATAATGGAAACTCAACAATAAAACAGATACCGTTGTGTCTGGTATTACTTGTCCTCAATACAATCAATCACAGTTTGACAAACCATACATTAATAGGTCAACAATTTTGTAATTTGACACAAAATAAATCACTGAGGTTGTGACTGGGGGAAGTCCTCCATCAACACGGGCCCATCTGATCCTCACTGCCTCCAGTTGGATCGGTCCTTCATGCAGAAGTGCAGGTCTTCAGTCGTGGGGACTCCTGTGTCCCTCTTCAGGACGTCAATGTAGGAGAATCTCTTCTTGCTTCTGGAGGCCTTTCCTTGGGTTGGTTCCCACAAGATGAGGGAGGAAACTGCCTGTTCAGTATGCTGAAAACAGCGCCCTGCAAGTCTCATCCGTCGCTCATGAGTCTTGTCCGATACGCTCAGTAGACCGCCATGAGAGGTGGGTGTTTCTCATACTAGTCAGTCCATGACACATCCAAGGCCATCCTCAGCATACGGGTGTACGTTACGGAAGATCTTCTCCTGCTGGGTAGTGAGCGTCCAGGTTTCCGCACCGTACAGTAAGGTCAACTCAATTCATTCACACAGACTAAAAATAATACACTTTTTGGGGTCAGTTAATTTAGGGCCAATTTATTTTCTTACTCTGACATGACAACCACTTATAGTTGGACAAAACACTCATCACAATAATTTGCCACAGAATGAAACCTAATAATAATAATAATAATAATAATAATAATAATAATAATAATAATAATAATAATAATAATAATAATAATAATAATAATAATAATAATAATAATAAGGGAAGTTTATATAGCCCCAAATCCATTTTAACAAAAATGCTCCCTGGCCCTTTACAGTCAAAAAGGGTATATAAATAAAATAGGGATATGTGAAAGATTAAAGAAATTATTTAAACTATTTAAAAACTCTCTCAAAAAACATAATGGCAATTTAAACCATATACAATGAAAATTAAAAACAAACTCAGAATACAGGATAAAGTTAAGTAAAAATACATTCTAAGATCAAGAATGCACACCGTTTTGAAAATGCATTTCCTTACAATGCATAGAAAAGATAAACATTTCAGGTCTGATGTGGGAGCAAAATAATGGAATGGAAACTCAACAAGAAAACACTGTTTGACAAATAATATGTGGTGTTAAAATTTTCCTGCATGGCAAACATTCACAGCTGGACAAAACACACATCAAAACATTACTGACACAGATTAAAACAAATTCACTCCTTGGGGTCATAGTTTTGGGGGCCACATCAAAACATTACCGACACAGGTTAAAACAAACTCACTCGTTGGGGTCATAGTTTTTGGGGGTCAAATTTATTTCCTTAACCATTACCCCTAATGTCTTTGGTATACAGACCTACCATATCATCCAAAATACTCTACTTCATGCTCAACACTGGAATGTGTGGACTTAAGAAGGATGGTATGCCTGTTCCGATGACAAGCTGTTGTTATTTGGGCCTAAAATTCTGAACTATACAAAGTCAGACGGCTGCTTGAATGAGATTTGGGTCTAAAACCAACCAGTTTACTTGGTGGGGTCAGAGCTTTACTTTAAGGGGGGTGGGGGGCGTTCAAATTTACTTCCCTAACCTGCAAATAGTATACCATGCCCGATATGTGGCGGAGGGAGGCCCCCCCCCTCTCAAATGTTCCCATTCTCTAACACACTCTTCCCCTCTTGTACAGAAGCACCCCCCTGAAATCCTCAAAAGTATTCCAGAGATTTGCAGAACACATTGAAGACACAATAGGAGGGAGGGGGTACAGCCTGCCACATATCGAGCACCAATTGGCAAATAGCGTGTGTATCATCTGTCTTGTTGTACCAAATTAATAATAGAACAGGCCTACATTCTTGAAAGGGCAAGGGCACCAAGGTATTTTCTTCATGGTAAAGGGCACCTCTATGAGGAAATTGTAAATTTCTATTGGAACATTTCAAGGGCACCATGGCAATGACCAGGGCCAATGGGGGCAATTGCCTCCGTTGCCTCCGTGAAGCATCAAAGCCTGATAGAAACTCAACACAAGACAACACTAAAGGTCTTAGTTTGCCCCCAGGCAAAAACGTTCCCAGGTTGACAAAACACACATCACAATAATAACACTAATTTGATATGCAGAATAAAAAACGTTCATTTCTTGGGATCAGTTAAAATTAGGGCAAATTTATTTCCTCACTCTGCACAAGAAGCATCCATATTCTCCATGACAGTGTACGATAAAAATAAACAATGGAGACTCAACAAGAAAACACTTGTTTTACAAGTATAAAGGACTGGTGTTTATTGGACAAAACCCAAGTCACAACAAAATTACTTAACACAGAATAAAACAGAAACCCTTTTTTTTTTTTTTTGGGGGGGGGCACATCTTTCGGGCAGATTTATTTGACAACTCTTACAGGATGGATAGAAGGAGATGAAGGTAGCCTGCTGTTTTGAGATTTAGCCTTTGAACATTTCACGTTCAAATGCAAAACGAAAAGAAAGAAAAGGCAATATCCAAAATAGAGGAATCCTCCACCAACCATGTCCTTCAAAATAAAACTTCCCAACAATATTTCCCATGCTTGTAGCTCTACTGTAATTGTGAGACATCCAGCGGCATAACCAGCAGGATTGGGCAGGGGGTGGGGGGGGGCAGGTGGGTCCATGGACCCCATTTTGCCCCTCCTCAAATGAGATCAACAAAAAAAATGCCCAAATGAATGGTTCCATACAACAAAAATCCCCCACAAATATGCCTTTGCCCCCAACTGCCACTCTCCACCCCCCCCCCAATGAAAATGTCTGGTTACGCCACTTGACACACCACACTGGATAGACCAGATAAGCTCAATAGTTGACTTGGCATGCCCTTCCTGTTCCTAGCAAACTATTCCAAGGGCAGAATTACAATAATGGTGAATGAAGCATACCCCCATCCCACCCCTCCTCCAGATCGATACTCAAAATCCCCAATTCACGTCTCACCAAGCTGGACTAGTGTGTTTCCTTCAGAGATCAAACTGTTAGTATTAATTACCTTAAAACCAGATCATATTTCCTTGCTCTTTACTTCCCCATGCCGATAGGTGAGGCTACCCTTGACCATCTCTCTGACACACATGGTTGAAGCCTTGGTCGTTCATCCGTCTTCATCACTAAACATCAAGAAAATGTGAACATAGTTTAAACATATACATATAATCATATTTAAGTTTTGCCAAACTGCTTAACAACTAAAGTGACCTGTGGTATCAATGCAAACATTTTTAGCATGACCTGATGTTTCGACCCTGGCAGAGTCTTTCTCAAAAATCAAAGTCAACACAGGTTCAAAGGCCATTATATTTCGGTTGATTCAACTAGTTCTAAGCCTTACAGACTAGGCAGTTTGGTTGGCATGAGGCCCAGTTCCTCCAATATCCTCTTCTCCTATGTCACACCACACCATCGACATAGCCACGGGATGGGGGGTTGGCATGAGGGGCACATGCCCCCACAAATTTCTAGAGCCTTCCCCACCCCCTGGTTCCCCCCATGAAAAACATCCAGATACTTGTTATTCATTAAAAAACATGGCCCATGGGCACCCCAATGAAAAGCAATGCCCCTCCCCCCTGTGACCCCCCCCCCCCCACCCCAAAGAGAAAAAATCCTAAATACGCCGCTGAACCACTCCAACTTGTTTGGAGTTAGACATTCTGTAATTGCCTGATCCTGTGATAAGCACTGGTTGTGTGGGACTGAGGGCCCAATTCCTTGGAATTCCCTTCACTTTGGCAATATGATTTCGAAGGATGTTGGTTCAAATAACAGATTTTACTTCTGTAATTTCACTATGCAAGTTTCACTGTAACTACACTTTGACTACACCCCCCCCCATATGCCACACATTTAGGCTACGTGTAATACAAGAATGAGTTCCTAAAGACCCAAACAGATAACAGATCTGGGGCAAGTTTCACAGCGTTGCTTAACATGTTATTAGTAAGCTGTATTTCGTTCTAACTACAGCAGAACGATTCGCAAAAGCGTAAGCATATCTCACAGGTTAGCAAGAAAATTAGGCGACCAGCATCGTCATTCATTTGCTAGCAGTGCTAAGCGCCGGAACATTAGCATGCCTTTTCCCGTGCTTACGGTTAGCCATGTTAGCGGCGCTATGAAAAGGAAATTGCAAAGTAAGCACAAAATGGGCTATTAAAGAAAGTGGCTTTTGGTGTCAATTTCTGAGAAATTAAGTAATTGAATGATGTTTTCACATAACAACAACAAGAGCCACAAACCTAATTTTCCCCCCAAAACTGTAAACTTTGCTGGGAAAAGTTGACAACGGTCACTTTTTCACTCATTATTGATGATGTCAAAAATATAACTATGAATAATATATGGGTCCAAATAAGTGGGGATCCGCATATTTTCCATAGCTGTAATAATTGTGGACAACATATTTTACTATTTGCATAGTTTGTTACCTTAGCTGTACAAAACACCAAAATACGACATGTGGTGCAAAAGGGAAACCCTGAAAAGGCATGCAGGCCCACTAAATGGGCAAAAAAATGGGCCTTAAAACAAAACAAGCACAACAAAGCAACAACAAAAATGTAAATTTAAAACATGTATATTTTTAATATTTCTTTTATGAATTAAATTATATCTATTTTCTCTAATGTATGGGCCATTTCCCATATTTCCGAGTCCTACTTTGAATCCCGGCAAAAATGCCATATCCTGCTGCCACTTTATCTCCCTTAATTTAGGTCAAATTATATCCTTACCTGTCCAGAAAGGTTGATAGAATATATACAGAGAGGAACAGGCACTTTGAATGATTACACATTTCGTTTGTGTGTTCACGAAGCGACGGGCATATACCCGTCGCTTCGTGAAAACACAAAAAGCGCTATTTCGGGATGCCCGTCCTTTTCATAATTTCTCGAATAAATCATAAATAAATTGATGAATTGATCATAAAAAAATCACATTTGATGAAAGTTTAACTCATAATAAATCACAGGAGGAAAGTACAGACTTAATAGAATAAGCATTGTGCTCTTGTTTTGCAGTTTTGAAATGTGATGATGCTCTTGTGTGATTATCTCCAAACACAATTTTTTTCCAATTTGACATGCCCGTCCCTTCGTGAAAACATTGACGATTTGTTCAGTCAATGTTACCACAGTTAATTTTATTCTTTTGTCTTTTTAGCATATTTCTTTCTTTCTCTATAGTGCATAGGGACCTTACGGTGATATGCGCTTTATAAGAATTGTCTATTATTATTATTATTATTAAGACGTGTCCAAATCATGAAAAATAAGCCATTTTCACATCTACGTTGAGCTTGACAACGCTACTCGCTAATTGCCTTTTTTAATTTGTTTGGGCATGAATGCGCAAAAGTTCCAGCCCCGAAAACAAGCAGACATTTTATCACGTGACGTGATGAAATGTCCGCTTGTTTTTTCTTTTTTTCTAGGTCAATATTTACCGTTTTTGCTACCTATTCCTTGACAGGAATACCATAAAAGGGAAATAAAAGCCCAACATCCATTAAAAAGTCAAAAAAAAATCGTTGAAAGTGGCAGCCGGATATGGAAACTTTTCCTGAATCCCATTCAAGCTTAACATTGATAAAGCTTAGAAAGTCCTCCCCTACTCCCAGTCAAGGGACAACAGACAAAGAAACCCATAAAACAAAAGATTTAATCAAGTTAACCCAGCTGTCAATCCCTGTGTTAAAAGTGTAATAACAACGGTTTCCTATTGGAGTCTATTTTGTTTTTGCACTGCTGATTTGTACTGTCTTCAAACCAACCGTATGGGCTGCATCACAATGTGCAAATTTAGACAGGACACGTGTTTTTCAAAATGGCCGCCAAGCCAAACTGTAAAGCCTATATGTTTGCTTCATTTTGACAATGTCAAATACTCCCATTCAAAGCAAGAGATCTTCAGTAGACGGTATAGATAAATGTCAACTCACCTTGCTGAGTTTGTAGAGATTTCGTCCACTGAATTGGCCATGAAAAGTGAAAGAAGTACGGAGCAAAAATAGTGGTCCCCGAGGTCGGCCATTTTGTCTATCTAAAGAGGGCGCTCGAGTGGCACGTTACTCATTGTAAATGTGCATATGAATGCCGAACCATACGGGGCGAAAAGACACAAACGAGACTATTTTTAGGAGAAAATTTTCTCATAAAAATGGAGGAGACGATGAAAATATAGATGGTCAAACAAACATATATGATAAAGGAAAGTATCGATGCATAGATAATAGTTTTTGAGAGCGTTCGAAGGGGGTAAAGTGACTTTGAGATTTGCTTCTTAGCTATAGACACCCCCATTGAAAAATGGACCATACATGCCTTTTCGGTCAGTGATAAAAACATAGAGCAAGTTCGGGTGGGTGCACGTGACAAGAGTCGACTAGACTTAATCATAGTCGACCTAGATGTCAGCCGAACGCTACGTGGTTTGACTAGCTCGTCCAACTGAATCAACCTAGCCCCGGAGCACTGTTCCTCTAGTCAATTAATGAATAGTTCAACGTCAACGGAGGGATTTGGTTGAATATGACAATGATTTATCTTTTGAAATATACAGATAAAAAATAGGAGGGGAAAAAACATAGAAAATGAACTTGAAAATGAGGTGCTAACTTGCTTAATCCTATCGTTTGCTCAACAAGCATAGATTGACTTAAATTTACTATATTGACTAGTCGCTCGACTAGACGCGTTCGAGTGAAGAACAGATCACGCATGCGTGGTTTTAAATCACAACAAACTTGCTCATAGATGGGAGAAACGTTGTATTCAAATTATTAACATTATGTCAAGACCATGTCAATATGATTCTAATCTCTACATAGATCTGGCTGAACAATATTGTGTGACTTGAAGTTCAAGGGAAAGAGGGGGCGGTGACCCCACAAACATGAAGGGAAGGCGGGGGCGTCATATCACTGATTATAAATTCATACGTGTCCACCGAGTCCTATTCATCCGGAGAAATAGTTCTGCTCGAGATACAAATCTTTTTTTTTTCTTCTTTTTTTTCACAAAAACGTGAATGCCAAATTTGAAAATAATTTCTCAAGTTGGATGCATGGTGTTTTCAAATTTAGAGTAGATGAAGGAAGTTAATTTATTCTTAATGAAATAATTTTAAAAAGGCCTTTCTATTTAATTAATGAATATTTTTTTTAATTCTTAACCGTCGATAACATGCGAAGAGTGAACACGAAGTGACAATGTGTTTGCGTATTACATAGGTCCAGAAAAATTAATTTTGATCCAGATTCGTAGGCGTGCCCAGTCCCTCCGAGCTAGTCGATGCTGCGCCCTCTATCAATGACTAATATACAAAAACGTCGACAATCAAGACCAGTCTAAAAAAAAACACATTTATTCCCAACCAACGTTTTAAATTATTATACCATGGCAGTCTGTATTATTTTTCTGTTTTACATTTTACATAGGTTTTAATCAAAACAAAATTCCAATTATAAATGGATTAAAATTGTATTTAAACATCGAGTATAATAATAAGTACTTTGATTCCAAAGTTTCCTATAGCTTTGGTTTATGAACAGACGTAAGTTTTCTACTCATTTTCCCCTATAATATAAGAAGTAAAAAGTAAAATCTTTAATACATTAAACAGTCGTAAGATTGGACAATCTTTCCCGGATTCGAGAATGACTCAAACACGACGAGAGTCGCGGCCACTTCCTTGGAGGGTGTGCACATAGCATTTGTAAGATTAAAAAACAACAACAATGTTTACAGATTTGCATACAATAAATACATGATATAAAAATGGTCATGGTGGAAAAATTTTCTTGAAAAATTTGTGCCTAAAATGAATAAAAATAAATAAATAAATAACAACAAGAAGCGAGCGTGTGCAGTATCTGGGTGAGAGTTCATCTTTCCAAGCACAGCTACAGGCCTGCTGTAAGCGTGACGACACAGCTCCTTTAATATCGAGCAGAAATGTGATTATACACATCTACACAACAGTGACTCTTGAAGTTTTAACTTGCATTTTTTTCCCCATTTTCGGAGTGAACCATTTTTTCCCTATAGCCTTTTCTTTCATTGTACAAACGTTGACCACCATTTTGTATGGAGGGCCTTGAGTATCATAAAGAGTAACAACTTGGCAAAACTTTGCACTTTTTATTCAAAAATTAAGTTTTTTTATGAAGTATAAGTTCACTTTTTGTTTCGGATAGTAAATTTTATTTCATCATTAATATGCGTATTAAATTGATAGCATTATTGGTCAAATAATAAACTGTTGTGATTTTTGCAGTGAAGGCCGCCCCTACTTTTGCCAACCACGGTGGGCAAATCTTGCGTCTGTGAAGTTGCAAAAGAAAGGGATATAACTACAAATGAGGGTCAGTTCACATCATAAGGAGTAAACCTTCACTGAACTGTAAGTGACCAAGGATTTAAGTTGCTGATCCCCTGTGCAACGCCCTCTTTCGACCCAAATGTCACCAAAGGTCGTCTGGAGGTCAAATCCATCACAACATAGGAGTTCATAGGAGTAGGAGTATGTTTGAGTTTTCCTGGTGCCGTGAATAAGTTATTCTGGCTGCAAAACTGTAATTTGTCTTCAACTGCTCCAGAATACAGCACTATATTTTACTCAGTTATTACAATCCCGGTAGGCAACTCGGATCATCAAATACTTCTGTGCTCGCTGTCCCCCACATCAAGAGTTCCTGGGGTCAGCGGGCCGTCTCTCATGCCGGTCCTACTCTTTGGAACACTCTGCCACAAGAATTACGTAGCATATTCTACAATATTCTGCTTACAAAACCTTGTTGATACTGTTTGCTAACTCTTCACTGATTGTTCTTTTATATTATTGTGTTGCTAATGTTGTTAAGCGCCCTGTGTAGTGAGCGTCTTTCGGTGGATTCGGCACACCATAAAATGTTAAGTATTATTATTATTATCATTACTAATGCAAACTTTTAACATAATGCACGAGCCAGGCTGGTCAGACAACTGTCTTACAGTTGGAAAGTTTCATCCAATCGAGTTCATGTAACCAAAACGAGGCTGGAAGGGGAAAACAATCTGGTCCCGTCGTTTAAAATGAGAATAAAACCTATTCTGACCATGTTATTGCATAAACAGGGAGTCTGAGGAACATGACCACTCCTTGATTAGTAAAACAACAGGCGGATGACGCAAACAGGATGCAGTACCATGTGAAATAGATACCTTACGGTACAACAGTTTGTTCATACATCAGATGTGTTTGCCAGTAATATGGCCCATGGAAGAGGTCAATCGGAAATAAATTCTTCTTCTATCTACCACATAAGGCCTATAGAAGCTAGGCTTGTGTGGTATTTCCTTAGGTAGGGCAGGATATAGCCAAGGTTCATGGCCGAAGGATTTTTTCATGTTATGTTAATTGACCAACTTAACGGAAATCAAAAGAGACATTTTTTTTCAGTCGATCGTGGTTCGATCTTGAGGAAACTCACAAAACTAAAGTCCGCTGCTGTCTGAAACAAAAGTGTCTGTGTGTACACTTGGCTGTCTGCCTGCCTGGGTTTTGTCCGCAACCTAACGCTATTCGACGGGGGAAACGATGAGAGTAGTTTGGTCCGGAATATTATTTGCAGAGGGTGGATCTAGACGTCAGATATCGCATGGAGGTTTAGATTTACTACATTGGATGCTGATCTGTCAATTTGTGGTGTCATCGCTTGCGCAAAATAACGGTAACGGTAAACACACATCCGTCTTTGACTTCTTTTAATTTGTTGTTAATGTAGCAGATGGTACAGGATTAACACTCATAGGGAGAACAATATCAGTTTAAATCTTGAAGCTCACTTATTATAAATTAGATCCCTCAGAGAAATATCCGCCTGAAACGTTGTCAAAATTGAGATATATTATATAAATATATGTAGGCCTGTAAGATATAATTTGATTTTGAAGATACCCAAATACTCGTTTCTTATTTCTAGCGCAGCAAAGAAACAAGCCCGGCATTGAAAGCTGGACAGCAACCATTCGATAAGTCCTATTAGAAGATCAAACAACCTCTAATTAAACTTCATGACATTTGCACAGGTTTACTACAAGGATGCAACTTGAGAATAAACATCCTCCTCTAAAACACAAATTGTACTCTTTGTGACATGAATCATTTTCTTTAGCTTAATAAGGTTACGTAGGGTGTTTCGTTGGTAACAACGTGTAAAATATCTATGCTTTATCAAGCCAACTAGGTCTCTCGAAGTGCCTTACAGTATTATTAACCCTATTCATCGGACCCTATCAGCAGTCCTCAAAACATCTCAACTCCTGTGGAGTATGCAGCAACGGCAGCCAAATCAGCGCACAGGTTGCTAATAATTCTCATCAACAATCTCTACTCTAGCAGGCACCAGTGGCGTTTTAGCCAAGGGGTGGGCAAAGGGGGGGGGGGCAGCTGCCTACCTTTGAAACGTCTTTCCCCCGTCAGCCTCTGGACAGTGTGAAATTTGCTGTCCAGGGAGATTTTAACTGAAATTGCCACCTCTACAAATGCGCCACCTCCCCTGGCCCCCTGCAAAAAAAGATGCTGGCTGGCAGGTACTGAGGTGATGAGAAGCAATCATTTACTCCTAGGTGATGAGAAGCAATCATTGTAAAATGTCTTGCTCAAGGACACATTGTCACTGCGACCGGGATTCGAACCTAAACTCCGGTGATCTAGCCGCCGATACTTGAGTTCCATTAGCTAGACCACTCGGCCGTGACACTCCACCATAAAAACAAATCGAGCTATTGGAAGGCCGGGGCCTATTTCACAAAGAGCTGAGTTTGATCTCCGGTGTATCAATCTTAATGGGAGACTTTGGAACGCTAGGTGGCAGCAGACTTACCAGGTAAATTGTCATTGTTTACGTAATTATGAGCATGCGCCCATTTCCGAGAACGATGGATTTACCTGGAAAGTCTGCTGCCACCTGGCGTCCCCAAAGCCTCCCATTGCTAAAGCAAAGTGTGATGTCACAAATAAAAATCACTATGATTTTTTATTAACAACTCATCTTAAGATGAATCTTTGTGAAATGGAGCCCTGAAGACTTTGCAACCATGTCTCTAGTTTTGTTAATGAGTGAATCAAACTTAATTGAACTTCTGGGTTATACGTGTTGTTTTCCATCAGCACCACCAGGCCGTCTGGGATGTTTTGTTGATAGTGGTGATCGCGCCCTCAAGGGTGGCTCTACTGTCATCGACACTCTCTCCGTTCAGCGGTGTTTCAAATACTGCCAAGACGATTTGCTTGTCCGGTATAAGTACGCTGGTTTGGAATATGAAGAGGAATGCTACTGTGGAAATAATGAGAACTACGGAAAACACGGGGAAGCAAAAGACACCGATTGCCAGCTGTATAGGTGCCCAGGGAACTCTGACCAGTTTTGCGGCGGTGGTTGGCGAATACTAATATACAAAAGTATGTCAATAACATTTAAGTACATAGCTACATCATTTAAAAAAAATATCGCTATATTAAAATGCATCTTTCGTTTGCAACCAAACTGTCCTAGTTTTTAATTGGTTTTTAATTAATTATTGTTATTAATCAAAATCTAGCTTATATGGTTATTGTCAGCAGAAAGTAACTCAACAATATAAACCCATTGTGACCCCACACACCTCGATTGTTTATGGAATAGACCTTATCCACATGACGTCCTTTGAGTAGGACGCCCTCAGCTAGAGGTCAAAAGAAGGTTGCTAATTGGCCCATCTTGTGCACCGCGCGTACATAGATGTTTGTTTTCAATTGTTGCATCATCGTTTTACCTGTAAGATGGCGGCATGATGACGTCAATGTATAAGATCTATAATACACTTTTGTTCATGCACATTGTTTCTTTTGCTAAAATTCGTACACGCTTCTCTTTTCGTAGACTTGATTTCAAGTCTGAGATCCCACTTACCGTCAGCCATGCAAAACGCAATTTGCCTCAATTGGCTTACTCGCGATTGTAAGTGAATTATCAAGAGGGCGCTATTTCATACAATACTGTATTGACTATCAGGTAGACGCAAAAAACACGATTACGGACTTGGCCCAAGCCTAACCATTGTTTGTATTTATGTCAGTTTCAATAGGGGTATGCAGTAATGCAATAGGCCCACCGTCCCACGGAACCAACTCCATCACCAACCCGCCCGGGCTGTCTTATAACTTAGACAATTACAAGTTTCTGGGGACGAGGGTGAATTTCTTCTGCGATGCCGGCAACGTTCTCGATGGGTCACCTGCGATTGAGTGCATTCAAAATGGGAACATCGCCAGCTGGAATGACTCCGTACCAACGTGTAGAGGTAAAACTCTTTAAGAAAAAGTATCAACACTTTGGTAGTGATCAGAAAAATTAATTTAGATTTTCTATTTATCTGGCACCTTACTTTTCATAAAACGGACACTATGTCATTTTTAAGGGAAATATTCCAAACTGGAATACTTGTATGTGCAAGACGATTGTCATTTATGTCACTCATACTATTTTCATTCGCCAAAGCGACAACAACAAAAGAATGAAATAAAAAATAAGTTAATAATTAATAATAAAGGGCCGTTCAGAATAACTCATGTTGAACAATTTCGCCTTTTTCCGAAACTCTTTTTACCCGCCAACTCACCAAACATTTCGATTACAAAAGATACTAATGATTGGCTAATCATATAAAGGGGCTGTGTCGTCATGATTAGAGCAGACCTGTGGCTGTGCATGGAAAGATGAACTCTTACCCACATACTGCATACCAGTGCGCTTGCGGTCAAATCACAAAAAGGTTGCCGTCTTTGTCAAACTGTGATGTAATACCTCAAAATCAAAGAAGCAGATACTTTAGATCTCCCAGTTCATGGCATTTCAGGCAAGCTTTTTCTGGCTTCAGTTTTTAATAACAGTACATTTTAAGCAGACATAAAACTTTGAAGCTGACTTAAAAAAAAAAATAATAAAAGAATAAATTGACCTGTTTTGTTAAATTGGTCACATCTTGGACGTGTCGTGGGTTTACAAACGAACTCTTTCAAAAACCAATGATTGTTTCATACCTTTATAAAAATCCGAGTGAAGTAGCATAAACCCAGCTGCATTGACCCATTTACTGACATCCAATGACGTCATGTTTTACCAGAAGAGCCTCAAATGAAATGACATTCATTTAAACATTTTTAACGCCAGGTTCCAGACTAGTACTTTTCCAACTTTTATCATGATTCTATCTGTTGGAAAAGAGCCCATCACTAAAACTGAATTTGACCTCTATTTGACCTCATTTGAACTATGAGCCCCTCTTGAATAGACCCTTCTATGTGGGCATTGCACATCACGCGTGCGCACTAACACTACTGGTGGGCAAAATGAGGGAACATCGCGACTTTTTGTGTGGGGCTAATAAGGGCGTGACGCACACGCGTTAGTGCGTCTGCCTAGTGCACAACTCTATGGCGTTTGCCCACCAATAATGTCAGTACGCATGCGTGAATGTAATTAGCATATTTCATGGAAAGGGCTCATTGTATATTTTGCCTCAGACCCTGTAAATAATTGACTCGTAAGAGGGAAGACTTAAACACAATCGTTTCTCTTTGTGAAAATATTACAGCACTGATACCAACCACGATTCCAACGACCCCTACGTCCACAACAACCACGAGTGCGCCCTCAACCGACAAGTTGACAACCACTTTCACGAATCTTGCCACCACAACAGCGCCACCATCGAGCACCGAGACGGCGTCAAAAGCCCAGCAAACATTCAGTTTAGATAAAGGTAAAGAGTACGGCGATCTCCAATCAACCGAAAGCGAGTTGTACTTTATTCTATCATTAATGCCTCCAAAACATAAGCACATTTTTTAATGAATATTTGCACGTGATGATAATTACAGTGTGGCGTGCCCGGGAGAGTCTTAAGGCTATACGTTTTTTTTTCTTCTGGGAACAGAAATTGAAATTGTTTACCCCAAGCAGAAGGTCATAAGCAACAACATGTTTGTTTTGAAAACAAGTAGGGCATGACAGTACTGTTGTAAATTTGTTGCTAGAATTACGCCCAAGACATTTTTTTCCATTCCCATGCGGAATTTAACTTTCCTGAATGACTTTACAAGTAGCAGACAAACGAAGAAACTTCCACACTCAGTTTTCTTGAAACACAATTTTGGACAGAACGACCTTTTGCCGGTCACACTTTCGTTAGGTCCTTCTTCCGGGC
Source organism: Marthasterias glacialis (assembly GCA_911728455.2). Lineage (NCBI taxonomy): Eukaryota > Metazoa > Echinodermata > Asteroidea > Forcipulatida > Asteriidae > Marthasterias > Marthasterias glacialis. Next base: position 4,660,589 of record OU452234.1, read on the forward strand.
ACATGCTATGGGGGGTATTGTAGTGTGACGTATAGAGCAAAGAAGATCAAAATAACATAACACAACATAACATAACATAACATAACATAACATAACAATTCGAATTTGTAAGGCACTATTCCATCAAGATCATAGCGAAAATGAGGGCGCTTCAATGAATACGAATCACATGCTACTAAAAATATTGACATTCTTTCAAAAAGTTTTCGACAAATAATGTCTCTAAACTAGACCAGCATGTACGTCATTCCACGACAAATGCGCGTAAAAAAAGTATTGCGAGATTGATCATGTGCCATGGAGATGCCTTGATATGTCTGCTGCCACCTAGCGTCTCAATTCGTCCATATCGCTTTAAGAGGACGCTTGTACTTTTTTGTTGTTTATTACTATTTTTTTCATAACAAATGATTATTTTCTTGTGACACAGTTAGCCTTATTGGAATCATTATCGGAGCACTAGCAGCACTGCTCATCGGCCTCGCAATCATCATACTGATCTGTAAAAAAAGGTGAGGTTGATTTGAGCGATCAGTCATCGTCATGACTGTCAAAGACTCAAAATTAGTTAGCTTGCTGGTTCAGAGAGACTAAGTCCACCGTAAACCAGGCCCACTTTACTTGGACTGGCTCAAACAACGATAACGAATTTGTAAGGTGAAAAATCCAAAAGCACAAACGTTAGCCGGCTTTGGATGGAGAGCGGGGTGTAGCCAAAAGGCACAGCGTGCTGCCACAGTCATGCGCACAAGATTGAGACACAATTTATTGGTGTTCTTGAAAATAACGCTTAAAGGGCCACCGAAGGGAATACTACTTAGGGTCATATTTTGTGCTACTTTATAATCCCCTTAACTAATTGACATCTATTTGGGGGGTTAATTTCATTGAAAGGTGCAATTTGGTTTAACAAGTAAAATTGTCCATGCTTTTCTGGACAATTGAGGGCGCTGTTGCCGTGATGTCATTATTTTAAGGGAGACAGTGTGGTTTTCTGTTGAACTTCATGAAATTGTGAACCCCCAAATTTACTTATTGAAAGCATTTGTGCTTTCTGCCATAAACTTAACACAAGGCCGAATCACTCAAGAAAAGAAAATTTACGACAGTGAAATATCCCAAATTCTTTCCACACTTTGTGCATTAAAAAAGTAATTGTATCATTAAGGTTTCTGCCTTGTATGACATCACATTTTTGCTCATGAATATGAAAATTTGCATTAGCATAAAAACCAAAAAAGGAAGCCAAAATACCCTTGAAAATTGCTAAATGAAAATTGCAAATAAGGTTAAATGGGACACAGGTGCATTCCCAAGGATAGCGTAAAAAATTACATTTCATATGACCTTTAATTAAACTCATAGGGGGAAATAATGTATGTGCTTTGTTCTCGATAGAGAGTATCTTTATGGAGGAATGAGTCCATTGCTACAAGAATCTCACTTTTTTTGTACACTTTTCATTCAAAAGAGGAAGGAAGAGGAAGAAGTCACCCGCTGTTGCCATGGATACGATGGGGATGAATTTCTCAAACAATATGTACGGAATCACCGTACACCCGACTCAGACCGACGCTGGCGTTGCCCCAGAAGCAGCAAACCAAGACGCACCAGCACCGCTCTACAGCGAGATTAATCGGAAACAGTCCAGCAGTAAAGAGGGCGACGTTAATTATTCTGGATCTGACCTGACGGCTAATTATGTTAACACAGTTATTCGGCCACCTTCGGAGGAGCGGGAGAACGGCCGAGGTGGATTGGTTGACAATGTTCTGTACGAAAGCTCCTCGTTCATCAGAGACGAGTCGGAAGTGGCGGGAAACGACTCCAATGGACAGCACGAGCCGTTCACAAAAGATGTGACGGAAGAGCCAGGATGGGTAGAAAATACCATTTACGAATAAAATAACCACAACACCAGGATCCGTTTTGACTGTTTACCAAGGACACCTACAAACCAAGATATTTCCTCGCTGATGTTGATTTAGGCGGTCATATAATAACAACCACGACAGTGGCAGAATCCTCTTCAGGATGTGGTCTCACTTTGTATGTAGAATATAATGTCACAAGGCAAAACAGCACAGCTTATCACCGGGCCAGAACTACATACCAGTTTAACATTGAGGTGTTGAGTTTTGCCACAGCGTGGAGTAATTTTGAGCGATGGGTGACTGGCCAAAATCACTCGGGGTCAGGGATAACACAAACATCGTATTTTCCAATAAAAACCGCCGTGTGCCAGGGAAGAACGGCGTTTTCCCCCTACGCCCTTCTTATTAGGCACGCAACGAACTTTTTGTCCCAGTATTACAAAAAGAAAGAATAAAATGAAACCGGACAAACAGAATATGATATTACTATTACATTGTTGCTGGTCTGATAACCCCAAAGACATGCTTTCACATTCCCGCTTTTCCCCTACGTGCAGAATGTAACTTTCCTGTAATGACTTATGAATGGCAGAAAACCGATCACACTCTTCTTGAAACATAATTTTGCACATTAATTAGCATTTCCCGTGAAATATGCTGATCACATTCACGCATGCGTACACACACTATTGGTACGCTTGGCAAACGCCATACGGTTGTGCACTAGGCAAATGCACAAACGCGTGTGCCTCACGCAACCATCAGCCCCCATACAAAAAGGCTAGATTTTCCTTGATTTTGCCAACCAGTAGTGTTAGTGCGCACGTGCAATGAACAATTTACATATTTCATGGGAAATGTATGTTGCTTACGCCAAAGATACTACAAAACCGAAATAGGACACTCTATTCCGAAACACGAAACGCAAAATTGGGGCGCCCGCTGTCAGTTGGTTGGTAAAGATCTTTTGCGCAATAAGTAGGGCCTAATAAATGAAAAATTTACGCCAAACGATCCCACCAACTATAAAAAAGTTGAAGGCAGATCGGAAATTTGCTGTTCGGCAATAAATTGTGTCAATAATCCTTGCAAAATTTACACGCACGGAAGGGCGCCATCACGCGGTTGGTGGGTATAAAGGCGTTACATCTGCTACCGTGCAAAACGGCACCAGTGTCCAATCTTGTGTTTTTAGTATCTTTGCTTACGCCCTTTCTCCAGTAACATTCCATACGCCCTTCTTCCGGTCAAAACAAAATTCAGAATGGAAGATGCGATTTGCTCCCCCCCCCCTCAATTTTATTATAAAAACTGACACAATGCACTGCCATCTTCATAATGTAATACTGATTATTTTATTTACTTCCTTGTACTGTCCACATTCTGTGACTGCAGGAAGTGCAAGTCAGTTCTATTTTAAACATGCGAAGTCATTGTCTCATGGTTTCTGCGTCAAAATCTACGTGACAGCCACAGGGTGGTCACAATGATAGAATCTTTAGTACGGCAGAACGTACAATTTGCCCTTTTCGAAATAATGGCTGGCTTTGGTTTGGGCTTCGGCTATAATATAGGCTCCGTTAATTACTTTGAAATCGGGGTGCTCTCGATACGGGGGGTGGGTTGAAAGCCAGAGCCGAAACCGTGGCTTCGAAAAGGGCCATTGACAGTTAAGTTTCATACACCGTGACGCCACTTCCCTCTCCCCGCACACACACTAGTGTGTAATGGACTCCAAATTGTGGACCCTCCTTTGTTCAACTCCTTGTCCAGACAAACGTAGACCCCATTGTTTTTCCCTTTGTGATAGCAACCGTGAACCTATTGTCCCTTTTGTTATAAGTCCTCGGTTTGAATGTCACTATACAAGTACACACCCACCCACCCCCATTCTCCTTCTTTGGAGAGATTTTGAGTAAGGCACTCATTCTGCATAATGTGTGACAACAGGAAAACAGGAAAAATGGATGGTCATGTACTAATGTAAAAGAGTGAACATTCACTCTCTCGCCCGAGTGGTGTCAGTTTGGCTCTTTTGAGAGTGAAACTCGCTGTGCATCACCCTTTTTTGAGTGAAATTGAAGCGAACTTCACTCTGTTTCAAGTTGGAGATGGGTCTTTGTAAGAGTGGTATGGTGGACAAAACAAGTGGTTTTTTTTGTTTAACTCTTTTACATTTATGTACGGATTGTTTTCCCAGGAACTACACTTTGGAAGTATTCTATTGTTTCATAATCAAAGTTCTTAGAAGTTCCAGACAAACAGAAAAAAAAAAAAAAAATAACAACACATGTGATGGTCCTCTGATGTTAAGAAAAAGAAACCCACCACCACCAGTCCCGCGGTTTAACGACCCAGTTTAAATGAAAAGCAAACCCTTTACAACGATGTGGTTGCTGTTTGGTGGCCAATGGTATGCACATGACGTCAACAATGGGAAAAGGTCCGCCATCTTTGATGAAAATGACTGCGCATTAATGTTGAGCGCACAACCGTGCGTAACTCGTAAATACTGCACACGGCTCGCGTGCGTTTCATCAACTTCTTCCACGATTGGTTGGTAAGCAACTCAAGCTGCGTTGAAAGTTACAGAGCTCGACGCGGCTACAGGCCAAAATAAAAGTTGTCATCAAAGATGGCGTCTATTGCAATCCATGTGCAACCCATCTATTGGAAAAGTCATTCTAGGCTTAATGGCGGGCTGTGTCGTCATGATTATAACAGGCCTGTGGGCTCGGCATGGAAAGATGAACTCTCACCCAGATAGTGCACACGCGTCAAATCACAAAGGGTGCCGTCTTTTGTCAAACTGTGATGTGACCGCCGGCGCGCACGCGCGCGTAGTAAATGGGTTATTCCACTTACTGCTGTAATCATGACGACACAGCCCCTCTAAGTCAGCTACAATACGGCATATTTTACCGACGAGGACAATGCAACAAATCGTTCGTGTACAAATCCAATAGGAGTGAGGTCAGAAAGAAAGCTCAAAAATAAGTCAGGACGAAAGCAAAAGGCGTTTCGGCTGTTGGGTCCAAACACCTAACGCTTTAAATGTTAATAAACAACGACAAGCTGGAACACATTTTAATATTACTTGTACTTCCTCGTGTAGTTATCGAGAAGATGTGATGATATGTAATGAAGATCGTTAATTGTAGTTCGATATTTTTGGAGCCCTACTTTTGAAAGCTCGGCGCTTTCGATTTCTGCCAAACGATGATTTAGCAAATTCAGCATTTTATTGTTTAAATATTTTTTTTTTACGGGGACCTTATTTAATGGAGTGCACCTTTTAAGGGCCTCCCTCTTCCTGCGTGGGACAAATGTACTGAAAAATCAGAAAATGCACAAAAACCCACATTTTTGTCAGCTAGCTACTTGACTACGTCATGGCAAGAAGCTTGTGCACCGGACTCAAAGTTCTGGTGGCCAAGTCTTGGGGGTGTGGGTTCGAATCCCCAGTCATGGTACTTGTGTCCCTGAGTGAAGGTACTAAATAGGATAGGTAAAAATGGTAAAGCTGATAGTGCAGTGTTCTTATTTTGATTCAATATATACATGTACACGAAAAACAAAAACACCTGTGAAAACTTGGGCTCGACCTGTCTGAGTCAGGAGAAAGTAGTGAAAACCCCATCGCATGCAGCTATGACAAACCGTGCACACTTTTCAGCATGTAAAACACATTGTCCTTAATTTCGATTGTTACAACCGAAATCAGCTGATGTTTTTCTTTTAAGGTTTTCAGATACAGTTACTCGAATTATGACAGCATTTCTGGGGGAAATATTTCGCAGAAAAATCGGTTCTAGTACAAACTTCACATACAATAAGCTTTCAGACTGAAAGTAAACAAAAAATATTTGTTTATCCTCACCAATCATGTATAGTGACTCTATCTATAATTACTTAATTCATGCTTAAAGGGTCTGTATACGTTTGGTAATGACTCTGAAAATTTATGGCAATAATAACTTACTTGGTAAGAAGTACAGCAGCTTTGGATAGTATAAATGCATTTTGAGAAACGTTTCACTTCGAAGTATCCCCAAAAATGTGAATCTGAGAAGCGTTTATGGCCGTAACGCTTCTCAGAATGTGTATTCCAATGACGGATACTTCTGCGTGAACACAACCGCTCCAGATTTTTGGCGATATCTCAAAAACGCTACCACCTTTTGAAATGAAACTTACACAGGTTACTTTCATGGTATCTATCTACAATTATATAGCATTAAGGCAAATGTACGGTTCCAAAAACCAAAGGTATACTTTGCCTTTAACTTCACCTGTGAGTAAATGGGCACCTGTGAGGGCAGAGATGGTTTAGTTTGGTGGGCTACGTTGACAACACAGGTAGATAGCCGCCCGGTATTAAACTGAGATGATATACGGAATGAAATGAAACAATGCCCAAACTGGTGACCGGGGTAGTTATGGTCATGCGCCATGACCGTCAAAATTGGCGCAAACCGGCGCTATAATAATTATAGTGTCCATTATCACCATTGTGTACTGTTTGTGACAACCAGTGCGTTCATCCAATGGGCTCTTTTGTGAGCGTGTGATGTCACATCATCTACCCAAACTATCAAGTGATCAACGACACGGAAGCAAATTATTATCTATAAACAGTGTGAACCGAAAGCAGACAACATTCGAACAACAACTTGAACGTGGTATATATCGCAAACAGATCGTTCTGTTTTTTGGGGGTTGTAGACAACATTTCATGCATTTGATTTAAGGCATTTTGGAAAAAACACGTGACAATGCTTCATTCATCGCACGGAGCTGTACTATTGTGGACGGCGGTGGCTTATCAACTAATGGCGTCATCAAACGCGCAGACTTACGGTTAGCAAAATACTCTTTAAGCAGTTGTAAAGAAGGCTGTTTATATTTTTCTGCTGTTTTGGTGTATTTAAGACCCACTTCCAGGTTGAATGTATTTAATGAATGTATGTCAATGAATTATATAATGAATACTTTCAGACTTAAGCCCAAAGCAACTGTAAACTTCAACATCATGATCGAGTGGGCGACATTTCTCATTCTGACTCGATGTAGGAATACTAATAACATAAATTATAGAGTAAGTTCGGCTGGTGATCAATATGTTCGAACTGCAATAGTGTAAATTATGCTTAAAGGTAACCGTTATAGGACTGGTAAAGCTGACAGTGCATTTTTCTTACTTTGTGTGACTCAAGATGTACCTGAAAAAAAAAAATCCGTCGTTCGAGTCAGCAGAAAATAGTGAAAACCTGTGTACACTTTTCGGCATGTAAACACATTGTCTTTAACTTCGACTGATACGATCGAAATTAAAATAGAGAACTTCAAATTTGTATTTCTCGATATTGACAGTACCGGTATTTTAGACAGATTACCAGGAGATGTGGTAACTGGTTTGAACTTCATAATCAGTAAGCTTTCAGATAATGATATGAAACAAAACAAAACAAAAATAAACAAAATGGATGAATACCAATCCTGTGTTCTACCGTCTATGAAAAAACAAACAAACAAACAAACAAACAAACAAACAAACAAACAACCCAACAAACAAACAAACAAACAAACAAACAAACAAACAAACAAACAAACAAACAAACAAACAAACAAACAAACAAACAAACAAACAAACAAACAAACAAACAAACAAACAAACAAACAAACAAACAAACAAACAAACAAACAAACAAACAAACAAACAAACAAACAAACAAACAAACAAACAAACAAACAAACAAACAAACAAACAAACAAACAAACAAACAAACAAACAAACAAACAAACAAACAAACAAAACAAACAAAACAAGCAGACAAACAGACAAACAGACAAACAGACAAACAGACAAACAGACAAACAGAAAAACAAACAAACAAACAAACAAACAAACAAACAAACTTTTGTCGTTTTTATTTTCTAGCCCCCGGATATTTGGGATGCTTTGAAGATAGGTCATTGATCACAAATTTGTTCTTGAGCGGTCGATCGCTTGGGGGACGTTGGACATCTTTCAACACCAGCATGTCCGTGGAGTGGTGCTTCAATTTCTGTCTAAACATCGAAGCTTATAAATACGCTGGTTTGGAATCTAAGACGGAATGTTACTGCGGGAGCAACGAGGACTATGGAAGATTTGGGAGAAAAGATAACTCCGAGTGCCGTGATACCTGTCCGGGCAACTCCAACCAATTCTGCGGTGGTAACTGGCGAATATCAATCTACCAAAGTAAGCTATAACTGAGACACTTTAAAATACTTACATCATCTGTAGTTGATAGAAAATGAGTGTAAAAGGGACGTGTCGCAGGTCAGACTTTTTCCAGGCAACTTGGATGTAACCAACTGCACCGCATGCACAAGGAATACTACGCTATGCACAGGAGTAATCCCCCACACAGTCTCTTACAATCTTCTAGAAAATTATGTGAACATTCAAATGTGAATGCATTTTCTTGCTGGAGATTGCCTGGAACTAGTGATGCCTGTAAATTGCCTTGTGTGACACAGCCCTAAGAAAGAACGGGTAGACATTCAAAAGATAAAAGAGCCTTTATATAATTATTATTATTTTTTAATTTCATATACATTTTATTTTCTGCCTGTATCACCTTCGGCAAAGTACTCTGGGAACAAGCAGTATTAACGTCCGCCTTTTAATTGTACAAAAATTCCCCCAAAAAGTGAAACACAACGACTACTAATTTTCAAAACAGCGAATAATAAAATGTTGACGTAGGTCACATGCGTGATATGCACCCTTTTTAACATTGCAGCGCAAAACCACACAAGCGTGACCCCATATTTTAAGAAGTGTATAATCGTCTCACGGAATAATTACATCTCTTTGTGTTTGAATTTTAGTTTCCAAAGGAGTTTGCAGTAAAGCAATTGGCCCACCAGACCACGGGACCCATGAAGTCACCAATCCGGCCCACGTCTCTTTTAATTTAGACAACTTCAAGTTCTTCGGTACTCGTGTAAGATTTGAGTGTGAGACTGGATATAGTCTTCAAGGAGCCCAGACTATCGAATGCAAACAGAGGGAAAACATTGCAGAATGGAGCGACCCCGTACCAACATGTACAGGTGAGTCTTGAATCAGACATGCAACTTTGTTAATTCATAAAACGTTAGAGGGACCTGTGCAGCACGCACAACTTTGTACAGTGTTTTTCAGTTTTCAATGAAACTGAAAAAAGAAGGAAAAGGAGGAAATCAGCTAATCTGTTGAGAGGTTACCAGCCTGTTCAATCCAAGAAACTTTCACTTTCATTGTCCTTTGTTCATTACCACCATTAATATTTATTCACCCAATTCACCTGACGTCATCTGTATTGCATCCTCTTTGATTTAGTTGCGCCGCTGACAAGTACGTCGTACACAGCAACTAACAATACCCAAGGAGGACCACTGAACATCCCCGGGATGACTGATGGGCCAGCGTTGTCCCCACAACAAGGATCGCTGATGAAGACAGGTATAAACAAATATTCACTAGGTTCATACCGGCTCCAATCCTCCAGAGAAATATTTTCTCTGGAACTACTGTCAAAAGAAGAGAAAGTAGCAAGTGCGTTGTAGACTTCCACAAATAATCGTCTTTTCTGAATGATGCTTCTGTTTGTTAATCCCACCAGGGACCATCTTTGGAATGGCAGCTGGAGTAGTCGCATCATTGACAATGCTCCTGGTGATTGTCGTCATCATTTACAGAAAGAGGTAATTAAGTGACACAATGTCTCCAGTATACGTATATTATGAGTGACTAATGGAACAGTTTTGACATACGGGTTGGGTAAACTTGACCCAATCTGAGTCAGACACAAATTATGACCCGCATTCCTGGTCAGTGTGACCCGAAATGGGTCATGATAACCATTTCATTACAGTTTAAATGAAACGTATAAAGGACTGGGATCAACCTTGGGAGCTTTGGTTAAGGACGCTAGGTGGCAGCAGACTCAACGGGTGTGATCAACTGTTGTTGGCAATATTGTGCGAATGATCACAACTTTATTCAGGAAAATTACCCGTTATGCTTGCTGCCACCTAGCGTTTCAAAGTGTCCATTTAAATTACGTCCACAACTTGTGACCATTATCTTGCAGTAACAAGTGTTGTCACGACGAGCATTATAATTAGTCAAACAATTTGTCCTGAAAAATATACAGGAAAAGAAGACCAGAGAGCGAAGATGTTGCCACTGGTGCGATCAGCACAACTCTGAGAATATATGACGTCACTCCAGAGTCAGCGTACGACTATGAGATTCCAAACGGTCCACGTGCTGTTAACCCACATCGAAAAGAACGTGACGTCACTACAGCGTCAGCATACGAGATTCCAAGCCCTCAACGTGCGGTTAACCCACAACCGAAAAAAGCTGACGTCACTGTAGAGTCAAGGTACGAGATTCCAAGACGTCCAGAAACTAAAAACCACAAGTTTACTCCAGAGCAGTCCAGTAATGGCATTGTTCACGAGTATGCAGATATCAAGTTGACGTCACTGATTCAGAATTAGACAGTGAACCCGACTGATGACGTCATGATTTAATGCTTTTGGCAGCAAGAATAACCCAGAACCATAACTCAGTATGAACAATCAGGCGATAGTCTTTAGTTTAAATTCAAATGTATGCATGCAGTGCTCAACAGTCAACGGCCACTAAAGTAAAGATTAGAATAGTGCGAATTGAAATAGACTGCGTTCAAGTTTGGTGCGTTTTCGAACATTGGGATGGGGCACGTTAAAGCGATGTACGCCGGTGTCATAGGGTATTCTGTCCTCCGGGTAACGTGTCCACCATACGGTAAATTAACGTGGGCTGGAGGAGTTTATTCAAAAGAGGGCGCTATCAGAAGGAGTTTAGTACACAATTCGCCGTATGCTCGGACAGAATCTCCTTCCACACCGGTCGCGGGAAGTAAATGATCAAAAACAGAAGAAAGTTTTGCATGTATAATTCGCTTTTCTGTTTAATATACAGTAACAATACGCTACACCATGTATACACAAATCATGTCAACCCAGAAAAGTTATGAGATTGAAGTCTGTACTATTTCTTAGTTATGTTAACCTACTATATATCACGTGGCTTAACCGACGCAATGTGATGATTCGTTTATGGGGTGTAAGTCAATGCCTTGAAAATGTCCTTCAGCGGATTTATTGAAAGTTGGGTATAATGCCTAAGAGCTGTGAAAGGCCAGGCCTCATTTTAAAAGGAAATACTATAATAATAAGGCTTTAAATTTTAACTAGCAACAGCATTTTAAGTTCGTTTTCTTGTGCGGTTTTCAACTCCCAGGTTTGTCCCGTGAGATAATTTCAATTGTAATGTGTTGATCAGATTCCAGTTGGCGTTTTGATTTCGAAGTAAACTTGATTTAACAACCTTGGTTGTACATTTGAAAAATAGGGTGAAGTCTTTTTAAGGAAGCTAATGTACAATAACATTTGAGAATTTATTAAGATAATTAATATTAGATATATATTGTATGAAAATAGCGTGTATTATGCGCTGTTCGTAAGAACCCAAACATAACTAAAAACTTGGGGAAAATAATAACAACATCTACAAGAATAGATGGTTATCAGATTAAAGACACCATTTGGGAGGGGGCATTTAATGTATTGAACTCTTCGTTTGTACATTTTTCGATCTTATGGGGGGCGGGGGGAGTTGTGAGCATGGGGCTCCCGCCCCATGCCCTCCTCTGATTACCCCCACTGGATGATCCGTTTATTACGGTAATGGATGTAAGTCAATGTTTTGGTGTTTATTGTTCATGTTTATTGAAAGCTACATGTATACAGTTGCACGCCTCAGAGATGTAAAAGGTCATGCCTATTTTAAAACAGGAAATATTTATAAGTAATAAATGGTTTTAAATTTTGAAAAGCAACCTAATTTAAAGTTGGTGCTTTTGTTCGGTTTTCAACTCCCAAGTTTGTCCCGTGAAATCATTTCAGTAGTAATGTGGTGATAAGAACCCAGTCGGCGTTTTGAATTTGAAAATTAGTATTTCATAGTAAAATTGACTCAATAAGGGAATGACTTTACTTTTTTAAGTAGCAGTGGATTGGGTCAGGTGCATCTTGATTGTGGATTTGAGAATGGGGGCGTTAGTTTCCCTGAAAAGAATTATCAAGTCCTGGTCCAGGAAGCTAATGTCTGATCTTGTTTTGTAAGTGACGACTCGATTAAAATATACAAACCCTGAATAAAATAGAAAATAGAAACCATCGATACAAAAATGTAAGCTTTCAAAACACAATTAAAAAGTCCTCTTTTACAATAACAAATAATTGAAGAATTACCCCCTAATAGTTCCTCTTTCCGCCACACTATAACTTGAAACAGCTTTCGCATTATTTTTAATTTCAAAGTTGTTCAGTCTGGTTGATTTGTTTTCATGTTTTTATCAAATGCACACAGCCATCAACTATCGCCATACTATTAATAACAACAAACTGGCCATGAACCTAAAAGAGCATTTTATTACTATTTTTACGGTTTAATTTGTCATATTTACTCTTCCTTACCACAAACAAAGAATTATTGAGTCTTCGATGGACCTGAGCCAAACTTTTCACACAGCGAGCTCTTCCGCAAACTTGCGGTGTCACAAAGTTCAGTTATCTATTGAGATCACGCAACATAGCAAGGAGGAAGTAATAACTGGTTATTTATAAAAATATCCAAGACGCACGATTATGAAATGAAAACACAGAACTTCCGAACATCTGAACGGGTCCTTGTCGGTTTACACTGTTGCAGACACAGAGTTAATACTGCGCACCAAACAGGCTGTTACTGCGCTACCTTCTGATACGGGCCAGTTGTGATTGTAAGCCTTAATGCAACGGCATATACAAACCCAGTAAAGGTAAGCTTAATATGTTCAATGTTACGTTTTATACAAAACCCTACAGATGAAAATGTGGGGGGGGGATTATAATAACAATAATAATAACTAACACTAACAATAGAGAATAATGACGTTGAAAGTCATGGGCGTTTGTCCCTTTGAAACCCACAGTGTACAAAAATATCCTTATCTACATCACTCCTCGAGAGACAGATTCGTAATTACATTCATCATACTTTATGTATAGGTCACATCCCTGGAAAAAAAACACTTTAAAATACAATGCTACAAAGTCTAATGCTTGAATAAACAGGGGTAGAAGACGTAAGTAACATGAAATTCATAAAACAAAACTGTCGGTGCTGCTTTACGGTGTGGGGCCCTAAAAGATGGGAAAGATAGTGAATGCATAGTTTGAGTAAATTCCAAGGTTGTATCTAAAAAAAATATATATATTATAGCTAAGCGATGTCAGCAAGGGAAGATCGAGACAAAGAGAATCCGGGGATAGTGACTTCTCCTCATACGGGATAGAAGGCATCAGACATCGCATAACAATACTTCACAAAGTAGACTTTGACATCAGGCCTATGATTGCTTCATTCTTGAAAAGGCAAGGGCATAAAGGCATTTTCTTCTTGATAAAGGGCATGCCTCTATGATTAAATCGTCAATTTCTATTGGTATATTTCAAGGGCATCAAGGCAATGACCAGCGGGGCAATGGGGGCAATTGCCTCCACTGCCTCCGTGAAGTATCAAATCTGTTGTATGGTCTTACACAAGGATACCCGGCTGTGACAAACTCATATTTTAGTATCAATCAACCCAAGACAGTAACTTTCGCTACAGTTTGATTTTAGGCATTTCGAGACAAAAGAAACAATGCTTCGTTCATCATCGTACGGAGCTGTACTATTGTGGACGGTGGTGGCTTATCAACTAATGGCGTCATCCAATGCGCGGAATAACGGTTAGCAAAATACTCTTTGTAATTTTTAATGTAGTTTCAAGATAGATGCTTATAGGTTGCTGCTGTAAGTGTACGTTACACTCTATGCTGGTCTAACAAAAAAAAAAAAAAATTATGTTTGTCTAGCTTGTGGATTGCAATGCTTTCATTTTGCTTCCCCTTAAGATAAAACAAAATGTAATTAGAGTGTCTGGATGAACTGCCGTCTAAAAACCAAAGTTACACTATTAAGAGTTAAAGGGACACACCGGCTTACTGTTTAGCTAATTTAGTGATGTGGAATGACAGACAATAGTTTTTAAATGGTTGTTCTTAAAAAAAATCATCAAAATATCACGTAATTAACGAAAAATGTGAAAAAAAAAACAAAACACGGTCAAAGGTCAGCTTATACGCTTTTCCAGCCGTTGCAACTGTCAAGTTTACGTGACAATGTTGCGCAATGTTGTAAGTAGACTGGTGCTCTGTTTATGTATGAATTATTACAATGACGAGGCATGAGGATTCAGACTTCATATCCATCCAGCACAAATTCACGTGTAAATAAAAAACAGACATAAACGGACAGTGTATTCTGTGTACGACGAACTGGACGAACTTACTTGCAATGGAGAACGTTTCTTCATTATATCGCAAGTAGGCCCTATGTTGTAAAAATTACTTGGACGAATGCCAGTTGGGTCCAGGACTGATCTGTGTTTTCAGGTCGTGTTCAAATGTGGAAAGGGAGAGAATACGCTTGGCATAATGTGGACATCACAGACATGATGGACCATAAATATTGTCAAATATCACGTAATTAACGAAAAATGTGAAAAAACAAAACACGGTCAAAGGTCAGCTTATACGCTTTTCCAGCCGTTGCAACTGTCAAGTTTACGTGACAATGTTGTGCAATGTTGTAAGTAGACTGGTGCTCTGTTTATGTATGAATTATTACAATGACGAGGCATGAGGATTCAGACTTCATATCCATCCAGCACAAATTCACGTGTAAATAAAAAACAGACATAAACGGACAGTGTATTCTGTGTACGACGAACTGGACGAACTTACTTGCAATGGAGAACGTTTCTTCATTATATCGCAAGTAGGCCCTATGTTGTAAAAAATTACTTGGACGAATGCCAGTTGGGTCCAGGACTGATCTGTGTTGTCAGGTCGTGTTCAAATGTGGAAAGGGAGAGAATACGCTTGGCATAATGTGGACATCACAGACATGATGGACCATAAATATTGTCAAAATGTGAGTCTTCATGAATTAGAATATACGCAGGCATATTCACAATACAGTTCTATGACACAAACCTGTCCATCAAAATTATGGCAAATACCACATCCTTCATGCTCATCGTGACCAGCCTGCTGCAGTCTAAAAACTAATGGTAGTGTCCCTAATCTTGGACCATCTTTTCACATTGGCTTGGCCAATAACAATCATGTGCCAAGCGAGCCTCCCGCTTTCGCTGCAAACGGATTGCCAATCCTGGCAGCTTTAGCGAAGGCATTCTCCCGTTTTTCGGGCGATGACTTCACTGGCCGGCCGCGGCCACCGCCACCGGTTTTTTGTTGTGGCGATTGGGGGAGTGGACATTATGCAGCTATCATAGAAGTAGATAGATCAGCTGCATGGGATAAACATTCCCCATCGTCGTCGCTCGTGTGCGTAGCGCAGGCAACACGTTACAATAGTTAGGGGATAATAGCTAGGGGTACAGACTAAAACCCTCGTAAAAAACGTAGTTGTTGGTCTGGCTCCCTACCCCTCCGACAAGCTCCCACGCTTACGGCTAGACCGACCGGCAAGCTGGGGAGTTCACGCCCGGGGTTTGTCTCTCTGGCCCCACGAGACACGGCACCGGCTGTACGGGATATGCCCCAAGGTTTACGTTCCGCTAGCTCCCACGCTGGTGCGCTTCGGTTGCACGGACTCTCTGAATGCGAATATTACGTTCTATTTTTCATCATTATTTACAAATTGTATCAATAATCTGAATACATAGGTCTTTTTTGTCAAATACTCATGAATAATTGTAAAAAAAAAAAATTTAAATTTGGTTCAGTAATTTACTTTTATACGGCTGGAAATAAAACTAACTCCGAAGATCACGTGATTTATCCGAACCACTTTTTTAGTTCGGATAAATCGTTTTTTGAAAAATGCTCAAAAATGGCAAAATTTGATGGTTTATTTTAGGAACCGTTCTTCTCCATTCCTAAAAGACCTTTGAAGTCATATGTTAGCCTATTTTGTAGCCCAAATAGCCCAACGAAGCCGGTGTGCACCTTTAAAACTCAGCCTCTGAAATGCTAGTTTGACACTTGTAGTAAAATCCAACAGTGTTGTCACTGACCGAGCACCTCTAATTGTTGATTTAACACTTTAAATTTTTTTAATGAAATAATAGCTTGCTTCGCTCCCGTGCTCAGAGTGATGATTGTGCACATGGGAAATCACATTTTCCCACAAAAAAGCTTTTCACCATCAATTTAAGACATAGTTATATCCTGTTTTGAAAGCAAAATTATATAATAAATTTGGTTTTGGAAATCGTTTTTTTGGGGTATAGTTATTAATTCAAATTGCTATAGATAGTGTGAGTTATACTTTAATACTTCTAACGTTTTAATGTAATAGCCCCCGGATATCTGGGATGTTTTGAAGACATGCTGTTTTCTCGGTCTTTACGAGGGGATAAGTTAACTTCCAACAGCATGTCCGTAGAGCGGTGCTTCAAGTACTGTCTCAACATCAACGCTTACAGATATGCTGGTGTGGAATCCGAGACGCAGTGTTACTGTGGGAACAACGAGGACTACGGAAGACACGGGAGAAAAAGAGACTCTGAGTGCCGTGATCCCTGTCCGGGCAACTCCAACCAATTCTGCGGTGATCACTGGCGAATATCAATCTACCAAAGTAAGCTGCGACACTTACACCATCGATAGTAATAATAATACACTAACAATACGCAGTTTTTATATAGCGCTTTATCACAACCCTATGGGCGTCTCAGAGCGCTCAGTATTTTTTTTTTCCTGCAAGGTATGATGAGTTACGTCTTTGTAGTATGAGACTTGTTCCTTTCCATAGCACCATGTAATGGTTCACAGGGTGCTGTGGCGCAATCTGCAGCCGATCAAACCAGGAACACCGGGGCGAACCCCTTCTCTTTGCGATAAGTGTCACTGGGTTCTTTTACGTGCATGCATTACACAACACACTGGACCAACGGCTTTAGTTGGTACAAGATGAGTGTAGGGGTTTTGTTAAGGTGTGGAGAGGATATGTGAGACGGGGCGAGGGGGGACTTTGAATAAATAATGTCATCATGTTACTTTGATGATCTGAGTATTCCAAAGAAAGATCTTGGCCTTAACAACCCCCATCGATAATTGGTATAGAAAATGAGTGTAAGAAGAAATTTCGGTTGCGTCTGAAAGTCCTTGGTTTTTTAAAAACAATCATGAAAATCTTCAGTTGTTTTATAGTGTAATTCCACCCGAACGGAGCTTCGACAACGTGGGACAGACGCCTTTCAATGCTTTAAGCTCACACAGCACTTTCAAATAATGTTTAAGTTATGCACGAAGTCCATTAAAATTGAAGTGAAATGCAGATACGAGAAGATGAGCTCTACAAATCAAATTTAATTCTGTGATACACCCATTTTCTGAGTCCTTAAAGTAGGAACAAAGTTTTAAATCTCCTTCAACACGTTCAAATTGTGTAAAATGCCATTTAATTTGATACTCCTTTCAGAGCGAAATTTGAAACATGACGTCATTCGGTGTCAACAATAAAATGGGTCTGTTATGTACATGTCAGAAAAAAATGTTTTCCCATTAGTCAACAGGTCAAGTTAAAAATCTTTTTGGTTATTAAAATATCATGGACACTCAGAAATGAAATAAAAAAATTCCCTGAAGGCCAAACTGTACCAAATGAATGTCCAGATCCTCTTTGGCATAATGAAGTCATGAGCAACAAGCACCTGTTGTAGGTAGTGGTGCAAAACCACACAAACAAGACACATCAAACAAGAAGTTTATAATCATTTCACGGAATAAGATACTTTTGCGTTTGAATTTCAGTTTCCCACGGAGTTTGCAGTAACGCAATTGGCCCACCAGTCCACGGGACCCATGAAGTCACCAATCCGCCTCGCTTCTCTTCCAGTTTCGACAACGTCAAGTTCTTCGGTACTCGTGTAAGATTCGAATGTGACGCTGGGTACGCTATCGACGGGGCCGGGACTATCGAATGTATATTGTCACAGAGGGGAAACATTGCCGCATGGAGCGACTCTGTGCCAACATGTACAGGTGAGCCTTCGATCCAAGAAATGTTCACTTTCATTGCACATTTGTTCACTGTGACCGCTGGATATACCCTAAAAAAATATCCTGAGTGAGAATTGACCCGTTTCATTATAGACATTTGCGTAGGGCGCCCTCTGCTAGATGGACCTATATATAGTACTGTTAGAATGGTAACCAGCTTGTAATACATTTATTGAATATTTTATTATTAATCCCTATGAAAACGATACTTTTCCTGAGGGTTTCAAAAATATTTGTCTGAAAAGTGAACAGATTCGACAAAACCTCAATGGGAGTATTCTGGAAACAAAATAATTAAAAACACACACACACACACACACACACACACACACGAATTCAAAATGTGACATTGTAGTGCATCCCCTTTCATTAGTTATGTCACTGACTGTTTTGTACACAGCAGCAGGTCTGCCCGCGGCTAGGAACCAGACCAAAACGTCCACGGCAACTTACAACACGACTGATGTGCCAGAGATATTCGATCAGGAAGATTCCAAATCAAGCACAGGTATTAGTTGTTGTTGTTGTTGTTGTTGTTATTGATGTTCTTTTTGTTGTCGTTCTTGTTCTTTTTAAAAATTCCATAGCATAAAAATAAAAGGAAATTCAGTTGAAAGAAATACATGATTATAGAGTTTCCTCACCTTAATTTGACTTTACAGTGTGATTTAAAGTGATATTGGGCTTTAATCCGTTTAAGGTAAAAACGAAATTTTGTTTGCGAATCCGTGTTTCAAGGTGTTATTATTTATATCAAATCCCACAGGCTCCATTATTGGTATAGTAGCTGGAGTAATCACACTATTGGTTGTTCTTCTGTTGGTTGTCATGATGATTTTCAAAACGAGGTAAGTGACACACTTCGGTATACACAAATAAAAATGACTGATGTAAACAAATAGTTTACACAATGGGTTAGTTCACAAATAGGTTAGGTCACAATGACCCAATCTGAGTCAGACATAAGTTATAATTATGACCAGCAATCTCAGTCAGTATGACCAGAAACGGGTCATGATGACCTGGTATAATAGTAACGAATCCGGTTCCATACAGGCACCCGGACCAACAGTAATCCTGTACTAGGAGAGTACTGGCAGGTTTACAAAGTACCAGTACAGCAAACAATGTTCAGTCTAGTCAATAGTTTCAATGAACAGTTTCAATTAAAACGGTAGACCACATAAGACCACAGGCGTGGCCTGGAGTGGGGGCTGGGGGAAGGGGGACACGTGCCCCCACAAATTCCCAGTGCCCTCCCAGGTGCCCCCCCTTAAAAAAACCAAGTAGACTTGTAATTCACTAGACGCCAACACATCAGCAATGTGTTTACCTTATATAACATTACCATTGGAAGAACTAGAATTATGAGGACGCTAGGTGGCAGCAGATTCACCAGGTAGACTCACTTGTTTTGGCATTTAATAATGTGCGCAAGATCAGAACGTCCTCATGGAAAATTACATGTTGTGTTTGCTGCCACCTGCCGTTTCAAGGTGTCCATTTACGTCCAAATTGTGTGAGAATGATCTCTCGGTAACACGTGTTGAAACAAGCGAGATAGATTAATTGAAAATGTAAATTTTTCGCTCTAAAAAAATTACAGGGGAAACAATAGAGATGAGAGCACAGATGTCTCCATTGGTTCGGTCAATCTGACGGTGCGAGGCCCTGACGTAACTACCACAAGCGCGATGTCAGCACGCGAGATTCACATGCCACCAACAAAGTTAACATACGAGATTCCCGGGCTGCCATCAAATAAAAACCACCGATTCACTGGAAAGCAGACCAGTGATGGCGTTGTTCACGAGTATGCAGAATCAATTTGCAGTCACTATTAAGCCAGAATTAGGCAGTGGACCTGGCTGATGACGTCATGACTTAAGGCTTTTGGCAGCAAGCAATACCCAAACCGTAAAATTGGTTTTGACAAAAATCCGTTAATCAGTATTAAACATAATACACAGTGTACATTATCAATGGAAGACTTCTATAGTGCCTCTCCTTTGAAAAAAAATGGAACCATACCGGGCTAGACAAGTATTTTCGATGTTAATGCTGTTTGGGGGAGCCAGCCCCGCCTCAACATTGGTAAACTGACTGTAAATGCTTCCATTCTTTGCACAAATCAAGATTTGTAATAAAAAAACAACCTGTGAAAATGTCAGCTCATTTCGTTGTTTCAATTTCGAGAAAAAACTATGAAAAAATGCATTTAGCATTTTTGTATACGCATTCCTATAGGCAGGGGTTTCGTCTCCCTGAGACGAAAACTAATTTTGGATCTTATTTCATAATATTATTTAAAAACGATAACACTTCAGGCAGAAATATTTCAAGGAAAGTTTTCAACCCTCATTATCTTTATACAGAGTAAAGGTATATGTAAATCTGTAAACATGTATGTTTTTCTTCTTACCAATGTTGAGCTTGGGCTTTACCACACTTTGATTTAAAAACAAAATTGTCGAAAAAAGAAAGGAAAAAAACACAACATCTTTTGGATGCAAAGTTTGCTGACAACCTCCCACATTTACGTTTTACCATATGGAGTCACTCACGGGTTAAAGCGCACGATTTTATTCCGCTCTTACGTTAAAGCAATATACGCAGGAGGCTCAAAGTTCCCCAAAATAATGCGCACCTACACGCGATAGTTGATTTATATGATAATAATATCATTGTGGCAATTAATACAAACAAAATTAACGAATGGGCTGTACACACTCTAAACATTTTCAGGTCGGCTCGACCCGTTCAAGGTCTCAATGACAAACAGGAATCCTGGTTATTCACTCGGATTCCGGGTCAGGTTGAGTTCAAAAAAAAACAAAAAACAAAACAAAACAAAACAAAAAACTGGCCACAGATGAGCTTTCAATATTGTTGCCAAACATGAGTCACTGCTGATATTATTATGCATGGGAATAAACCAATTTTGACTAGTAATCATTTATGTTGAGCCCACCCCAAAACTGGCCACGGATGAGCTTTCCATTGTTAGGCTACTGAACATAAGTCATAGCTCATCTGGGAATGAATCAATTTCGAACTGGAATTTTTCAGGGAGTGTAAGATTGTCTTAAATGTCTTAAAATGATTGATATTTAATATTAAATAACTGTAGACTATAATTGTTAATATAATTAATATTAATATAGCATGTATAATAAGTTATGCCGTGCATAGTATAATGCGCCATGCCGTGTACAAAGAACATACAGCAAGAGAAAAAACCAAAACAAACTAAAAACTGGGGGAAATTAGCAAAAAATATTTCCAGAAATATTATAAAACTTACTCTTGTTATTAGATCAAAACGAGTGTTTGAGTTTCAAACAGACCGGGTCAGATATTAAAGCTCGCCCATATAGCATTTCTACTCCAACATAAACACGCCTCAAGAGTAGTCTGTCATGCAAAGAGATTCTGGTGGCATGAAGCGTTTTTTTTTTTTATTATTATTATTTTTTTTTTTTAGAATTGATGGACTGAATAAAATGGCTGTCTTCCCTTTAAGTAATTCTAGACACTCTCTGGTGCAATCTGAAACGATTTCCACTCACTTTCCCCTAGATTTGAGCAAAATCTTTGAAGGAGTAAAATGATAATTTCTTTGAATGGTTTACTCTTACTGTTTGTTTGATTCTGTTCTTCCTCTCCTCCTCTCTCTCTTTCACTTTTTTGTGTTTATATATATATATTATATATGGATACCCAATTGCTCTTTTCTTTGAATCGGTTGTTTATGTCTGATTTAGTAGACAAACTATTGTCCCCTGCTCCCAAGAGATTTATTGATGATATTTCTTCTAATTGGTGTGGTAGTCAAGATAGCTTGGAAGAGTTCATTGATCACATCAACTCATTCCACCCCACCATCAAATTCACTGCTGATTTCTCTGTTAATACTTGTGTGAATATTCTAGATATGACTGTAACTAAGTATATATAGATTTCTTTACAATTTTAGGGGGTCGCTACAGCCCCTCCCCCCCCCCCCGATCTGCAAATGAAGCATGTACTCTTTCCAAAACTAATGAAGTATAGTGTCCCTTTAAACTACAGGAACGGTGGAACATGCGATTTCGCAATGAGGAAATAAGGTTTCTGGTGTTTCTGGTTCCGGAGTAACATAACATATGGTTGGAAATGTTGAGTTCAAACATTAAATAACCAAGAACAAACTGAATCGATTTTGACAAGATCAACAATCTCATCATTTTGATATATTAGACCCGTGAGAAAACGGTACTATAGCTGAGACTGGCGGCGTGGCCTTCAATCTTAGACAAGTCCATTTCTTTATGTTTTGATTACAGACATTTTTCATAATGCAGATGGCAGCAATGTCAAAACCACCACGCGGAGCTGTCTTAATTTGGACGGTGACTTGTCAGGTTTAACGGCATCGCTTGCTGTGTTAGGCTGTGTTACCGCCCCAGAGTATCACATTGGATAAAGTGCTTGTACTCGTCCTCGGAGATCCAAGTACTTGGTACTCGGTTCTCACCCAGTGCGGGCTCTTCTGCTTAAAGTCACATCATTTACAGGCCTCTAAAGTGCCATACACATGTTTTTACATCACGCAATAAGGAAGTAAATGCTAATTTATACAATATCCTGGACGAAGTTTTGCAATAAGTACATGTAGGCCTAAAAAAAACTAAAAATGCAAATGCCTGTTTTGAATATATGATGGAACGAAAGATCATGGTCCACGATCAGCCAATGCCTCACTGATAGCATGTAGCTATACAACAATAATGTGCCAAAAAACTCTGTACCATTAGAAGACTGGGATACATCGTGCTGTTACATGCTAATTCTTACTGGTCGGTTGTGGTTGTGACCTACACTCGAATCATTGCGTAGACGTTTAAACCACTCTATCAAGGTAAGCTTTTATTTTTCAGTTCAACGATTTACCACACAAAAACAATACACGACATACAAACAATGACAAATCAGCAAAAAAGGATTGAAATTAATGGACAATTGTTTGTATACGTATAATGACGTGTTACGGTGTCATAGGGTATTAATCTGTCCTCCGGGTAATGTGTCCACCATACGGTAAATTAACGTGGGCCGGAGGAGTTTATTGAAAAGAGGGCGCTATCAGAAGGAGTTAGTACACAATTCGCCGTATGCTTGGACAGAATCTCCTGCTACAACGGCACTGGTTTGATCAGAAGTTATTTATTAAAGCCGTACAGAACACTGTATGTACATCTTTCGTCAAAAAAGCAGAAGAAAAAAGGTAAGATATAAACGGTAAGGTACCCCCTCCCCTACATGTTTTCCCTCAATTCCCCACTCATCACTGTCAGGCCCGTAGAAGAGTGGTACCACCTGTACGACCATGGCCGTATACAATAGGATGTGGGCGTTGGTACACACACCGTTGTGGGGACATGTACAACGTTTTTCTTAGTCAAACCCTGTCCCCACAAGGAAATTCAATAGAAAAGGGAACAGTAAAACAGCAATAGGTAGTCCTCACAACTAGGTTATAAAAAGAAAATGTGTGTGTGTGTTTGTTGTTGTTGTTGTTTTTTTTTTTTTAACTAGTTGCATTTCACCCAATCATGTCCTGCATAAAATGCCCATATAGCTCCCCAATTTAGCAAAATGGGAATGTGAGTTCATAAGGAACTCAATGAGACCACAAAGATGAGCCAATCAAATGGAATCACTCCTTCTAAAAATGTTGCTCAAAATCGAGGGGAAAGTGGCCTGGAATAGCCTCAGATTGCACCAAAGACCATCTATAATCAAAAGAACTTCCGGGGCCCTTGAGCAGGCCCGGATCCCACGCCGTAGGGACTTGCACACCCTTTGATTATTTTTTCGTAATTCGTAGTACTCAAAAATCGATCTTGATTCTTAGCCACCCCCTTAAAAAATATTATGGATCCGCCCATGGGCACAGTGGTTACAAAAACTAATGCCTCGCTGAAACAGATGAGGTACTGATAGCCAATGCATAATGGCTACAATACTAATGGACGTTGTATGGTCTTACACAAGGAAGTACATCCGACAAAATACAAATTTCATATTCTAATATATCAAATAACCATTAAAAGACAGTTACTGAATACAACATATTTGATTTCAGGCATTTCGAAACAACTAAACAATGCTGCATTCATCATACAGAGTTGTACTAATTTGGACGGCGGTGGTTTATCAACTCATGGCGTCATCAAACGCACAGAATAACGGTTAGCAAAACTCTCTTTCAAGATGGGTGTTTATAATAGGTTCTTGCCTCAAAGCTACAGGGCAACTTAACTCTGTGTGGATCATGCCGTTCAAATTAAGCCGGAAACAAAATTACGTCTGTAGAAATGTTTACTTTGAATGATTTTTCATTGCTTTACAGATTAAATTAATGAAATGCGTGTTTGCTAATAAAACAATAATTATGCCTTATAGCCCATGTGCTCTGAGGGATTTTATGCGCAGAAAAACCAAGCTTATTCCAAAAATAAAGCTTTCCTAATCACTTTTAAACGTGCAGTTTAGGCCTAAACAAATTTGACATAGCTACATACGATCAATCACCTTTTGGAAAAAGCTTTTTGGTACTCATTAATTCGAATTGCACTAGATTAGTTATACTATTTTTACTCAGTTGATCGTTTTGATGTTATAGCCCCCGGATATCTGGGATGCTTCGAAGATGGGTGGTTTGGCGTTCGGTCATTAGCAGGGGATTCAACAGACTCCAACAGAATGTCCGTAGAGTGGTGCTTCAATTACTGTCTAAACATCAAAGCTTATAAATATGCTGGTGTGGCATACCAGACACAATGTTACTGTGGGAACAACGAGGACTATGGAAGTCGCGGGAGAAGACCATTATCAGAATGCCGTACATATACTTGTCCAGGCAACTCGAACCAATTCTGCGGTGGTGACTGGCGAATAGGAATGTACAGAAGTAAGCTAATCACCTGTAGTTGGTAAAATGAGTGCAAAGGCCGTGTCGCAGGAGAGACTTTTTCCAGGCAACCTGGAGGCAACCAACTGCACCGCATGCACAAGTAATACGCTAGCACAGGAGTAATCCCCCACACAGTCTCTTACAATCTTCTAGAAAATTATGTGAACATTCAAATGTGAATGCATTTTCTTGCTGGAGATTGCCTGGAACTAGTAATGCCTGTAAATTGCCTTGTGTGACACAGCCCTGAGAAAGAATGGGTATAGACGAAATTCCTTTGGCTGTTCAAAATGATAATTTCTGCGGCCTTTATTATGCCTTTTTTAGGTCATATAAATTTTTAATTGATTTTCCGCCTGTATCAGCTTCGGCAAATTTACGTACCCTGGAAACAAGCAGTATTTACTTACACCCTTAACTTGAACAAAATGCCCCCCAAACAGTGAAACACAACGACTACTAATGTTCAAAACTGTGAACAACAACATTATGTTGACGCAGGTCACATGTATGACCCCTTTTTAACGTGGCGGCGCAAAACCTCACAAGTGCGACCCCATAAGTTAAGAAGCTAATATGCATCACACAGAATAATTTTTCTGTTTGTGTTCGAACTTCAGTTTCCGACGGCATTTGCAGTAGTGCAATTGGCCCACCAGACCACGGGACCCATGAAGTCATCAATCCGACCCACGTCTCTTTTAGTTTTATAGACAACTACAAGTTCTTCGGTACTCGTGTAAGATTCGAGTGTGAGACTGGATATAATCTTCAAGGAGCCCAGACTATCGAATGCATACAGAGGGAAAACATTGCAGAATGGAGCGACCCCGTACCAACATGTACAGGTGAGCCTTAAATCAGACAGGCAACTTTGTTAATTCATAAAATTAAAGGGAGCTGTGTGCGTAGCACGCAGAACTTTGCACAGTGTTTTTCAGTTTTCAATGAAACTGAAAAAGAAGGAAAAGGAGGAAATCAGCTAATCCGTTGAGAGGTTGCCAGCCTGTTCAATCCAAAAAACTTTCACTTTCATTGTCCTTTGTTCAGTACGATCATTACTATTTATTCACCCAAATCACCTGACGTCATCACCCACGGTAAATCGTGGGGCAGATTTCAAAGAGCTTGTTCAGCAGAAAATATTGCTTAACAAATTTCTGCTAAGCGCAATTTAGCAGGAAACCAGTCACAAATTGTACATGTGCAACGGTAATTTGGCTGGTAACCAATTACTGGTAAACAAAATGGTTATGTGCTTAGCTACTTTTTGTGCTAATAAGCAGCTCAATGAATTTGGGCCCAGCTTCCCCGTATGCTATCGTGCAAATTTGGACCTTTCTTTTCTTGATAAACAAACCGCGCTGGTTGACATGGACGACAAAATGTTTACAAACATTCAATCTTGTTGACAGACGTTGTGATCGAATTTAACATTTTATGCAAACTTTCTATTTAATGAAACTACATCCCATTATTGGTTGGTTTGTTTCCAAAGAAATTCAACAATACTTTTGAATCATTTTGTAACTTTTTTTTTTTCAAACTGTGATTATCTGTTTTGGATTTGCATTGATGGCTCTCCATAGTTTGTCTAACCTTGGATGGCAAAAATTCGGGCTGGGACGTTGCAAAAGAAAGTACAGAAGCGTACGGAAGCGATTAGTTTTGACTTATCATGGACGTACACGATAAGTTTTGACTTATCGTGTACGTACACGATAACTTATCGTGTACGTACTACACGATAAGTACAAGATAACTTATCGTGTATGTACACGATAAAATTGGGTTTATCGTGTACGTACATAACTTATCGTGTACGTACACGATAAGACCGTGGGTGACGTCAGTGGGGGTGATATTTAAAGCAAAATGGGAGGTGAGGCAAAGGGCATACGTCTTAACGCTACTCTCAAAGGTTATCGAAGTCAATACTGATTGGATAATAACATCTTTAAAAACTTGCACACGCATTCAAAATGTGACTTTTTAATGTATCTTCTTTCAACTATGTCGTACACAGCAACTATCATTGCGACTTTGACTACCCCAGGAGCGCCAGTGAATAGCCCCGGGGTGACTGATGAGCCAGTGTTGTCTCCCCAACAAGCAACGGAACTGAGCACAGGTATACCCCAAAATCATTAGGTTCATACCGGTTCCAATCCTCAAGAGAAATATTTTCTCCTGAACCACTGTCAAAAGAAGAGAAATTAGCAACTGCGTTGTAGACTAACTTCCAAATATGTACATTGCCTCGTTTTACTAAATGGATACGTCTGAGAGGAGATCGATGTATCCTGAAAACAAATATTATTATTATTAATGTTTTTTATTCTTCATGTACGCGATACTTTTCCCGAGGGCTATACAGTATGAACCGGACACAGGGAACAGTAATCTGACACATTGCCGAGAGGAAATAACAACACCGTACAACGAACATGCAAACGTGTTGAAAACGTGACATTATTTTGTATTCTCTTTTATTTAGTTGCGCCACTGACAACTATGTCCACAGTGTTGTCCCACCAACAAGCACCGCAGACGAAGAAAGGTATACCAACAAATCATTAGGTTCATTACAGGATCCAATCCTCCAGAGAAGTATTTTCTCCTGACTGTCAAAAGAGGAGAAAATAGCAATTGCGTTGTAGACTTCCAAAAGTAATCGTCCCATACGTGTTGACCAATCACAGCCTTGGGTACGCCACCAAAAGTCTGACAAAAGTCCGACACGATAAAATCCTATTGGAAAATATAAACATGCGTGCGCGTACTTATAGCGCGCGCGTGCATGTCATGCAGTGTGGCATTGAAGAGACACACACTGTGCTGCCTACGTGTACAGTGATGATTTAGCCAATGAAGTGATTGGTCAATAAGTTTAAGGGCGGGGCTTAATGGACTGGTCTATTGAAACAAGCAAGTCTAATGAATGTGCACAAAATACAACAGAAAACAATACAGTAACATTCCATTGTTTTCACTGAAAAGCGGCCTCTGGATTTGAGAGAATGTTCATAATGTTACATTTTACAGTGTGTTTCCTTGAAATAAATTGCTATCGTATCAGCATAATCAGTTGTTAACAGCAAAAAGTCACAGCAGCATTTTTCGTCTGGACAATCCATTTGTAAGAAATAACTTATTTGGGTGTATTTTTAGTGGAGAAGATAGGGGAAAAGTGGGGGAGAATTGTGCCTTTGATGAATGGAATTTGGTGCACAGTCTGGGTATGTCGTGAGAAAGATATTTGGCTATCAGGCCCGGAAATTTCATCTTGGAGAGGGCAAGGCCATTTTCATTTTGCAAAGGGCACTTCCATTGGAAAATCTTATAGTCTATGGGAAACTTTTGAAGGGGCACTTTGGCCAAGACCAGAGTAACAGGCCTGAGCTATAGGGACATCGCAGATAAGTCCTAAAAATGTAGATTAAAAAAATACAGTTTTAAAAATGTCTGTTCTAATGGCTGCCATTGCTTCTTATTCTATCTATATATTTTTTTCAAAGGACAGATCTGCGATGGCCCTACAGCCGAATATATCTTTCTCATGACATACTCTGACCGTGTGCCAAGTTCCATGCTTTTATCATCAAAGGCACAATCCCATCACCTACCTGCCGTACTACTTATATCAGTTTTATGACCCTAATCTGATAATGATAAAATGTTTCCATTGTGATTCGGCTTTTCTGGATGATGTTTCTGTTTTTGATAATCCCACCAGGGACCATCTTTGGAATAGCAGCTGGAGTAGTCGCATCATTGACAATGCTCCTGGCGATTGTCGTCATCATTTACAGAAAGAGGTAATTAAGTGACACAATGTCTTCAGTATATGAATGACTGATGGATCAGTAACAGTTTTCAAAATGACCCACTCTGAGTCAGACACACATTATGACCCGCATTACTGGTCAGTGTGACCCTATATGGGTCATGATAACCATTTCATTAATTATAGTTAATTGAAATGTATAAAGATTACAGGACTCAGGACTGGGATCATGTGAGCTTTGGTTAAGGACGCTAGGTGGCAGCAGACTCAACGGGTGTGATCCACTGTTGTCGGCAATACTGTGTGAATGATCACAACTATATTCAGGAAAATTACCCGTTATGCTTGCTGCCATCTAGCGTTTCAAAGTGTTGTCACGCGCATTATAATTAGTCAAACAATTTGTCCTGATCCTAAACAATATACAGGGAAAGAAGAAGACCAGAGAGCGAAGATGTTGCCACTGGTGCGATCAACACGACTCTAAACAAATCTGACGTCACTCCAGAGTCAACGTACGAGATTCCAAGCCATCCACATGCAGTTACCCCAAAACCGAAAAAATCTGACGTCACTCCAGAGTCAACGTACTACTACGAGATTCCAAACGGTCCAAGTGCTGTTAACCCACATCGAAAAGAAGGTGACGTCACTACAGAGTCAACGTACGAGATTCCAAGCCATTCACATGTTGTTAAATTAAAAACGAAAAAAGCTGACGTCACTGTAGAGTCAACGTACGAGATTCCAAGACATCCAGAAAATAAAAACCACAAGTTTACTCCAGAGCAGTCCAAAAGTGGCATTGTTCACGAGTATGCAGATATCAAGTTGACGGCACTGATTCAGAATTAGACAGTGAACCCGACTGATGACGTCATGATTTAATGCTTTTGGCAGCAAGAATAACCCAGAACCATAACTCAGTATGAACAATCAGGCGATTAGTCTTTAGTTTAAATTCAAATGTACGCATGCATGCAGTTCTTAACAGTCAACGGCCACTAAAGTAAAGATTAGAATAGTGCGAATTGAAATAGACTGCGTTCAAGTTTGGTACGTTTTCGAACATTGGGATGGGGCACGTTAAAGCGATGTACGCCGGTCGCGGGAAGTAAATGATCAAAAACAGAAGAAAGTTTTGCATGTATAATTCGCTTTTCTGTTTAATATACAGTAACAATACGCTACACCATGTATACACAAATCATGTCAACCCAGAACAAACTGAAAAGTTATGAGATTGAAGTCTGTACTATCTCTTAGTACTATCTCGACACAATGTAATGATTCGTTTATTTATGGGGTGTAAGTCAATGCCTTGAAAATGTCCTTCAGCGGATTTATTGAAAGTTGGGTATATTGCCTAAGAGCTGTGAAAGGCCAGGCCTCATTTTAAAAGAAAATACTATAACAATAAGGCATTAAATTTTAAATAGCAACAGCCTTTTAAGTTCGTTCTCTTTTGCGGTTTTCAACTCCCAGGTTTGTCCCGTGAGATCATTTCAATTGTAATGTGTTGATCAGATTCCAGTTGGCGTTTTGATTTCGAAGTAAACTTGATTTAACAACCTTGGTTGTACATTTGAAAAATAGGGCGAAGTCTTTTTAAGGAATTGCTAATGTACAATAACCTTTGAGAATTTATTAAGACAATTAATTTTAGAAATATTGTGTAAATAGCATGTATTATGCGCTATTTGTAAGAAACCAAAACATAACTAAAAACTTGGGGTAAATAATAACATCTACAAAAATAGATGGTTATCAAATTAAAGTCTTTACCAGATCTTCGAAAAGAGTGGTGTCAGTTTGAAATAAACCAGCAGTCGATAAGATCAATCTTAAGATGAGTATTTGTATGAATCAGTCTTAATTGCATGAGGCAAGTCTGATGTCACAACACAACTCACTATGCATCTTAAAGTTATGGATGAGTCCTAAGTTAGGAAGAGTTTGTTGAAATCGACTGCAGGTCACACATCAAAACTCTCTCGTGAAACTGGGGTTACATGTTCCCCTTTACGTCAATGATTGTCGTAAAGGCAATTACCACATTCCTCAGGATGATTGACATTTAACAACTTTTGAGTAAATAAATAAATAAAATAGATAATAATAGGCATTTATATAGCGCTTCTCCCGAGGATCCAAGCACTTAACATACAATTAAAATATCAAAAACATTTAAAATTAACATAGTAAAAAATACATCAAAAGCTATTTAAAAATATTTATATATGTTAAGCACACAGGATAGTGATAAAAATATTAAGCACACAGGATATTATTTTTTAAAAAATAAATAAACGCACAGAATAATCATTACAAAAGTAAGCAAAACTACTCTTTAGGAAACAGATGTGTTTTGAGTATTTTTTGAACAATTTTACATTGGGAGCTTGGCGGATATGAATGGGAAGATTATTCCACAACCTAGGGCCAATGACGGAAAATGCACTTTCACCAATGATTTCTTTAGTGGTATGTAGGATTAGGAACCACTAGGCGCATAATATCTTGGGATGATCTAAGGCCCACTCGTCCAGGCTGGTAAGTTTGCAAGAGATCTTGGAGATACGTAGGCACTGATTCATAAAATGAGTGGTACACACGCAGTATAGATCCTAAAGTCTATTCGCTGCTGGACTGGCAACCAATGAAGCTTGCGCGGCAAAGGAGACGCACTAGTGTGCTTATCAACACAGAAAACAAGTCGCGCTGCACGATTTTGAAGCCTTTGTAGCGAACGTGAAATGCCACCTACTCTCTTAAATGTAAAAGAGTGAAAACCACTGTTTTTGTTCGCCATACCACTCTTGCAAGGAGCCATATGGCGGACAACTCTTTTTAGAGTGAAAAACATGTATTTTCACTAGATTCAGAGTGAAATTTACTCAACTTTCACTCAAAAAAGAGTGGCGAAGAGTGAGTTTCACTCTCAAAAGAGCCAAACTGACACCACTCTGGCAAGCGAGTGAAATTTTCACCCTTTTACATGTAGAGAGTAACAAAGAGTTGCCATAATCCAGCCTCGAAAGGACTAAAGAACGCACCGCATGAGCACATGTATCCTTGTCTAAAAACCTACTCAATTTTGAATGTTATACAATTTTAAAATCCATATAGAGGGCGCACTTTTCATATGCCGGGATGAAATTTTAGCCAAGAATAATTTTACTTAGCGCCCTCTGCATGTAAACTTATAGCAGGGGTCGAAATTAACTTATTTTTTGTGGTAGCCCACAGGACTAGTGATGACAAAATTTTACTAATCCTCCCCATTTTTGGTAGTCCTGAAAAAAAAAAAATAGTTAAAAAGCAAAAGCAAACACACACACGTGACTATACATTTTTTAATATTCATTTTATTAAAACCATGACATACTTGGGAAATAAAAAAGGAAAAATAAAATAAAATACAATGCAAAATAAAAGCTTAACATTATATTCAATTAACATTCAGCCACAATTTTTTTTTTTAAATATTGTTATTATTACTTCAAGATCGTTGAAATTGAACAAAAATGAATACCGCTATATGAATGATTTATTTTCCCCACCCGGCCCCACCGCGTGATCGCTATTTTTTTGAGGGGGTACAAATTCCCGGCTTTACCTCAGCCTTGTGCAGAGTGCAGAGTGCGCGAACATTATTGGAATCGCGCCAGTTGCCACGTGCATCTAATACATGCAACTAATACACTCACTGATCAGACTGCGCTGCACCGTGAAGGCTTTAATACCGTGTGTGTTGCTGTTCATGGGTACGAATTTCCGGCTTTGCCTCAGACTTGGACCGCAGACGTCGACGTGCAGAGTGCGCGAACATTATCGGAATCGTTCTAAAAATGCCACTGGTAACTTGTACCACTCACTCAGTTGCACTGCGCTTTCTGTGCCAAAGTGCGCCTCGCGGTGTGGTGATCTGAAGGCTTTATCATGTTGTAATACGTGTGTAAGTTGCATGTAAACATTTCTTCCTCCGTGGTTTTTGTTTTTTAAGTTGGGCTAAGTGCCAGTAAAGCAAACTGTCCACGGAGGTAAAAATGGTCCAAAGAGGAAAGGTTAGTCCACTTGAGTTTCATTCTACATTTACTACTATTTTAGGAGAATTTTTCCACTAGCCAGTCGGACTACCCACATGTCCAAACCACTAGTCCTTCGGCTAAAAGCACTAGCCTCGGGCTACCGGACTACCGCTAATTTCGACCCCTGTTATAACAATCACGTTTGTCTCAACACTAAGACTAACACATACCCACCAATTTAGAACAGAATCTATTTTTCAAGTGAACGGAGACTTTGTATACAAAGTTTCTGAAAGCCGTTCCAAGATAACAGTCAAAGCGAAGTGGTCATGTACACTTTTGTCTTACTATTTTATACTTCAATTTATCTTGTGTATTTACCGCCTATCACGTTAAATCGAGATAAATTAATACCAATATTAAAATGAGGCGACTGCACGACTTTCATGTTATGAAATTGTACGAGTTCTTTCACGGGTGTATCTTTATCATTTTATGTAAAACACGGTTCTCACCCGGTGCGGGCTCTTCTGCTTAACGTCACATCATCTACAGGCCTCTAAAAAGTGCCATATCACGCAATGCGGAAATAAGTGGATAATTTATACAATATCCTGGACGAAGTTTTGCAATAAGTACATGTAAACTAAAAATGAAAACAGACGGCATCCGTATACAGCACACCATATAATATGTGTGTATATTCGGTCTGCGGTAGTGTTTAGATCTACTTTGCTGTGTAGATTTTTCTAGTGGGAGCTGGTCCTATTTATACTTACTGCTACCGCGGAGTAGATTTCAAAATTCGGGGGGACTATTTAGTTCTGAAAAGAACTGTCCTGGTTATCTATTACTACCTGGGGAGGTAGAAAATCAGCCGGGGCTACTACTTTCGTTTCGTGGGATCGAGGGAGCTTCTCGTGAATAACTTCACTACTGCGGAGTGAGTCATTAATTGGTCTCAACGTTTCGACCAGCCTGCTCTATAAGTCAAAGTCAGTAGACTGGAGAGTGTTTGAGATGGTGGTCTCTTTGTACGGATTCAGAGGTTTCAGATGTGCAATGTGCTTTATGATTAATAACGCCATGTACAATGTACATTATGATCACTGACTGAAACGAAAGATCATACGGGTTCGCGTACGCACAAAGCCTGTTTTTGCTAAGTACACAAGAAAGCATTGTCCGGTCTTTTCACCGACAAGTGAACACAACAACGTGATAAAAAACCAAGTACATAAGCAGGCTGGGACATATGCAGTTACCTGCGAATTCTTACTGGTCGGTTGTGGTTGTGGCCTACGTTTGAATCACTACGACTCTATTAAGGTAAGCTTTATATTTCAGTTTGATTAACAAAAACAGCAAAAACAGGGGTTGGAATTAATGGGTGATTGTGTGTATAGGCCTACTTATAATGACGTGTTACGGCACTGGTTTTATCAGAAGTTGTTCACTAAAACCGTACAGAACCCTGTATACGTACACCTTTCGTCGAAAACAACAGCATCCATAAAAAACATGCAGAATGCCTCCCTGAATATTAATGTCTGAAAAGCAATACTTGCCACAAAGTTGAAAGCTATCACAAACAAAGAAGCATAAATTTCATGGGAAACGAAAAATGTTGGTGCTGCTCTTATACAACTTTGAAACGTTAAAAGAGGAGGAGCTAGGAACTCCAAAGTAAGCCACAGTAATTATAATATTAAAAGTTACAGCATTGCTTTAGATGAACTGGTTGTGGGTGAATTCCACGGTGGTTCTTAAGAAAGATGTCATCAAGGGAACGACAATGATTCCCAGGATGTTCCGAAAAGTAATGCCTCGCTGAATCATGTCGACTACAGACACAATCTGTGGGTGGAGGCCCTGTAGCGAAGGCCTCTTGGCAACAAAAGGCCTACGTCTTCTTAAAATGGACATTATGGTCTTACACAAGGAAGTACATGTACATCTGGCAAAATACAAAACTCATAATTATTGTTAATAACTATTCAAGACAGTTACTCGTGCCATGTTTGATTTCAGGCATTTGGAAACAAACGAGCAATGCTTTGCTCATCGTACAGAGCTGCTGTACTGCTGTGGACGGCGGTGGCTTTTCAACTACTGGCGGTATCAAACGCACAGAACAATGGTTAGCGAAACTCTAAAGCATGCAGTAATAAGATATGTGTTTATAGCAGGTTTCGCTTTAAGCATAGTATAGCAACTCTCTTTGGATCGTGCCGTTCAAATAAAACGAAACCAAAATCAACTATGTAGTAATGTTTAGTTTTTATAATGCTTTTGTATTGCTTCCACGTCTGTTAATGAAATAAAATAGCTTGCCTCGCTCATACCAAAAATAAACAAAAATAAATAAAAATTACAAAAAATGAAAAAAGTAGAAAAAGCTTTATACCCATCACTGTTAAAAGCCCAGTATAATTTTGAAATATTATACAATTAACTTTCTTTTGGAATGAGCTCTGTTGGTAATTTTGTTCTGTATCGTTTTGATGTTATAGCCCCCGGATATCTGGGATGCTTCGAAGATGGTCGGATTGGCGGTCGGTCATTAGGAGGGGATTCAACAACCTCCGACATCATGTCCGTAGAGTGGTGCTTCAATTACTGTCTAAACATCAAAGCTTATAAATATGCTGGTGTGGAATACCAGAAAGAATGTTACTGTGGGAACAACGAGGACTATGGAAGTCGCGGGAGAGCACCATTATCAGAATGCCGTACATATACTTGTCCCGGCAACTCGAACCAATTCTGCGGTGGTAAATGGCGAATAGGAATATACAGAAGTAAGCTTTTAAAAAAACTTAAAGCTTAAAAAAAAAAAAAAAAAAAAAAAATCAACCATCGGTAGTTAGTAGTAAAATGAGTAAAAGAAGGGCTTGGTTGACAAAATATAATGACATCTGCAGCTGTTCTTTGTATTTCAGCCTGCCTCATGTAGCTGTGACAAATTCAAATGCTTTTTGGGCAAATATTCACAAGGAAATCATGGGACAGATGCCTAATCAATGCATGTAGCTCGCACAACACTTTAAAACAATAATCTGTTATGAATGAAGTCCACTGGACAGTAGCTTGTTTGATAAACACTAGTTTCAAACAGCGGTGGTGATGAACGTAAATTTTACATCATAACATCACGTACAAATATTTCATATTCAAAACTGTTAACGTATAACCTGGTGATGTAAAAACAAAACGTAATAAGTAACATTCTTACGTGGCGGCGCAAAACCAGACAAGCATGGCCCCATAGGTAAAATAACCATCTCAGAATAGCATTGTGTTTGAATTTTAGTTTCCGACGGCATTTGCAGTAGTGCAATTGGCCCACCAGACCACGGGACCCATGAAGTCACCAATCCGACCCACGTCTCTTTTGATTTAGACAACGTCAAGTTCTTCGGCACTCGTGTAATATTCGAGTGTGAGTCTGGATATAGTCTTCAAGGAGCCCAGACTATCGAATGCATACAGAGGGAAAACATTGCAGAATGGAGCGACCCCGTACCAACATGTACAGGTGAGCCTTAAATCCATGAAACTCTCACTTTCATTGTCCTTTTGTTCACAGCGACCACTGGATATACCAGACCTGCACTCTAAAATAACCCGAGTGAGAATTGACCCAAAGAAGGGCCCCGATTACCCATTTCCGGGTCTGCACGGCCCCTTTTTTGGGTGCAACATGATCACATTAAGTCTGAGACAAAATCATACTACTGACCAGGATTTCTGATCAGTGCGAACCCCCCCCCGCCCCCCGAAAAAAAAGAGAGAGACGAGTTGTCCCTGTAATGGATACGGCCGATTTTGACTATTCTCCGGGTTTCTTCTGACCTGGGAGTATGTGGTTTGACAGGAGGGTGCGGCACTCTTCTTGATTTCTCCCAAGTTTATTAAAATCAATACAAAATGGACAACAGGACGTCTGGGACTGAGAGACGTATTGAATAAAAAACATGTGGTGTCGAATAGGCCGTGTTTCTGACAGCAAAAGGGCGCATTACAAATTCCATTTTGAAAGTGCACAAATATTTCAAAACATTAAAAATGCAAAATTTTCCAAGAAAATACCTTACACGGATTACATTCTAAAAAATGTCATTAAAAAACCTCAGAAGTTGTACTTTTACCGCATTAATTGCATCTGTTTACCACACTATGGTTTGACCGACCCCCCCCACAATCTGCCCCAAACGGCGCCCTCTTGCAGTAAAAAATGAGGCCAATTAAATGGACCAAAATAAGAATGGTAACCAGTCTGTGAAACAGTTGAACATTACGAATATGAATATATTTGCCAAAGATTCATACACGTGATACTTTTCCATGAGGTTTTCAAAGCCAATGACCTTATACAGAATTTATACAGATGCGAACAAGTTCCAAGGGGGACAGTATCCTGTTACATCGCTAACGGGAAATAATAACGTCATTAAAAACATCGCCTTCAAAATGTGAAGTCTTTTTCGTTTGGTTGTGCCACTGACAACTATTTCATACACAGCAACTAGTCTACTTCCAACGGCTATGAACGAGACTAACACATCCACGACAATCTCGGCGGCGCCATCGAGCAGCGATAGGCCAGTGATGTCCAACCCACAAACATCACAGACAGGTATGTCTACTAAAGAAATAATTGTAATACATCCTCTTTCATTTAGTTGCTGTGCCACTGACAACTATTTCATACACAGCAACCAGTCTACTACCCACGGCTATGAACCAGAATAACACGTCCACGACAATTTACGATACGAATGTGACCACCACGGCACCGCCATCGAGCAGCTCTAATACGAGCGACAGGCCAGTGATGTCCAACCCACAAACATCACAGACAGGTAAATTAATCACCGAGTTCATACAGTGCCAATCGACCAGGGAAGTAGTTCCTCCTGACCCACTGCCAAAGTTAAGAAAATAACAGCCTTGTCACGAAATCGAAATAAACACGAAATGATCGCGCACAAAATCACTGACATCACTGTTCCGCCCCCTCTCTCTCTATCTATTTTGTACAAACTTATATTTTTACTTTTTAATTTCAATTTTATTAATACAACTCAAACATCACTACCGCTCTTTTTATTTAAAACCAGAATGAAAATCCTGAAAAAAGAAGTAAAACAAAACAACAACAACGGAGCCTTTTCTTCAAAAGTTCATTTTCATATAGAAGAAAACAAAACAAATCGAACTAATGGGAGACTTTTGAGACGCTGGCGGCAGCAGACACAACGGGCCATTTTGACAGTTCTGAGCACGCGCGCACATGCTCAGTATTGCGCACGTAGTTCGGAGCACGCGTACTACTGGGGAGAACTGTGGAAAAGAACCGTCCAAAGGTTTCCCTTTGGCATGATTTTACTTAAAGACGCCCACTCGTCAAAGCGCGACAAACAAATTCGTGTCACGAAAGATCACCTTTGACATGTACAAGCGGACTATAAACTATGTACGGGTACGTGCTCGTTTTGTACCACAGAAATAGTCGTCGGGTAATGATGATGAGCGGGCGTCTTTAAGTGTTGAGGTGTATACCGTTGGATGGGAAATTCAGTTAGTTTGTTCTTTTATTATCCAACCATTCAGGCACTATCGTTGGAACAGTAGCTGGAGTTGTAGCAGCATTAGTTATCCTCCTAGTGATTGCCATAATCATTTTTCGCAGGAGGTAAATTAAACACTTTGTCTTCAACATAATAGTTGATGTATACAACTTCTTTCATTTTTAACCGGCCCGGACGGTCTCATTTGTTTTATATTTTTCGAATATACATCAATGTAATAAACAGTATTTGATAAACAAATTGAAGTAGTGTAAAAACAATGGGAAAAGGGTGAAATTGGGTATAAATTGTGGCTCAGTTCCTAGAAGATTTGAAAAATGTCTTCAAATACAATGTACTGTGTGGTTGTTTCCTTGTTCTCTGCTGTGTGTTTGACATATCGTGTAGGACGTTCAGTAATTTTGCATGTCATCATTTAACAGATAAACGAAAGTTCATTACTTTTTTCTTTATGATATCAGGAAGAACACTGTAGTGTATTGAAATCGAAACCTTTAAACGTCATCTCAGCTCACTAAATTTGGAAGTTTCAGCTATGGTTTAATGCACTGTATGATTATTTTATTTTGGTTTGTAAAAGATGAAAGTTAAGTTGATCTTACTTCACTACTGCTCACTGTTGTTGTTGAGCAACTTACATAATAGACTTGATTTCAAGTCTGAGATCGCGGTTATTTTGTCTCAATCAGCTTTGCAAAACATCAATATTACCTCTATGTGGCTATCATCACGGATCGATCTCGGGTTAAAAATCTCATGCTCAGGCACAAGAGGGCGCTTTTTGTGGGCAATAACTGAATCTGTATCAGACATACAAAGAACCACGATCACAGACTTGGAACCAAGTCTACTTTGGCATCCAAACAATTACGGTGCTGCACAGTCGTACGTGTTTCTCAATACAACCTCCGTTAGAACGGGCATCGGCCTAATACAGCCAACTGTATTGTTTATTATATCATCCACGTATATATTTTTTGTTTCTGTCAGAGGAAATAAGAGACACGCGAGCTCTGATGTGGCAATGGTTGATGTTACATCCTCAATCAACAAGACACAAGGAGATTCTGACGTCACTGCAGAACCAAGCCAAGCCTCAACTATACCGGTATACAGTCAAGTTATCCGGAACCAGACTAAAAACGAAAACGACCAGGTGTACGCGAATGCCAACGTGACTAATTCAGTGGCGAGTTCGGTTTATGAAGTAAACTTAGCTGTTCGGC
Source organism: Marthasterias glacialis (assembly GCA_911728455.2). Classification (NCBI taxonomy): domain Eukaryota; kingdom Metazoa; phylum Echinodermata; class Asteroidea; order Forcipulatida; family Asteriidae; genus Marthasterias; species Marthasterias glacialis. The sequence goes on from OU452234.1 coordinate 4,700,270, forward strand.
CATCTGCAAAGGAACTCGACAACGGAACTGGATTGATTGATAATGTACTTTACGATAGTTCCTCGTTGAAAGACGAGTCAGAAATTAGGAGAAATGATTTAAATGAAGAGCACGCGGGGGAATTACCAACAAAGGAAGGCCAGTCAGGATGGGTCGAAAATATCATTTACGAATAAAATGCAAGGCATACATCAAAGTCTCGTGGACAATGCATCTTCTGATTGCCGTAGTGGGTTTACATCATAAGTCAAATTTCACAAAAACGTGAGGTTGATCTTAAAGATGCCAACTCGTCGGCACACGACAAACAAAATCGTGTCATGAAAGATCACCTTTGACCTGTGCACGCGTTGTATGTAAACTATGTACGGGTACATGATCGTTTTGTGCCACAAAAACAAAACAGTCGTCTGGTAATTGTGACGAGCGGGCGTCTTTAAGGCGAGTCAGTGAGCCCAGCGTCAACCAAAACTCCCAAAACAAAAATGTTACGTCTCAATGCCAAACAGCGATAAGGACAATGATGTTTGTCATGCCAGGTTTCGTTTCTTCACAAAACACCAACATTCATCTTAGTAGACCTTTATCATGCTGCAACCATCATGGTTACGATATGAAAGTTTCATTTGTAGGTGGTAGCGTTTTTGAGATATTGGCGAATATCTGGAGCGGTTATTTCCACTCCGGATGAAAAATCCGTATTTAAACGAAACCAGTTTTTTTTTCTGCAAACGATAGTCGGCTGACCATCGCGTTAAAAGTAAAAAGAAAATTGCATTCTGAAATGAAACCACCTGGTGAAACGATTTCACTGGTTATACTTGGGAATTCAATTAGGAAGTTATTTTGTAGTAACTTGGCAGTTATTAATGTCTGCAAATTTCTCTTAAAAATATATAAAAACAAAAGAAAAAAATGCGCATTATAAATTAAAAAAATACAAATTTAAATAAAAGAAACATTTATAATTTGTTTTAACTACCGTTTTAACCATGTATGCATATATTGAAACTACAACAGCACGTCCATACTAAAGTTAGTGACCGTGCGCCGGATCCTTCAAGAATGAGTCGTTTTTTAGGTGTTCGGCATTGAGCCGAAAACCTATTGTTATTGTTAAGTTTTTTTTTTTTTTTTTAGGTGTTCGGCCAACAGCCGAACAACTATTGTTATTGTTCTGTTTTTTTTTTTTTTTTTTTTTTTTTTTTTTTAGGTATTCGGCTTTTAGCCGAAAACCTATTGTTATTGTTAAGTTTTTTTTTTTTTTTTTTTTTAGGTGTTCGGCCAACAGCCGAACAACTATTGTTATTGTTCTGTTTTTTAGGTGTTCGGCCAACAGCCGAAAACCTCTTGTTATTGTTCGAGTTTTTATTTTTTTTTTTACTTTTACTTCTTCTTCTTCTTCTTCTTCTTCCCGGGAACTTATATCCAAAAGATAACTCAAGATTGAAATTGAATTGAACCTTGAAACTTGGCACATACTTGAACCTTAACTTGAAGACGGCACTTGAACAATGACGTCATCATGACGTCATCTGGTGTTGAATTACGTTAAATCAAAGTTTAATAATTAAAAAAATCATAACTCCTGAAGTACACAATGGATTTTTACAATCTATACCTCATCGGAAAGGTCTTTGAAAAATAATTAAATGTCTCACAGAGATGACCTCAACTTGACCTTGTCTTCCGGTTCAAACCGGAAGTTGAAGCAAAAAATGCTTAAAAAGTCACAATTTAAGCTGTGGAGTCAATATGAAACAGAATTTGGACATGGTTTCAGTGTACGAAGTAAAATGTAGTTTATGACCTTTGAAAATATTACATTGATGACGTCATCAAATGTTACAGTTTGTTACGACGACGAGTTTAAAAATAATTTTTTTTTATTTCAATTTTTTTTTTGAGCAAACTACATGTTGAATTTTTTAGTAATAAATAACGACTATAAAAGCCTAATTGTGAAATTTAAACAAAATTGGCCGTTGCATAACGAAGTTATATTAAGGTGAAAAGTGCCGTTTTTAGCGCGATCGCCGATAAATTATGTACAGTTACCTTACTGTATTGCACCTCGTGCGTGTGCACTCTAGGCTTTTACTGCATGCTGTGTTTATACTTACACGCAACAAGTCAGATCTTGTCACAGTTCATCGAACTTTGCGGTGTGTTGTTAAGTTCTCTGCGTGTGTGTGTGTGTGTGTGTAATAATGGCGACGCAAAGAAAAACATGTAAGTCATGCCAAGTTCAGAGTGGAAATGTTTCCCTTTATGTCATTCTGGTGGCTTAATTGTGACAGGGAGAGGAAGAGGAGACTTTACTGAGACGATCACATGCTCACGTGAGTTGTTTGAAGTATAATGGTGGAGAAAATGCAATTGACAAAATGATCGTCTTTCGTTCTATTATACCGATCACGTACGTGCTTACATACGAGAGTCACAAGTGTGCAACAGCGGGGCCAGAGGCACTTTACCCCCGCGAGAGTTGTTGTCGGGATACGCTGAGTAAAACTGTTTAAAAGTGAAGTTTAAAAGTAAAGTCATCGCCTTTCAAAATGTCCGTGTTTTTCTTTAGCCGTGCACACTTGTGTTTATGATGTTTATCAAAGTGGGGTAGTTTTTATAAAACTTTGGAACTTTTTAATACAGATAATGAGCTTGGAATTTGAATCTGTCAAATGTCAGATTGACTGTACAGTACACCAGTGTTCGTGATGTTAAAATAAGACCGTTAATTTGATATAGCGCCACCAACGTTCTTTAGCGATACACACTTTGTTTTATTGACACCGAATAGATGCCGAACAAAACGGAGGGCAGCAAAGGTTAATGTTTTGATAAAAGGCAATATGAATACTATTTTAAACACACAACCTGGCGGCAGCCAATTGCACTGCGTGGAAAAGGAACACTTTGTAAAGCACGAAAACATTGTTTTTCCTGGCAGTTAAAACCAAAAAGGTAACTTGTTTTTCCTCCAGGAATCGAGTTACAATAAATGTATGCGGTTCTTTATAATTCTTAGTGACCTGAGTTGACCTCGCTTCCTGCCCAAACCGGAAGTCCCCATGAAATACATATGATAAAGCTCTTTTTAATTATTTTCATATTCATATTTATTGAATCAAAGTTTATTATTTCAAAAAATCATAACTCCTGAAGTACACAATGGATTTTTACAATCTATACATTATCTGAAAGGTCATTCAAAACTGCGTAATCGCCCCACAGACATGACCCCAATGTGACCTTGTCTTCCGGTTCAAACCGGAAGTTCAAATATTCAAAAATTCATATTTTAAGAAGTTTTTATTATATATTCACAATTCTTACATCAATTGTAGGTTAGGGAATGTCCTTCTATGTTGCACATTGCGTGACCTGTGTGACCTCTACTTCCGGAAAAACCGGAAGTAGCTCCTCATTCAAAAGTTGTCAGAGGTAGGAACATGATTCTTTCACCAAGTACCAAGATTAGGGAGGATACTTCTCTGTTGCACATTGCGTGACCTTTGTGACCTCTACTTCCGGTCAAACCGGAAGTAGCTCTTTATTTAAAAATGGTAAGAGCCAGGAACATGATTCTTTCACCAAATACCAAGGTTAGGGAGGATCTTTCTCTGTTACATTGCGTGACCTTTATGACCTCTACTTCCGGTCAAACCGGAAGTAGATCTTTATTTAAAAATGGTTAGAGCTAGGAACATGATTATTTCACCTAATACCAAGGTAAGGGATGACCCTTCTCTGTTGCACTTTGCGTGACCTCTGTGACCTCTACTTCCGGTGAAGCCGAAAGTAGCTCCTCATTTTTTTTAAGTCGTTAGAGGTAGGAACATGATTCTTTCACAAAATACCAAGGTTTGGTAAGGTCCTTCTCTGTTTCATATTGCGTACCTGTACTTCCGGTCAAACCGGGAAAAAAATGGTAAGAGCTAGGAACATGAAGGTCCTCTGCTGCAAATTAATTAAATTTCAAAGCACAATTTACGTTTTTATGTTCATATTTTTAGATACTTAAGTTGATACATTAAATAACAACTTTAACTACCATATTCCGAACACCTTGTTTTTGTGATGTCACAAAAACTTATGTCTAGTTTTTTTTTTTTTTTTTTTTTTTTTTTTTTTTTTTCCTCGTGTTCTTATTTCCCTGCGAACCTTCTCCAGCAATTTTAAACAAAAGTAAAGCTTGTACAAACTTAAAACTTACTGTGTACATAGGCAATAGTGAGTAGATGAAACCGCCACTTTTTTGGAATGATGACGTCATTGATGACGTCATGACAAGGTTTTTAATGTTGAAAAATGACCATTTGCTTGTTGCTGTATCTCAACGAATATACAAGCTATGATGTTCATACTTAGGCATCAAATAGATAAAGACTTGGACAGCATTTGAAAAGTTAACGCCAAAATCATACGACCTTAACTTCCAGGTCGTTACCCTGGGTCAAAGTTCGCTTCCGTGTTTTTTCATCAAAAAACAACTTTTAAGCTTATCTACGGAATAACTCAAGATTGAGATTGATTTGAACGTTGAAACTCAACAGAAAGGTGAACCTTGGTATCAAGACACCACAGGTCTAACTACGTCATAATGACGTCATCGGGCATTAAATTACAATGAATCAAAGTTTAAAATTTGTAAAACTCGTATGGCGCGAATTTTGGGCTCTAGAGCCTAAGTGCATGAAAATATGAAAAAATGTTCAATGCGTAATATTTTCTTTAACTCAAGAGCATTCTAAAAATATGATGTGTGACGTCATAGCTACGTCACAACGAAAATGGTACACGAGGTCGAAAAAAAAATTATTTTGCTATCTCAAAAAATAGAGCATGTACGGACTTGAAACTTACCACGTACTTAGACCAAAGCGTGTACATGACAAAGAACAAAATTTGGAATGATGACGTCATCGATGACGTCATTATATTAAATTGAAGTTTTTTATTAAAATACTCATATCTCCAGAATCAGATATGCTACATACATGATCTTTACACCATATGAAAGGTCATGAAGTATTAAACAAATCTTACACAGGGTGTGACCCCATTTGACCTTTACTTCCGGTCGAAACCGGAAGTAGTAGTTTGTTTTATAAAAAATCGTATCTGAATAATATTATTTTGTGTATTAATATAATAACTTAATTTTAAGGCCCTTCGACGATTCTACAAATGTTTACAATGTGTGACCTCATTTGAATGTAGTTGATGACCTTTGCAAATATTACATTGATGACGTCATCAAATGTTACAGTTTGTTACGACGACGAGTTTAAAAATATTTTTTTTTATTTTAATTTTATTTTTTTGAGCAAACTACGTGTTGAATTTTTTGGTAATAGATAACGACTATAAAAGCCTAATTGTGAAATTTGAACAAAATTGGCCGTTGCATAACGAAGTTATATTAAGGTGAAAAGTGCCGTTTTTAGCGCGATCGGCGATAAAGTCTGTACAGTTCCCTCAATGTATTGCACCCCGTGCGTGTGCACTCTAGGCTTTTACTGCATGCTGTGTATATACCTACACGCGACAAGTCAGGTCTTGTCACAGTTCATCGAACTTTGCGGTGTGTTGTTAAGTTCTGTGTGTGTGTGTGTGTGTGTGTGTGTGTGTGTGTGTGTAATAATGGCGACGCAAAGAAAAACATGTAAGTCATGCCAAGTCCAGTGTGGAAATGTTTCCCTTTATGTCATTCTGGTGGCTTAATTGTGACAGGGAGAGGAAGAGGAGACTTTACTGAGACGATCACATGCTCACGTGAGTTGTTTGATGTATAATGGTGGAGAAAATGCTATTGACAAAATGATCGTCTTTCGTTCTAAATATACCGATCACGTACGTGCTTACGTACGAGAGTCACAATGTGCAACAGCGGGGCCAGAGGCACTTTACCCCCGCGAGAGTTGTTGTCGGGATACGCTGAGTAAAACTGTTTAAAAGTAAAGTTTAAAAGTAAAGTCATCGCCTTTCAAAATGTCCGTGTATTTCTTTAGCCGTGCACACTTGTGTTTATGATGTTTATCAAAGTGGGGTAGTTTTTATAAAACTTTGGAACCTTTTAATACAGATAATGAGCTCGGAATTTGAATCTGTCAAATGTCAGATTGACTGTACAGTACACCAGTGTTCGTGATGTTACAAAATAAGACCGTTAATTTGATATAGCGCCACCAACGTCACTAGCGATACACACTTTGTTTTATTGACACCGCATAGATGCTGAACAAAACGGAGGGCAGCAAGGGTTAATGTTTTGATAAAAGGCAATATGAATACTATTTTGAACACACAACCTGGCGGCAGCCAATTGCACGGCGTGGAAAAGGAACACTTTGGAAAGCACGAAAACATTGTTTTTCCTGGCAGTTAAAACCAAAAAGGTAACTTGTTTTTCCTCCAGAAGTCGAGTTACAATAAATGTATGCGGTTCTTTATAATTCTTAAGTGACCTGAGTTGACCTCGCTTCCTGCCCAAACCTGAAGTCCCCATGAAATACATATGATAAAGCTCTTTTTAATTATTTTCATATTCATATTTAAAGGTTTTATTTGATTTCACTTTCAATATATCAAACAAAATCAAAACCATGTGTTATACGGTGTCTCATAGAGACCATTATGTTGCTTTAAATGTTAATTCCTCCAAAATTTTCTTCAAATAAATAACTCAAAATTGAAATTAAACTGAACCTTGAAACTGTGCATATTATACTTGAACCTCAATATGAAGACGCGAAATAAAACAATGACGTCATGATGATGTCATCAGATGTTGAGTTACAATAAATCAAAGTTTAGTCATTAAATCAGAACTCCTGAAGTGCACAATGGATTTTTACAATCTACACATCATCGCAAAGGTCTTTTGGAAACAATTTAAATGTCTCAAAGAAATGACCCCAATTTGACCTTGTATTGCGGTTCCAACCAGAAGTTGAAGGAAAGAATTGTTATAAAGCCATTCTTTTTTAGTTCTTTGGTCAGTATAAAACGAGCTTTGGACAGTGGTTTCAGTGTGTGAGTAGGTAAAGGACTCTGCGTTTTCAAGTTTAAAACTGATGACGTCATTACATTAAACAGCGTCCTCTGGTAACAAGTTTCAAATCAATGGTGCTACGACACTAATTGTAACGGCTTTTTTTCCCCCTCGTGTTCTTTCCCTGCGAACCTTCTCCAGCAATTTTAAACAAAAGTAAAGCTTGTACAAACTTAAAACTTACTGTATACATAGGCAATAGTGAGTAGATGAAACCGCCACTTTTTTGGAATGATGACATTTGTCAAGAAACGGGAGTTGTTACAAAGTGTGGTACAAGTTTAACTATGAAAACCAAACATTGTATACAAATTCATCTTTTTATGTTCAATGTTTTTGAACTACGTCATCATGTAACGTTCAACCGAACACCGTATTTTTGTAATAAACAAAAATTCTATGTCTAGTTCTCCGTCTTCTTCTTCTGCCTGAACGTTCTCCGCCAATTTTGAGAAAAACTGAAACTTGTATGAACTTGAAACTTTTCATGAACATCAACCTCGGTGAGTAGACGGCACCGCAACTTTTTTGGAATGGTGACGTCATTGATGACGTCATTACGTTAAAAAAACGTTAAATAAACCTTAAATAATTTGAAAAATCATATCTTCAAAACCAAAAAAGCTACGTTCAAGATTCTTTTTTTACATGAAACCTCTTATAAAGATCTACAAATGCGGTGCACAACGTGACCCCATGTGACCTTTACTTCCGGTCGCAACCGGAAGTTAAAGTAACAAATCATGTTATTTTGGGCTCTAGAGCCTAAGTGAATGAAAATATGAAAAAATGTTCAATGCATATTATTTTCTTTAACTCAAGAACATTCTAAAAATATAATGTGTGACGTCATAGCTACGTCACAACGAAAATGGTACACAAGGTCGAAAAAAAAATGATTTTGCTATCTCAAAAAATAGAGCATGTACGGACTTGAAACTTACCACGTACTTAGACCAAAGCGTGTACATGACAAAGAACAAAATTTGGAATGATGACGTCATCGATGACGTCATTATATTAAATTGAAGTTTTTTATTAAAATACTCATATCTCCAGAATCAGATATGCTACATACATGATCTTTACACCATATGAAAGGTCATGAAGTATTAAACAAATCTTACACAGGGTGTGACCCCATTTGACCTTTACTTTCGGTCGAAACCGGAAGTCGTAGTTTGTTTTATAAAAAATCGTATCTGAAAAATATTATTTTGTGTATTAATATAATAACTTAATTTTAAGGCCCTTCGACGATTCTACAAATGTTTACAATGTGTGACCTCATTTGACCTTCATTTCCGGTCGAAACCGGAAGTATAAGTTTGTACATACAAAATTGTGTATCTTATTAATGAAACGTGGTACATTAATAATCATTACATCAATTTTGAGCTCTCTGGCAATTCTAGATGTTATACACAAAGTGTGACCCCATTTGACCTTTAAATCCTGTCAAACCGGAAGTTGAAGTTTAATATGACAAACCTTCATGCATAAAGATAAAAAAATACAAATAAATATTTCGCCCGTCAGCGTAGCACAAAAAGACAAAAAACCTGCACACAATAATGACCTTAAAATTACGTATTTAAGCCGAATACCGTGAGTTTGTTCACAAACTCTCAATTTCTAGTTTTATTTTTTCCTCGTGTTCTTATTTCCCTGCGAACCTTCTCCAGCAATTTTAAACAAAAGTAAAGCTTGTACAAATTTAAAACTTACTGTGTACATAGGCAATAGTGAGTAGATGAAACCGCCACTTTTTTGGAATGATGACGTCATTGATGACGTCATGACAAGGTTTTTAATGTTGAAAAATGACCATTTGCTTGTTGCTGTATCTCAACGAATATACAAGCTATGATGTTCATACTTAGGCATCAAATAGATAAAGACTTGGACAACATTTGAAAAGTTAACGCTAAAATCGTACAACCTTAACTTCCGGGTCGTTACCCTGGGTCAAAGTTCGCCTCCGTGTTTTTTCATCAAAAAACAACTTTCAACCTTATCTACGGAATAACTCAAGATTGAGATTGATTTGAACGTTGAAACTCAACCGATAGGTGAACCTTGGTATCAAGACACCATAGACCTAACTACGTCATAATGACGTCATCGGGCATTAAATCACAATGAATCAAAGTTTAAAATTTGTAAAACTCACATGGCGCGAATTTTTAGGGGAATACCCAACAGCGCTCTCTTTGGTCCAACGAAAGAGGGCGCTATTGGGAATAAAGATTTTAGAAACATTGAGCGCTATGTGCAGAGCGGGAAATCGCAATAGTTGAGTAATAACGTCTCGCACCAAAACCACCACTTTTTGGACTGATGACGTCATTGATGACATAAAACCGAAAAACCTGATGCCAAAGTAACAAAAACATAAACATTTGTCAAGTAACGAGAGTTGGTACAAAGTGTGGTACAAGTTTAACTATAAAAACCAAACATTGTATACAACTTCATCTTTTTATGTTCAATGTTTTTGAACTACGTCATTATGTAACGTTCAACCGAACACCGTATTTTTGTAATAAACAAAAATTCTATGTCTAGTTTTTTCCTCGTATTCTTATCAGCGAACCTTCTCCGTCGATTTTTAACAAAAGTAAAGCTTATATGAACTTGAAACTTATCAGGAACATGAACCATAGTTAGTAGATGAAACCGCAACTTTTTTAGAATGATGACGTCATTGATGACGTCATTATGCTAAATAAACCATTAATAATTAGAAAATTCATATCTTGAGAACCAGAAAAGCTACGTACGAGATTCTTTCAAAACATAAAAGTTCTTGTAATGACCTTTTATTGTCGTGCACAACTTGACCTCATTTGACCTTTACTTCCGGTCGAAACCGGAAGTTCAAAATTTCAAAAAATCATATCTCAAGAACTGCTAATGATATTGTCAAAATTTGAATGACAGTTTGAAGATCGGTTAGCCTGCTCAAACTTTTGCACAGACATAATACCAGTTTGACATTGTCTTCTGGCCGTAAAAGATGACGTCATTGATTGCGTCATTATATTAAATCAAAGTTTAATATTTAAAAAATCCATATCTGAAGAACCGTATATGTTACATACAAGATCTTTGCACCATATGAAAGCTTTTCGATTACTCTACAAATCTTACACAGTGTGTGACCCCATTTGACCTTGACTTCCGGTCGAAACCGGAAGTTAAAATGTCATTTTTCCAAAAAATCCTATTTCAATAAAAAACAGGCTATAGTAATAACCATTACTTCATCTGCAAACACTTTAACCAGTCTACATGTCTTACAGAAAGTGTGACCCCATTTGACCTTTACTTCCGGTCGAAACCGGAAGTTGAAGTTAACATATAAAAAGATTCATTAACTAAACGAGGTACAGTCTTGAAACTTACTATTACCTTCAACTTTACTGTGCAGTAAACTGCACTGTTTTTTCTGGATGATGACGTCATCGATGACGTCATTACAATAAATCAACGTTTAATATTTCAAAAATTCATATCTGAAGAACCGTAAATGATACATACAAGATCTTTGCACCATATCAAAGATCTTCAATTACTCTGCACATCTTACACAGTTTGTGACCCCATTTGACCTTGACTTCCGGGCGAAAGAGGAAGTTGAAATTTTATTTTTCAAAAAGATTATTTTTCAATAACAAAACAGAATTCATTAATAATCATTACTTCATCTGAAAGCTCGTTAACCATTCTAAAAATTGTGTTGAAGATGTGACCCTATTTGACCCTTACTTCCGGTTGAAACGGATAATTTTTTTTTTCTGGTCTTTCTTAGTCGTCGAAACTTGTCCACAAATTTTCTCAAAAAGTTAAGCTTGTATGAACTTGAAACTTACCATGTACAAACATATTAGTGAGTGGATGATACAGAAACTTTTTTGGAATGATGACGTCATGACGTTAAATAAACGTTAAATAATTCAAAAATTTAATAATTCAAGAACGGCAAATGCTACATTCAAAATCTTTAATGCATATGAAAGGTCTTGTGATGTGGGACAAATTGTATGCACACCGTGACCCCATTTGACCTTTACTTCCGGTAGAAACCGGAAGTTAAAGTTAAAGTTCATGTTATTTGGGGCTCTAAAGCCTAAGTGATTAAAAATATCAACTAACTTTCAATAAATAATATTTTCTTTAGCTCAAGACCAATCTAGAAATGTGATATATGACGTCATAGCTACGTCACAACGAAATTGATACACGAGGTGGAAAAAAAATTATTTTGCTATCTCAAAAACTAAAGCATGTACGGACTTGATACTTACTACATACTTAGACCACAGTGTGTATATGACAAAGCAAAATTTTGGGAATGATGACGTCATCGATGACGTCATTACATTAAATTGAAGTTTTATACTAAAATAATCATATCTTAAGAATAATACATACTACATACATGATCTTTACACCATATGAAAGGTCTTGAAGTACTAAACAAATCTTACACAGGGTGTGACCCCATTTGACCTTCACTTCCGGTCGAAACCGGAAGTAGTAGTTTTGTTATGAAAAATCGATTCTGAATTACGTAAATTTGTATATTAATTGTATAACTTAATTTTAAAGCCCCTCGACGATTCTACAAATATTTACAAAGTGTGACCTCATTTGACCTTCACTTCCGGTCGAAACCGGAAGTATAAGTTTGTACTACAAAAATATGTACCTTATTAATGAAACGTGGTACATTAATAATCGTTACATCAATTTAAAGCTCTCTGACAATTCTAGATACCATGCACAAGGTGTGACCCCATTTGACCTTTAGTTCCTGTCAAACCGGAAGTTGAAGTTTCATATGACAAACCTTCATGAATAAAGATAAAAAAGTACAACTAAATATTTCGCCCGTCAGCATAGCACAAATAAACAAGAAACGTGCACACGATATTGACCTTAAAATTTTCAATTACGTAATTAAGCCGAACACCGTGAGTTTGTCCACAAACTCTAAATCTCTAGTTGTATTAACAGTAGTTCCTATTCTATAGTTATCAGGTTTTCTGCTTAAAATAAATTTTGCATTTGTTTTCGTTATTTTTTATTGCAATGCAACTTGATGTTTTCTTGCATTATTAACTGACAACATATTTACGCTACTAAACGAGGACAATCGGTACAGGCATCAACATGGGACATTAAAACTATACCGACAGCGAGGATTCGATCCGATTTTACTCTTAAGAAATATTGGCCGTTTGTATTAATATTCCCTTTAAGTTATCACCAGAGATTTAAGTTTGTTACACATGTATAGCAATGCAACATTTTTGAAAATGCAATTTTATACAAAGGGCTTCATCTAAAATAAATAAAAGCTTACGACTAAAAACAAAAACAAAACGTTTTGATAAATGTGTTTATCTTATCTGTATTTTTTTTATTAATGAAATATTTAAGCCACTCAATGAGCACCAGAAGATTGTTTAAACTCTCATTTTAACTTCGCGACCTCGTGAAACACACAAACAAACAAACAAACAAACAAACAAACAAACAAACAAACAAACAAACAAACAAACAAACAAACAAACAAACAAACAAACAAACAACCCAACAAACAAACAAACAAACAACCATACAAACAACCCCCCAAAAACCAAAGCAAAAAAAAAAAAAAAAAAAAAAAAAAAAAACAACAACAATAGCAACAGCAACTACAGAAAGCTGACTGTGTGAATGTAACATTCTTGGTTCAGACGTCTGACAAGTTTTGTATTAATCCTGCAACTCATTGCTTCCACAGAAAAACAGAACAAATTCCACACATACTCTCAGAATATTCCAATAATACCGTAAATTGACACCAACGTAACATTCAATTACTTTTTACATGAAGTGATAATTTCTCTTATCCAGTTAAAAAATACATATCAAAAGCAGTGAATATACAGACACCTCTTTATGTGTAATATAATGCTGACTATATTCATTGCACATGTTGACAAAATTTCAACCCAATAAAGTGATTGTGTTGGTTTTTAAACCTCCTTTATGAACAAGCTGGGGCCAGGACACTTACGCTCACCCCACCCCGATCCCCTCGCTTTCCCCTGTCAAAAACCGACAGTGCAATAATAGACTTAATAACTCATTGTTTCTGTATTAGTTACAGCATGTGTGGATTCACTTTTAATCAGTGTTGTTGCCTTAAGTGTCACACACTTTGGAGTGCTTATATGGAGAGTTTGTTTTAATAGTATCTAGAAATAAATACCGCAAAACTCAGAGCTTCAATCAAGATACGTATAGCTTTCCTTTCAAATATACTTCACAATTTATTTGTGACATATCAAGCGAATAATTGTATTATTATTAAATGTTTTGCCCTTTGCACTTAGCCGCTACGGTATGTGACGGCCCTGGCCAGGGGAGGCATTGGAGCGTTTCTTGTGAGAATGTAAGCCAAGATAATATGATAATCTATACAATAATATTTTATGTAAACATTGTTGAACCCGGAAACAAATTTTGTCCTATAATGCACCGCAGTTGCAGCAAGAGTGATCGCCCACAACAGAAAAGTTCTCTGTGATAAAGTGCAAGAGTGCTTGAACAGTGGTTCAACGTTGTATCTGCTTTGTCTTCAATATTGGTTTTACTAAGCACAGCGAACGAATAATACAATCTTTTGCCAAAGCCAGTATCTGAGCATGAGAGACAGACCTACAAGGGGAGACTCGTAAATAATTTGCATATCCTTCAGAACCGACTTATCTCAAATCAGAGGATGATGGAATCTTTACATTTTCTATACGGAAAAGTATTGATGTTGGTGCTAACTTTCGAACTTGTGTCATCAAAGGCTCAAAACGGTGAGATGATGTACTTGGTTTATACAATCGGTCTGCATTATTCCCCCTCCTAATTATATTTATCAAATTTTAAATAGATCTCTCAAAATGTTGCTGTTTGTGGAATTGCTTCTTGTTCTTTTAGAGTTTTTTTATGCAACAAAAGACCTCGACAGTGTGTTGCATTTAGTGAGCAGTGAATCAAAAAACGTAGATTTGCTTCCCAGAAATACAACCTCAGATCGGAACAACACTCTTAGAAACACACGGTCCGCCTTTTTGCTGAGTCAAACATTTGGTTATACAAAATGGCGGACCGTGTTCTGCCACGAAACCAAAAAAAAAAAAAATAAAAAAATAAAAAATAAAAAAGAATAAAACAAATCACGGGATATTTATGTAAATCATATTCTATATTCAGAATATTATTTCCAACCATGTTATAACAAACGCTTTTTATAACCCATAAGCGACCTATCCGAAGGCAACGTGTCCTTTTAATTTTGTTTACAAAAAATGAAGGGTGTGGAATTTGGAGGAGCATCACCACCTAACCTGATTAGCATTAAGTTAAATAGGCATATAGTTAACATATAACTGCATAGTTTCACAACTTATAAAGAAAGGCACAGCAACCCATTTTCAGATTCAATGTTTCCTTTTGGTGCACCCAAACAACTTAAACATTTTTTTTTACAATAATGGTATGATATTCTTAGTACACTCAGCATTTCCTTTCCAACAATTCAGTTTTTGTTTTGTTTCGTAGGCCCTGGCTTTTTGGGTTGTTTTATAGACGGCACATGGGACCGTGCTTTAGAATATGGCCCTGAAGACTCTAAATCTTCTCAGTCCGTGGAGAGATGCTTCAAAGTCTGTCTGGACAGACAAGATACTGAATACAAATACGCCGGTCTGGAATATGAATACGAATGTTTCTGTGGAAACAATGAAAATTATGGCAGGCATGGTGAAAAACCTCGAGATTGTAAAGATCGTTGCTCAGGAAATGCAGACCAATTGTGTGGAGACAGCTTTCGGATATCTATCTATGAAAGTAAGACAGCTGGTTTTGAGGCTAACTGGGGATCGGTATATGACGTTCAACTTCTTGACTGGCATTGTTATCGTTGCTTTGAATGATTCTCAGTTAACTTCAAATGTTTCCATGAAAAAAACCATACCATGGTTGTCAATTAAATTTCTGTATAACAGTTTAAAACGCAAACAACAACTTGAGCTTACTTTACCGTTTAACTTTGATTTGGATTTCATAAAAAATAATGATTACACTAAATTTACAACTAATCAGCCAAATGAACGGCAACAGCTATATGTATACGTATGCTATTATATAATAGTCCTCTTGGATTTCCATAATTTCTACTATCAGAAATAATTGAAAATATTATTACTGTGATTAATTATTTATTGTGAAGCTAAGAAAACAAATCTTTCAAATAGTTTCAGAAGGAGTTTGCACTAACCCAGTCAATCCACCAAACGGAACTCATTTAATCGAGAACCCACTGGGACTGTCTGATGATCTGGACAACTTAAACAACTTCAAGTTCTTCGGCACAACGGTATACTTCTATTGTGACACTGGGTTCATTCTTCAAGGTTCCCCCACGATCAAGTGTGAGAAAACAGGAAATAGTGTTACATGGAGTCACGATGTACCAACATGTGAAGGTAATATTAAAGATTGATTGAACAAAGAGTTCTAAAATTTGAAACTGCATGACACGACCCCTAATGCCAAGGATGATCAAAATGTCTCAACATACCCATGACGGGAATGCAGCATCACCTGGAGTAATTAATAACAGCTATTGGTAATCGGAAAACAGTAATCCCAATCCTCATATAGTTTTGAACATACGTAAAAAACAATCAACACTTCGCCATTAAAATTGCAACTCTTGAATTTGATAGCTGCAGTTCAGATGGAAGTATTTCTCTGGAGTATCGGCACTGGACACTAACTTGTATACACTTTATAGTCACTAAACCTCCAGATCGAAACATCCCTTTATGCAATCAATTTACACAGTCCATTATTATGGAAACTTTCATGATTGAATGGATGATGGATAATTTTCATTGCCATAAATGGATTAACTGGCAATAAATTGCCAATTACCATAATCCAGTACAGTGGTGTGTCAATATTATGAATTCAGTCGTAGTTTGTGTTTACGTTTTTAATATAAAACAAATCCATTGCGAAAATCCTTTGTTGATTTACGAAAATCACACTATCATCATCTACTTTGGACCTTTCCAGCACAACTAACCACTTCAACGACACCTCTGCCCGTCACCACAATGACAATGACAACGACTTCCACCTATGAGACACCAGGAGGTCCTAAAAACACGGAGGAAGCTACCAACGCTGATACCACAACGCGCGGTGAACCTTCACGCGGTGCACCTACAGTAGCGGTGGTCACCACGGTCAAAGCGACTGCAATGTCACCTCCATCTACTGGAACTTTATATGCAGGTAAAAAAAATCAAACGGTTGTCAATTTGTAAAAGAGAAACCCCATAATGGCTTTTGAAGACTGTCTCTGGGCAATTGCTTTCGCTTCCTGGTTTTTAGTTTATGGCCTCGGCTGTATCTCAGTATAGGTGATGCAATCCTCCCTCCATGATTATAATATAACTTTTCTGGTAAAACAGGATAAAAAAAAAATAATAATAATAATGCAGATTTATATACTTATAGATCTGGTTTGTTTTCATTTTATTTACTTTTTATTATTTTTTTCATTTTATATTAATCATCTATTTATTTATTTATCAAATATTATTATAATTACCCTTTTATTTTTTTTTCATTTATTTTTTTATTTGCTTGTTTATTTATCTATTTTATTATTTATTTATTTATTTATTTATGCACTTTTTCTTTCTATTTATTTTTCTTTTTTAAATTTATTTTTTTTTGTTTATTTTTATTTTTTATTTATTTATATATTTCTTTCTTTTTTATTTATTTATTTATTTATTTATTTATTTATTTATTTATTTATTTATTTATTTGTTTATTTATTTATTTATTTATTTATTTATTTATTTATTTATTTATTTATTTATTTATTTATTTATTTATTTTTTTTTTTTTTTGGGGGGGGGTCGGGCCTTTACCTCTTGTGAAGAAATCGTTGCGTATTTGAACTGCTGAGTACAATGTACAATTTATATTAGATAAAACAACCGAGTAATCTTTTTTTTTTGCCTTCTCATGTCCTATATCTTCATGTAAATGTATTTTTCTTACAGGGAAGATCGCCGGAATAATAGTGGCCGTTGTGCTAGGCGCCACAATAGCTCCGCTCCTACTGGTCCTATTTGTCTGTAGGAGGAAAAGGTAACACTTTCATACTTAAAGTGATCCTTTACACAATGATGAAAAACAATTACGTCGAAAATGCTTTAATCAGACATATTTAACTACGTCGTAAACTTTTTATTGATTACAGTACGGCAGCTAGGTGATGTACATGTGCATTTGATGATACAAGTATAGAGTGGAATTTTGCACCCAGACAGAGTATGCGAAAGATATTTGGTTAAAATAGGGCCATCGCAGATTTTTTTTCCCTTGCAAAGAATTTAGGCCATGATGAAGTTTTGAATTTTTTGAAAAAAACAACAACTTGTTATTCTACCTATTGTTTTTTTCAAAGGACAAATCTGCAATGGCCCTATAGCCAAATATCTTTCACGTGGTACTGACTGTATGCCAAATTCCATGCTTGTATTGTCAAAGATATAGTTCCCCAAGTAGTTTCCCTATCTCTGCCAAACTAGGACAAAATAAAACCACAGCTCTCAACTTGTATATTTCACTAGAAACTACCCCCGCATTACGGATGACCCTTTACCACAATCAGTCATTATGATCAGCTTTATTGCAAAATTATATGCAAACGAAGGTCAGTCATAGGCTCTAACTAATGCAACACTTTTAATTCTATACACGCCACAGAGGAAACGCGAAAAAGTTATCTACATCAGTTGGACAGAACAGGACGGAGTCAACTTTCACAAATAACACATATGGTTGCCCAGATGACGCAAATGCAAAAGACTCGCCGAATGTCACAACAGAAACATACTACAGCCAAGCCATTCCTCAAAAGCGATGTACAGATGATGTCGTATACGCAACACCCGACCGCATGAACACGACTCCGGATGTCGTGTCCGTTTCAGCAATACAAAATGAACGACCGACGACCATGACTGAGCCATCTCGATCTCTAAACGGGCAATCAGATACCGAGTGGGTGGACAATACGTTGTATGGGAGTAGCAACCTTCCCACAGTAGAAATGGATACACAAGGAGAAGATGGTTGGGTAGAGAACGCAATTTATGAATAGGGCCTAATTATTACCGGTGTTGACAATGGTGCAGTTTAAGCAAAAAAGGTTCATCCAGGATGACTGACAAATCTTTGCGGAAATCATGCAAAAATTCACTGACGTCATCTTCTCGACTTGGGGCGAGGTCGCGATGATGTCATGTGAAATAGATCGGGTGTTCTCACTAGGAAAATTGTTGAACTGAAAGATGTCTACAATGTAAATTCGCCCTTTTAGCAAAAACCAACCGACTTGATAAATTAAAACTTATCCACTGTTTGATTGCCTGGGCTGACATAATCGAGTGAGTTTTGATAGTTGAAAACTGAAACTTGTTTTTAGCAGTAAGACAAACATAGGCCCTACGTGTTTGTTTCCGAAGAAAATAATTTATAGGAGGTCACGGAAAGACAATTGACGTACATGAGCGTTATATCCACAGATGAGAAGTTTACTATAGTAACTAGTTGTTTTAACAATGTCCTTTCGCTTTCACTCTCCAACGTGAATAATTTTCTGCACAACAATCAGAGGACTTGTTTAACTTAAGTGTTTGCGAGTGTTGAACTCTTTGATTGTTCAATGGTTGGACTTTGCATTTTGAATTAAAGTTAGGTTGGAAACCAACTCACAGTAGGTTTCGTACGTGCTGCATTTGATAACAAATTGCAACAGTGACAGACAGTGAAACCGTATTTCCTCCATGGTGAAACTAACAGTTTATCGGTGCGTTGCCTAGATTGGCACGGAATGGAGTTTCGATCACGGACCTGCCAAAGACTTTGTTTCGATAGGACACTTTGCACTGCGTATAGGAAATCACCCAGTTTAAAAATAATACAGTCACTAATATTATTGTGTGACATTACTAACCAATAGAGGGCGGTAGAGCAGATGCCCAGACAAACTCGATGTGCCAGAAGCATTTTGCTTATTAAATAGACCGTACATGGCATGTTTTTTGTTTATGTATTAATAACAATTATTATTGCCGCAGAAAACAAAACTGATAAGTCGGATTTCACAAGGTTACGACGTAAATGCATGCATGTACAGGGTTCAAATGTAGCTGCATATGTACAATATCAAAAACACTTATGTAAGTTGCTTGCGAATAAAGTTTAAAAATAATAATAATAATAATAATAATAAATTAAAAAGTAGTAACAATAGGTCTAATAATAACTTAAGTATTCATCTTTTTTTAGAAACCAATTGATCAATTAGCATGACTTTAAAGTAAAAAGAAGAAACTTAGACAAATTCGTCAGATGAATATTTTGCAAACTGTTTATTTAATGGCCGATACATGTACATGTATATATTTTAAGTAGTTTTAATAAGTGGAAGCCAAAATAAATCGGTTTATTTAAGCATTGGTTGGTAATTAACAGAAAAGTGAATGGTATTTTGTGACCGGGTTCGATTTCACAACGTACCAAGATTCACCTTAAGAACGAGTTGTCATTTATTGTCACTGTGATCTTTATTGCGACACGACACTTTGATTTGCAGTTAAGATTAAATTAATACATATCTTGAGAACAATCTTGTCTCTATGTGAAATCGGCCCCTGAAGCGGCAAAACAGATGACTGAATTGCAGCCGCCAGGCGGCGCCCTTGTGGGGGTGGGCCAGTTGGGCTGTTGCGATAATAAACTTCCAACTTAAATAATTGCTGTAAAAATTAAATGTATATCCTGTTTTAAGTATTTACAAAAGTATGTTGTACACATTGGAAGCAAAATTAAGTTTCAGTGTTTTTCCCCAAAAGAAGAAAGCAAAAACTACTTGTACAAAGATGTCCACAAAGATATTCTTTCAAGGTAATCATAAGTAAAAGTTAAAGTTGCAAAATATTTAAAACAAAAAGCGCGTAATCTATGTACATACTTGTGATGAAGTTCATGACATCTTCCAAAAGTAGTTAAAACAGTGAATACTTGCAATTGATGATACAATTAAAAAGTTCTTAAAACCCCTTCAGAATATAGTATGCTAATTTTGCAAAGACAAGATTTAAGATCAAATCGAGTCAACAATTTTATTTCAATTGGTTTGTAATGTTTCGATTAGTGCTTATTTTCTCTTCTAAATGTTTCATTGTCTAAAACTTTGAGTGAAAGTGAAACTGTTTAATTACAGAAAATGCAAGTGCAAGTGTTCCTTCCTTTTTAGTTCAACTGCAAGTACCCACTGCTTTGTACTGGCTGGATTATTTCGGTTGATTCTGTTTTTATCTTGATTCAAAGACGACATCTCTCATGGCGCGATCCCTCACAGTGGAACTACGGCTTGGCGTGGAGGCTGTCTTTGGGGTCCTCATTACAGGCTGGTTCAGCATCTTGTTCATCTTAGCTTGGGACTCTATGCTGACTTGCTCCTCACCTCTGCAAAGAACAAATTGCACACACACATAGTTACAACCTGTGGGCATAGAACAATGGGCGACTTTTTGGGACGCTAGGTGGCAGCAGACTTACCAGGTAAATCCACTGTTCTCAGAGCTAGGCAAACAATGGAAATTTACCTGGTACATCTGCTGCAACCTAGCATTCCGAAGTCTCCCATGTTGCATAGAATGACTAACACTATCTGCCAGTTTAAGAATCTAAGGGTGCTGCCTATCATACAGTTAAAGATTCACTAACATTTTAAGAAAAAAACCACAAAGGATGAATAAACAAGCCCCACTCTAAATTACTTAGCATTTAATTGTGTGCAATAACGTTTTTTATTTTCCTCTACTTTGCAGCACCTCACTTATTACAAATGAACATTTCATAAAGACAGTACAGTAGGTTAAGTAGGTGTCCCCCAAAACAATTTTAATAGTTCATGAAAAAAACCCAGATGATTGTGTGGTTTCATTCATTCAGTCTTCTTCAAATCTAGAGGTTTATGCACAAACGTAGTGGTAAATGGTAAAACCCCCAATAAAACATGGCAGGGAGGGAAGCAGAACTTGTACCTGGCTAGAAGACATTAGGCCTGATCTAGGAAAAAATAACCAACAAAAGAAAAAAAAACAGTTAAGTTGGAATCCCAGCCCTCTCATGACCCTGCAATAGAAAGCCTAGCCCTGTGGAACATTCATAATAAAATTAAATATTCGAAGTGCAAAACAGCAAAACATTCCCGCCCCCTCTTTTTTGTAGAAGAGTTGTTAATATCTGATTAATTGTATTCGCCTACAACCTTTTTATCCTCAATCCACACAAACATAAAAGTCAAGAAAGATCACTAAAGTTATTGTTAACAATACTTACTTTTTGGGGGTGCTGAGTTAGCATAGTAGTGTTAATTAAGACCGGAGTCTGTGCGGGCACTGCAAACTTTATAAATGTCTTTATAAATAAAAAAGGGCATAAAAAAGATCTGTAATTACATGTATATATATATATGTGAGATTTATTGTAAAATAAAATTATAATTTCAAACACAAGTACATGTAGCAATCACTACATGTATTTGGAATTGTTCAATAGTTAACGACATTAAACAAAATTACTAAAAATACAGTAATGTGACCCAAACCAGTCATTTGTACAACAAAATGAAGGAAAAAAAACAAACAAACAACAAAACTAAAATATTACAGTACAGATACATTTGTAAACTTAAAACTATTATGTAACTATTTAAGTTTGATTACACGACCATGAAGTTTTGCACTATAGTTTGTTGACGGGTTAACTGGCAGTAACTGTCAACTGATTAAATACATAATTAATCATATTTTGCCCATTTTGAAGACGTGAGCAAAATCAGTCTTTTGTACAACAAAATGACAAATATATTACTGTACATCTACCAATTCCACTATGTAATTTAATTTATACACTATTTCTTTTGGGTCTATACTTGGGGAGCTGACCCTTTACTCATTTTACACACTTTTATTTGAGTAATCATGTCTTTTCACCCATGATGCAGCTTGCCCTATTGTTCGGTTCATTAACCTCCCTTTTGTACTACCTAACATTGGTCATCCCTTTGACCATACTGAGGTAGTTTGAATGGTCATCAACAATCCCTTTGTCTGCAATGTATTCACTTCTATTGGCTATCATTTTCCAGCCTATTTCTGGATTCCTTCCCACAAGTTTACTCCCCTTTTTTCTATAAATTGATCCGTTTTTTAATTTTGTGCTTGTTTTTGCCTAAGACGAAGGTCCGGTTTGGATCGAAAGCTAAGGCCATCACCCCTACTAGTTTTATACTACTGTACACAGATTAATTTGTAAATTTTTACGTGACCGTCTAATTAAGTGAACACACGAATATCTATTTTGGTACTAGTTTGTTGATGGGTTTGTCTACATTGCGACTATGTCAAACTAGCTTGCTGTCCAGTTTACTTATTTTTTTCAAACAGTACATTTTTACTAATCAAATTATTTTAACTGATTTTCTATTGTGATAAAATTATGTTTGTGATACAGTTTTGTAAGTTTACAGTGATTTGATGCATTTCTTAATAAACTTCCAGAAAGGCATCTTTAGACTATGCTAAAACTTCTTTGTATACATTACGTTACATGTCCGTATTTGCACAAAATATAACTCTGGGCTACTTCAAGAGAATATCATAATCCTTCATGCAGAGTTCAATGTGTTTCAATGTTACTAGAATCGATAGCGAAGTAAGTATGCATACATGTATTTAGACAAATTTACAAGTCTGGAATTTCATTAGTTTTGTCAAATAATCAGCACGGAGAATAAAACAGATTGGGTAATGCTACAACTCAATGACGGCCAGCAGATCCTTTTAAATAAACCATAAATGTATTTTTTCCCCTCAATCTCAAGACATAAATATACTCATGAAGGAGAATTCACATGGTACGTGCTACTTTAACTGTCTACATTAGATAAGTCTCAAAATCTTATCTTGCTGTTGTGTTACATCACAAATAGTTAAGCGTTGACTCAAAGACAAATGTTGCTTTCATATCCAATATCAAATCAAACCACAATGTCAGGTCTTGAACATCTCAGGACAACTTTAACTCATGAGGAAGCAATCACACGGCACACATTATACATTACAGCTTTAAACTTCTACATGTACACAATGTATGATGAAGATTGTCTTTCTGTTGTTTAACAAAACATTATGACAAGTTAAGTGTTGATGTTGGCAAATGTGTTCATATCCAATCACAGAATATTCCAACTGCAATATTGTTTTTAGGTTTCCGATGGCTCTGATGTACGTGTAACACTAACAGTGTACATGTACTTTATGCTGTGTTTTCATCTACACATGTACTGCAAGCAGCCTGAATGAAGCTCAATTGGATGCTGGTAAAGTCTTATATTTACAAACATGTCTGTATAACAAGTGTCCAGTTCAGCTTTGTACTCGTCAATGGTCAATCCGATCGAAGTTAACAGATCCTCACACAGATTTTAAGTTTCTCCTCTGTAGTTTACACCAATTGGCAGTAATATTGTTGTTAGTACCACAACTAGGACCAGCTACAGTTATCCCACACACCAATTACAAATGTGCATTATTAGTTCAATCCACGCGAGATCAAGTGAAGAAATTCAACACACCAGAGAAAGAAAGCAGATCAGCTCCACACCTCAACCAGGCACTTATAGGGTACTTACGATTTGATATCTTGTCTGTACATATCCTCGGCACTCTTTGGTATAAGAAATTCATCCACACGTGGCACAGTTCCTGTCCGATCTTTATAATGCTGGCGATGACCTTGGGCAAGCTGGGTTAGAAATTCAAAACAAAATTTTGTTACTTTTAAAAGGGGAATGGAAATTATGTTTTCTTTCCCACCACTTCAAGGACAACATGAAAAATAGATTTGAAGGAAAACAACTTGTTTGGAATAAGACACTAATTAAATACCATTTTTCTAGCCAACATTGAATACCTTTGTTAAAGCAAGTTCACTCACATGCACATGTACATTTTTACAAAAAAAATCTTTATATGTTTCAATGGTATGTATCAATTTTCTACATATGAAACAAATTTAAAGGGCATCATCATTCAGATAGGTCATCCAACACCAATAAAAAAAGGTCCGAATCAGCTTTTTAAAGCAATATAAAAAAAAGGCTCACTGTATCAAACTTGTTGATTTCTTCTCTACGGTCATGATTGACATTTGTCAGCTCATATTTAGGCGCTGTCCGCCACTGTTCTCTTGACCTGTCCCTGGCATGGATGACAAGGTCAGGGTTGTGGGTATAGACTGTCGGGAACTGTCCTCCTTTGGCATAGCTACTCTTGCTCTGGTTAAGTGTTTCCGATCGGTAGTCCTGGAAGTACTTTGCGGTGGCGTTACCGTAAGTTTCACCATAGTCAAACTTCACTGTCGGGCAATGGCCTTTATACCTTTGAGAAATAACAAGAAAGAATATTATTCAAATTCAAAAGGGTTCCATTAACTTCCAAAGGGAGAGGGTCTATGTGGTTAGTTTGTACATCAGTGACAGTACCAATTTTTTTTTTTCCCTTAATTTCTGAAGTCCTGTT
Organism: Marthasterias glacialis; assembly: GCA_911728455.2. Classification (NCBI taxonomy): domain Eukaryota; kingdom Metazoa; phylum Echinodermata; class Asteroidea; order Forcipulatida; family Asteriidae; genus Marthasterias; species Marthasterias glacialis. The sequence continues at coordinate 4,725,065 of OU452234.1, forward strand.
GATAATGATGGTAATTGTCCTTGTGTAGGGTCTGCCCAAAACTATTTTTGTACATACATGGGGTCCTACTAATTGCCGACCCCTGCCGACCCCTACAGACAACTCGAAAAAACCTACCGACAACTCATTCCAAACGCACTCTTAGTCACTGGTTTAAGCTTTAAATGATAGATAATGTTACTTTGAATCCTAGAAGCCTTATTTTTACTTCTTTGATATAAGAGAAATAGGTATTTTCAATCACGGAATGTGATTTTCCGTGAAGCAATAGCAGTGTCCGCCATGATGCTTGATTACGCGTAGTGGACTAAACCATTTACCGATGGGTATAATTAAAATTTGTATGACAACAGAGGGCGCCCTTCTAAACTAGACTGAGATTTGAACCAACACTGCACTTGTAATAACTCAGCCACCAGAAATTGAATTCGGTCGCTACACTGCTCAGCAAAGACACGCTACTCTGACTACACCTGGCCTGTACTGTGTACATGTATGCAAGCGCGGTCTCTTGAGCCCTCAAGACAATATGTCTTTTTTTTCTTTCAGCTATCAGAAAATATAAAAAATAAAACGGGAAGAGGTTGACATGTTGATGGCACCCCCCCCCCACATTAAGTTAAATCGTAACCTGTCACACCCCCCATGCCTGGAGGACTCGGTCTAAGAAATGATTCAAACTTTTGTGTCGTCAATGGTTTTTTGGACATTTTATGGGTTGGGTACAAATAATATGGAATGGGATACAAAAGAAAAGCCTTCCATATGTGACTCACTGACAGTGACACTATGTCAGAAGACAGAAGCTGACATAAAATAGAGGGTATGCATAGCCGTTTTCCTGCAGTAAACTTGGCCATTTTGACCTCAGTGAGGGCGCTGCTTGTAGTTTGTACATACCTCTATTATGAAACTCATGACGTCAGACGCAAAAGGTCTATCATTACTACTAACTAGAATGACACTTTACTTGCAACTATCTAAAACACTAACAAAAACAGTTAAGACTAACTCCGCTCGATACAAAAACTTGTTTGGGGGTTGGAGCGCCACAGTGACCAACTCCATGCTGCACCCTTCTCTGGAAGGATGCAGCAAAACCATGAAAACTATTGTGACCAAAAACGGATTTTATTTTTTTTTATAATAAAAAGATATTATCTTTTTATTTAGACCCAGTAACTGTGGCGCTGTACTCCTTTTTGAGATTTTACAGATAATGTCAAAAATTCAATAAAGGAGTACAGCACCCCAGTTACTGGGTCTACTTTTTATTCGGTACCCCTTTTTATTTAATGTTAGGCCTATTTTTTTCACAAAAAAACAAAGCAAAAAACTCACCCTGGCATATGACGAGGCGGAATGTAAGTCGCCTGGTGTGTTGTCTGGAGTGTCCCGGCACTGTTTGACATTTTGTTTTCATATAATATGCTTCAAACATATGTTAAAACAACTGCAACTTTTGTTACAAAAGTAGTTTCTTACACACACTGCAACTGGCGTACCCAACTCAACTTGTCGTCTGCGAGTGTGTCCGTGTATTGGTACGTATTTTACACACAAACAACATGTACACATGGTTTTTGTTTACAACTCATCACCTAAACAACATGTAAGATATTCTTCCGCCTGAAAGCAAAAAGAGTAGGATGAAAGCTTTTTATTAATTTTAAAGTAAATATTCAATTTTAAAAATACAAAAAATAAAAAACTTCAGTTAAAACACCAATGTAAACATTGCGTAAACAGTAATATCTGATGGCACTAATTGTGTTAACCGCGCACACGTTTTGCTGTAATTAATCATAGCAACGGTAAGTTGCTAGTAAACGCCTTTTTTTCGTGACAAAAAGATATCGTTGAGGGCGCTGCAAAAATAGGTCGATTATCGTCGTCTGCGAAAAATAAGATGGCATCAAAGGGAAAAGGTAAAACGAAAAATGCTAAAAAGGAGAAAGTTGTCGAGGAAATTCCTTCTGTAACAGACGAAAAGAAAGATGAAGAGTTGGATGATAAGCCGGACGAGTCTGCGACCGAAGAAGGGACTGCTGACGAGGTGGAACCGCCCAGGGAGCCGACACCGCCTCCCGATTATGACGAACCCACACTCGCAGAACTGATTGTTGAATGGTGAAACTTGACCAAGATTTTGTGTTTACTTTATTGGCATATATCTAACAAACGAGTCAGAAGAAACTAATTAGAAAAAAAGGAATAAGAATTTCACTCTTCACTGATTGATTTATTGAATTGATTGTGTATAGCCCCTCTCTAGCACTTCCCATGGCAATAATGTGTGTGATGTGGAACAGATTTTTTAACAATTTGACAGTCACTGGCCATGCATGCAGGCTGGTTGTAAAAAAAAACTTTAAAAACTGTGCCACACACTGTCACTAGTGCCACACTGCACTGGGGGTAGCCAACCCTGGTGGTGGTAGGTCTGTTTCTTATATAGTCGCCATGGGTGGGATTGCAAACGAAGACTAACCATGCTAACGTTCTGCACGCTAACGTAGAGTTACGATAGACTGCTACTGCTAGTGCTACGGTAGACGGGACGGGTAGACATGACAGTTTTATTCTCTGCACTTAAAAATTTTTTTGTTTTGTTAATTGGAACTTGAAGCTGGAGCTGATAAATTGATTTCAATAAAAAAAACCTTTATGTAGGCCTAGTCGATACTTATCATAGAGACATGAGAGACCATGTCCGTAATACATGTATGGCTGCAAGTGGGTTGTTCAAATTAATGTCCATTGCTAGATCCAGTATAACAGTAACTGGGGCGCTGTACTCCTTTTTTGAGATTTTGACATTTTTATCGGTTGTACTATGATGAAAGTCAAAAATCTCAAAGAAAGAGTACAGCACCCCAGTTAATGGGTCTAGTCCATAACCTCAAACAGCCAATACGATATTTGACTCACTTCCACTCAACCCCAAAAGTCACAAGTCAATGCTTGAATTGACGTTTCCAATGTTTCCCCAGTTAATGATATAATACATTATAAAATTGCAACTTTGACAATTAAAGTAATAAAAGCTGAGGCTACATGTAAGCAAGTTGTTGATTGCATACAGAAAGAGAAAAAATTACTAAACTCAGTTGTAGATTGTTTATTTTATTTTATTTTATTTTGTTTTATTTTATCTTAGTTTATTTTATTTTATTTTATTTCATTACACATCTAACAGCACCAGTGCCAATAACACAATGGTGATCAGGAAACGAGAAGAAATGTTCAGTTTTAGATGTGGGAGGAGAACCCCAAATGGGGAAAACCCACGCAATCAGGTAGGGACTGAAAACCCAATCCACATGCAAGGCTCCAGTCCGGGATTCGAACCGGGGTCCACAGAGAGGTGAAAGGCAGGGAAAGAAACCACTAAGCCAACCTGATCCCCCTGTGTACTTTAGTTATTGTCCTGTTATTATTTTCGGTGCCTTGTTTTTCTAGTTTTGAAGGAGAGAAAGTGCGAGGACTCTATGACGGTGAGGGCACAGCATATTTCAGCGGTGGCCATGTCTTTCAGGTACAGCAAAAGTTCTAAATGTCAAAGTTGTGATCATGTGACCTCGTCGTGTGGTCCTGAAAACACAAAACGAAAGTTTTATCGGTAAAAGGGCATATTAAGCAATTAATGTGCCAATTTCTATTTGCAAGAAAACTGAGCGTGAAAGCTTGATCAGTTTTTCTGCCATTCAAAAGTTATTACGGGAAGGTGAAATTCTGCACTGGAATGGGCAAACATGTCTTTGGGTAATTCTAGCAACGAAAATGTAACAGTAATGCCATGTTTTTACGACCCTTCGTCACTGGGACAAAATACTTTATGTGTGCCTAGAAGAAAGGCGTAGAGCCTTATAAATGCCCTTTTTTTCTGGGTACACGATGCCCTAAATTGTGTAGAGTAAGAGTGGAGAAGGAGATCAAAGACAAAGATCGACATCAACTTCGTAATTATTAAAAGCCAAACTTTTGTTTAATTTGCAGGGTCAATTTTCACAGGGGCTAATGCATGGCAAGGGTAGATACACGTGGAGTGATGGCCTGCAGTATGAGGTGAGTATGCGTGTCTCGGAGGCAGTGGTAGATTGAAAGCGTTGCAGAAGGAGCATTTTCAGTTACTCCATCACCAAGCCCTCCTCATCCCCCCCATGATGACCCACCAGCACATGACTCGAAATCCCAGTTCTGAAATTTGTTTACTCTGGATCTGCCCTGCTTTGTATCACAATCCTGGTTCCTACTTAAGGTGCTGCGGCACAATCTGCAGCCAACCATACCAGGAACACCAGGGCAAACCCCTTCTCTTTTAAATCATTAAGTGCACTGGGTTCCTTGACATTCATTACACTACACATGGGACCAACAGCTTTACGTCCCATCCAAAGGACGCACCACAATGGTTACACCCAGGAGGCTTAAGGGGATTCCCCCCTGTAGACCAAGGGAAGACTGATGCCCAACTATCCTAGGTCTTTGTGGTGATGTATAGAGTCTGTAAATCTGCTGAAATGCAACACCTACATGTAGAAGTTTCAGGGGGCTTTAAGTGTCTTGCTTAACGACACAATTGTCTCTGATGTCACATTATTGTGAGCGCCGGACTCAAGCTCTGGTGTTTCTGATCAGCAGAGTGTGGGTTCGAGTCCCGGTCGTGATACTTAGTGTCCTTAATTAACTCTCCGTTGGAGACATCTAGTGTATCCCTTTTGAACCAATCCAGAGTCTGTATTGGGGCTGGGGATGGTGGGGGGAAGGCGGGGCTTTAGTGTTGTTCGTTTGATACTGAAAGTTCATCAGCCTTTGATGTCTGGGTGGGTAGACTTACGGTCTTTTCCTTCCTCAATGCTTGAGGCCTGGAGGTTATAGATAATATCTTCTAGGAATAAGTTGTGATCAAACACCAGTCGACTGTTAGTTGTGGCATGGTTGTGGTGTGTGTATTTGGGGTGAAGTTGGGGGCGGCGGGGGGAGGGGGGGGTGTCAAAGGCGGGGCTTAGCGTCAGGGTTGTTTTCTGATTAGGAGCTGTGAGCCACCTTTTGCAATGGCCTGAAAATGAATATATAGTGAGGGAGAAACCTCTAGAAGATGGTTATATGTCAAGAAAAGCATTTGAATAAATATTGGAAACATGACACGCGTGTATGTAGGGTACTATACAAAATAGTACGTCATGGCAGCACCGTAATTCTAGCGTCAATGGCGTCGCAGGGTTAAGCAAGACACTTAACCATTATTGCTGCGTCCTTCGGATGGGATGTAAAGCCGTAGGTCCCGTGTGTTGTGTAATGCACTTAAAAGAACCCAGTGTACTTATCGCAAAGAGAGGGGGTTGGCCCCAGTGTTCCTGGTTTGATCGGCTGCAGATTGCGCCACAGCACCTTGTAAACCTTTACATGGTGCTATGTGAAGGAACAGGCCTCATACTTTAAAACGTGACTCATCATACCTTGCAGGAAAAAATACTGAGCGCTCTGCGACACCCATTGGGTGTGATAAAGCGCTATATAAAAACTGTATATTATTATTATTATTTTTTTCATTGTACCTTCAGGGTGATTTCAACATGAACGAGATCACCGGTAAGGGATTGTACACCTGGCCAGATAAAAGCACGTATGAAGGGGAGGTGTCGAAGGGTCAGCGGCATGGACAGGGTGCTTTTAGATGTACATCAATCCCGTCATCCTACACAGGGCAGTGGAATCAGGGAAAGAGGCACGGGACTGTAAGTTTGGATAGGAGTTCTAGCAGTGATCTTCAAACACTTCAAGATCAAGTTGTTGACTCTTTTGATCTTGCGGTAAAAGTCTCAGCGTGCCCATTTTATCTGTGGTAGACTGGTCCATTAAGGCCCCACCCACCACCTCACCATCACAACTGTCTGGGAACTACGCATACATTGTGTGATGCACTTGCGTCTCTATTACGCAAAGCCAAATACCGTCATAAACTTTTTATCCAGCTCGTTCTGCAGGTATCTGTCTGACAAAACCAGTCCTGGAATCACACTGGAAAGAGAAAAAAAAACATGTTCATGGTACATGTCGGGATGCCCTGCCACACGTCATACACGTGGTGAATGGATGACAGTAGATAGGCCACCTTCTTCCATGTCGGGCCTTTAGCCAAGTCGTTCAGAAACGCAGTAATTCTGTAAACACTTAATGTTGAGTCCAAATAAATGATTCATGCATTGTAGTTAGTGGGAGTTTCTCTGCAACTTTATTTATTTTTTTAAATTTCAGAATACTTACTGGCCTCTCATCACCAGAGACGCTCAGTGGTCTATTGGTTTCAGACATCTGCTCTAGAATGCGAGGGTCGTGGGTTTGAATCCCACCCTAGTAGTATGCCTGTGGATGTTTTTCCCCAGGACTTTGGACGGATAAGGGGGGGGGGGAACACAGAGACGGTGCTTATATGACTTAAACCAAAAATATCAACTTGAATTTCTGTAATATTTTCACCATGTCTACAGGGAATCATACGCTATGACGTTGATGGGTTATCGTTCTACGAGGGCGACTGGGTGAATGACATGCGACAGGGGTATGGTGTACGTCGTTACCGGAGCGGCAACGTCTACGAGGGGGAATGGATGGCTAATAATCGCCACGGCCAGGGTATCATGAGATGGGTGGACCTTGACGAGTCATACAATGGCCAGTGGATACATGGCGTTCAGGTGAAGAGATTGTGCTTCTTAAAAGAACTTACCTCCGATGAGTGATTTTTTAGGATCCTTTTATTTAACCAGTTGCTGCGAGGATTCTTTTTTTTTTGGTTGGTCCCGTCCCCCTGGCGGGATTCTTTTGGCGGAATTGCCGGTATCCTTTTTCTTTGAGGGTACCGCTGGCACAAAGAAACCCTGACTTGACAATGCCAAGAGAACAAAGATTCTCTTTATTGGATCGCCCGTTTTGTTTCTCGACAGAGAAAATGTCAAATTCGCCCAGCGTGAATTGCAAAACATCGCCCGTTACCTATGGCATAGAAGTGGAACTAAACACAAAACCATGGCTCGATTGCCGGCTCACTCTGACTTACCTCCATTCAGCCAAAATACAATGAATGAACAATGGTGGAAGCCTCTCGATGCCTCCTAATCCCCTTCTTGGAACAAAGGGGAAAAGGTCTATAATCAGGGATTACACAAAAACCACCTCTCATAAATGGCCAGAAAAAAATGCAAATAAATTCAAGACCTTTTTTTTTGAACACTGATTGTGGTGGTATGTCTGATCCCATGTAAAGCTTGACCAGTTCACCAGTGCAGTCCTCAATCCAACAGAATCAAACAAAATGAGGATTTAGAACGATTGGGGTTGGTTTATAGGGTTTATAGATCATGTGTTGAACGGCCTCTATATTTCACGATCCGATTAATGGCAAGTCCCTAATTTCTTTTTAAACGCAAAAATATTTTACACAAGTGCAACTATTTCAAAATTGAAGCAAAAAACTTTAGAGAGGATCTGTACAAGTTTATTTGGATTTATCTGTAGTAAACCTGACTACCCATACACTTATCCCTCACATGCGTGAGGAAGTGTTTAGTGATGGTTGTGGTATGAAACTTACGTAAGGACGGTGATGCATTCGTCACTGCACATGTAGGCCTTTGTGGTGAAGGGCACCAAGGCAAAAGCATAGGGCGCCCATCAATTGCTACACGTGCCATGGGTTACCTCAAGGCCTCCAGAATAAAAATAGCACTCCTTATTTTGAAGGTTTGTAAAGGCACAAAACTGATCCCTGTGGGACTACTCAATGATGTCTCTTCAGCTCCATGACTTTAACATTGGTTGCTGTTAAACATCCCATCGTTTGTTACCCATTTGCAGAATGGTCATGGAGAGCATACCTGGTACTTGAGAAGGCTTCCTGGATCCCAGTACCCACTACGTAACCAATACATTGGTGACTTCCGACGAGGCATGCGTCACGGCTACGGGGTCTTTCTCTTTGCCAACGGAGCCAAGTACGAAGGGGAGTGGGTGGAAAATAAGAAATGTGGAAGGGTAAGTGTGCCGTCTACGCAGTATCTCCACCTATCCATTTTGAAGTCAGTGCGAGAGCAGCTTTCCAACCAAGGACAAAGTGTGAAAACTTGAACAGGAAAATTGACTTATGCTTAATTTTTTTTCCAAATCACAATCCTCAGGGGCTGTTTACGTTTAAGAATGGTCGCATCTTTGAGGGAGTGTTTGTGGATGACAGAATGGCTGAGTATCCAGCCTTTAGTATCGACGGCGCTAACACTCCTGATATAACTAATATTAGGACAAGGACGCCAGATCCATCAGGACCAGGTTGGTATAGCATTCTTGGGCTCCAATAATAGACTGATCCATTAAGCCCCGCCTACCTTAGCAACTGCTTAGCAACAACACATGGTGTGACTTTCTTGCCACGATCGTAGCGGTTGCGGACACACACATGTGTATGGTTTTTGTGAACGGTCTGGATTTAGTTCCGTGGCCTTTTGAGCAGTGCCTTGAGTCCAAAGAACAATGCAGACAGGAACACCGTTAAACCACTTTTACACGACTGCACAGGAACCACTGCTGTGGGATTTGCACCGCCAGAAATACGAACAAATCTAAAACAAAACAAAGGTTAGTACAGTCGAATGATCAGAACAATGGCGGCGGTTTGTTTACCTTTCTAACGGGATTTTTAACGCGTCGGACATTTGTCAGACTTTCAGTGGCATTGTCAAGGCTGTGATTGGTCAATCCGTTAGTAGGCGGAGCTTAATGGATCAGTCTATTAATATGATTAACAAAGCGAATCATGAATGTGGATTGTCAAGATACTAAACACGGAACCATGGCTTGCGAGCCGGCTCACTATGACTCGCCTCCACTGAGCCGAAATACAAAGAATAAACAATGGTGGAAGCCTCTTGATGCCTCTTCTTGGAACAAAAGGACAGAGGTCCATAATCAGGGATTACACAAAAACCACCTCTCAATTTGGAGAAAACTCCAAAAATATTCAATACCTTTTTTGGCCTTTGTGTGGGTAACATGAAACGTTAGACGGCATGTGTGTGTGTTCTGTGCACACTCAGCAGTGGAATGTCCGGGCGACCTTTGCTCTGGTATTCCGAAATAACACAATGGCGTCTTACGACGGCTTCCGTTTCCGGGCAGGGGGAACATTTGCGTGTTTACACGCCATCCGGCACCATTTGGTTTAATGAATGAAGATGTACAATACACTATGCATGAGTTTTAATGTTCTGTCCATTCTGTATCTTGTGTAGGTGGTTTGGGTGATACAACGTCCCGTAGCGATGCCAGTCGTAACACGCTGGGCCCAAGTTTAACGCTGGAGTTGGATCATTTGCTGACGGAATTCAACGAGAATGACCGGGATGAAGAAATCCGACAGGTGCGTAGATTGCTTGTCCTTCTGTGGAATGTATATCAGATGACATCACCACTAATGTCAGATGTCATCACCACTAATGGGAGGTTTTGGATACCTTGGTCAATTCTGGACAGATTTTGTTCATTAACAGGAGAGGTTGAAGATGAAATAAATACCCCTTTTTTTCGGTGGAAATTTCACAAAGTTTGATGTAGATTTCAGAGAGGAGATCCAATAACATACTGTCAGACAAACAGACACCGTTCGGTAAATTATAGTGAGGTTATATAAACTGTTAAAAGTTGTGATCTTATTGGCGTGGTATGTCTTCTTGGCCAAGCCGATAAGAACACCGGACTCAAGCTCTGGTGTTTCTGATCAGCAGAGTATGGGTTTGAGTCCTTGACACTTGTGCCCTTAAGCAAGACACTTAACCATTATTGCTGCGTCCTTCGGATGGGACGTAAAGCCGTTGGTCCCGTGTGTTGTGTATTAATGCACGTAAAAGAACCCAGTGCACTTATCAAAAAGAGAAGGGGGTTCACCCAGATGTTCCTGGTTCGATCGGCTGCAGATTGCCTCACAGGATCTTGTAAACCATAGCATGGTGCTATGTAAAGTTGGTTGCATACTTAAAGACGTATAACTCTGCATACCTTGCAAAAAACAACTACTGAACGCTTTGAGACGCCCATTGGATGTGATAAAGCGCTAAAAAAGAACTGCGTATTATTATTAATATTGTTGTTGTCTCAACCCAAGGTTATGTTTGTTGTTCTGCGCCACATCACAACCTTCAAGAAGGTGTACAACTTCTACGGCAGTCTTGGCCACGATGCGTCTCCTGACAACACCTTCATCATGACCAGACTACAGTTCTGGAGACTCCTCAAGGATTGTCGCTTTCACTACAGCGACTTGACCATCATGGAAATGGACAGAATCTTAGGTAAGTCGCTGCGTGAACTGTAGTGTTGGTTTAACTAGTCGCGGCTAGGATTTTTAATTTTTTTTTGTCCCATCCCCCTGGCGCGGGATTCTTTTGGCGGAATTGCCAGAAGCTTTTTTTTGCTTGAGGGTACCGCTGGCACAAAAAAAAACTGACTTGACAATGGCAAGAGAAGAAAAGATTCTCTTTGTTGGATCATCGGTTTTATCTCTCGACCGAGAAAATGTCAAATTCACGCACTGTGTTTTCGGCATAGGATTGGCACTAAACAAGGAACCATGGCTCGATTGCCGGCTCACTCTGACTTACCTCCATTCAGCCGAAATACAATAGGCAGGGGAAACATTTGCATGTATTCACATCATCCGGTTTCAACTGGTTAAGATGATGATGCTGCTGTTCATGCCGCCATTCATTCATGTCATTTATTCAGTGTAAAGGGATGAGAAATTTCAGACTTTTATCTGAATTCAGACTTTTCATGACTGCCTGGTGAAAAACAATTAACTGTTATTTTCTTCAGAAAGAAATCCTGCGCTTTGATCTACTTCTCTCTAGCGCTGAGGATACTGTTCCCAGAAGCTCATTGCAATCAATAACTCCAGGGGTTACCGAAAGGTGGAAAGGTCATCATTTCAACATACCTCCAAAACATTGGGATTTCAGTTTCATACCTTTTTTGCCGACAATGGCTTTCCCTCTAAATGAAACACCATGCGTTGTAGTGTAATATCTTAAGGAGTTTAGGCAAAGTCCAAAAAGCTGGTCTTGTGGTGGATACGCCTTGAAAGACAAAACAGAATGGAAGCAAAACATTAATCTACAACAATAAATACCTAGGCAAAAACTGAAAGTAAACTTTTTTAGGCTGTATGGCTGGCTTATAGTTAGTCGCGTGATTGTCATCGTGTGATGATAATCGTCGGACGCTGTGATCGCTGGACTCTGAGCCTTTGCATTGCAGTCTGTGATCGCTGAGGCATTAGTGTCGACTATAAACTGCGTCGTGCATCATTTTCACCGCTGTGCGACCATCACGCCACCAATTATAAACCAGTCTTACGAGAAATCATCATTTTGTACTTGTTTAAGCAGACTGGATACAGCGAGATTCTGAGGAAAAAAATATGAACGAAGGGAGGGCATTAGACTAATAAGGGTGAACCAAAAAAGACTTGATTTTTGTTTTTAAATACACTGAGGAATTTACTCAGAGAGATAATTGGAGATTATTCCAATTGACTGGGGCTGAGTAATTGTTATAGTGTGCTGAGAGAAGTTGAGTTTTGCCAGAGGAATGTAGAGTTCACTTGATGATCGGGCATTGTGGCCGTGAATAGTTCTGAATTGAGCTGGAAGGGACGACTTGGATTAGTTGAGATAAGCTGATGAAGAAATTTAAACATGAAGATGCTTTGCTGATACTTGATTATGTTTTAAAAATGTGAGAAGATTGTAGAGGTAAAACAAAGATGGAACAATAGAAGCGCATAGCCATGCAGACGCGCAGCGCACATGATAGGCCAATGAGCAGCCGTTCTTTGACCTCTACATGAGGGCGCTCTACTCAAGTTTCGCCATGTGCACGTTGTCTTTGTCTTTGATCGAAGTGTAAAGGTTTATTTAAGGTTATGTTTTGCGTCTTGATTGTAGCTCCAAACAAGACAGTGATGGATATCCATAATCCTTTGGACAAACTACTGATGAGAGAGTTCCTCAACAATCTTATCACTCTGTCTTATCACCTCTACCAGGAAGAATGCACGTAAGTCTTCCCATTAATTACACTATTAGTAATATCATTGAGTTCTTAGATAGCGCACTAATCCTAGATCAGTGATCCTAGATCTTTACATTATTATCCCTGGTCATCAGGCATTCCTCAAACTTTCTCAATTCCCTGGGGAGATTACAACATCAGGCTGCTTTTCATCAGCACTACAGGGTTATTCCAAGTCAATACCATCTCACCCATTTATATACATCTGGGCTGAGAGGAGCAATTTATGGTTAGCTGTTTTCGCTTCAGGACATAACCGTCACAGAAAGAGATTTCAATTCGAGACTAAAAAGGTCGAGTACACCTTTGTGGCAGACAGGTACACATCATGGTGCCGCCATCTTGTTTTTCCTGCCACTCAAATTAATGTAAACCAAAATGAGGCTGGAAGGGGTACCTTTCTAGTAGAATGAGAATCAGTATATCAGTAATGGTGTTTCACACGGTGAGCAAGACTGAACATTTTTGTTTTGATCCACCGATCATCAGGAGTGAGAGCGGAACAGTCCTCTCCTGGTGTCTCGCCAAGGCCATGACAGACAACATCACCCCAGCTGCCTGTGATGTGCAGGGGACGTTCCTTTATGAGCCCAGGCGGGCCGTGAATGCCTTGGGGTACATGGACCGGTGCTGGGAAATCTACTGCTCAGTCTGCTCATCAAACAAGGTATCTCTACTCTGGGAAAATCTGGAGAAATTACAAAAGAATAATAGTGCAGGATTTGGTAATAATCAAAATTAAAACAAAAACATTCCTGAAGGTGAGCAGAGTGTAGACCAATCCGAGCAGCTTGTTCACGGGCGTTTACACCACCGCAGCTATGGCCGCCGCACGTGTGCGTTGACACACAGCGCTGTGAATCCTCTATGCTGATTGGTGCATATGCGCGGCTGAAGCGCCAGTGTCGCATCACATGCGCGTGCAGGGGCCAGTGGTGTAAACCACCATGAACGAGCTGCTCGGATTTTGTGTAAAACGTCGAGACCACACAACGGCTCTTTTCAGAGCCAACGCTCCTCCCAAAAGAGATTTACACATGGTTATACCCTCAAGTTTACTAGTAATAGTTACTTCTAAAATTAATATTGATATGCATCAATCTGAAAGCTCACTGATTCTAAAGTTCAAACCGGTATCGATCCTTCGGAGAAATAGTTCTGTCTGAAATACTGTCCTGTGGGTCCAGTGTCAATTTGGAGCCCTGCTGAACGTCTTGGAGCCTCAAGTTGACTTTTCCCTCACATCTGTCCGTTTTCAACATCCAACCCTTACCAGCATGCTCCTTACGAGCCCACCCTGAAGATGAGAGAATTCCTCTACATGCTGAAGGATTACCGTCTCATCAACGAAAACTTGACTCCCAAACGGATCTTGGAAGTTCTGTCAGCCGATGACCCTGGGGCGTACGATTCTAATGGATGCAACTTGGAGCTGGAGGTAAAAGATCTGTGTATTGATAATAATCCATAAAAAAACAGGTACATTTTATGCTTTTGCATGTACATTTAGAATGTATGTACACGTAAATGTAACACCTCACGCCAAAATTAGTCTCTTGTAGGAAAAAGTCAAGACATCCGAAGCATGAGCCTTGACACAAATGTGATGCAATGTCTTAAACATTCTATATGTTGAGAAATACTTACCTTATATGCCCTTATTAGGTGTTACTCTTATTCTCATCTATTTGATGAGCAAATAAACCCAAGTTAGCATTTTTGCACAAAGTGTCTGGTTTGGGGTTTTAAACCATCTCAGCAGCCCTGGGTGGGGAGCATGCAGCCTGTGCTGCTACGTAGGTAAATGCGTCAAGCTAAATTAATCACAAGAACCACTCGCTGCCCCTCACAGGTACCTATTTTACTCCTGGGTGAAGTGAAGCGATCGCAGCTAAGTGGCTTGCTTATAGAAACAAGTGTCTCTCTGGGGATTCAAGAACTTATTCTCAGATAACATTGCGACCAGAATTTCAGTCCCAGTTTACTGGATGGCTGCGGCACAACGTTCCAAGCAGCTGATCTTATTTATTGAAAGCAGATGATACCATCAGGCAACTTGATTAAGTATTGTTTATCTTCTACTATTCTCAGATGACGTTTCTAGAGTTCTTTGAGGCGTTAATTGGCTGTGCTATGATCTATGTGACTGAGGACATCGTGAAGGACCCTACAACCCCGAGACCAAGCACGGTCATCTCTCACACACACAGTAGCTACAGTGGAACCACTGGGGCCTCAGCCTCTAGGGCCAGTCAGGTATGACAAAGATCTCTCTTTGTGGATTCGAACCCACGACTTTGTAGAAATACAGCATGTTTAACCAGTTGCCGCTGGGATTCTTTTTTTTTTTTCGTCCAGTCCCTCTGGCGGGATTCTTTTTGCAGAACTGCCGGAATCTTTTTCTTATTTGACTTGAGAATGCCAAGGATATTGGAAGCCTTTTGATGCCTTGTAATCCTCTTCTTGGAAAAAAAGGACAAAGGTCTGTAATCGGGGATTACACAAAAACTGCCTCTCAATCGCCACAAAATGCCAATATACTCAAAACCATTTTTTTTCTTGTGTGGGTGAAACGAAGCGTTAGACGGCGTGTGTGTGGTCTGTGCACGTTCCGCAGTGGAATGTCTGGGCGACCTTTGCTCCGGTGGTCCGAAATTGCATAATGGCGTCTTTACACGGGTCTCCGTTTCCAGGCAGGGGAAACATTTGCGTGTAGTCACGTCATCTGGCGCCTACTGGTTAAAACAGATGATTTCAAGTACATAAAGGTTCTCCGTCTACATTTAAAAAAATTTCATCAGATTAATTTGGTCACCATTTCCCAAAACATGGAACTTCAAGCAGACACAATTTGTCTATAATACATGTATCTTAACCACGTGTTTAATGTAGAAAATAAATTGTTACCAGTATGAGATCATCCCTATGGACTGTGTTAGTTGACCTTGAGAGCGTACAAGTTTTCACAAGAATCTTGGACTTCCAGGCACCTCGAATAGCAGCTGCAGCGTGTATTGTTGCAATTCGACACTTCGGACCGGATGTTGGAGATCGAGCAGTATTTATTCATTTCTCAGGAGTTTTCTTCCAATCTTTAGTGTAAATTTATTTATTACATTGCAAGTTTTAAATGTAATCATTCCACCAAATATTGTTTCGGGGCGGAAAAAAATAAAAATCACGCAGATTGCACCTGCATTAATCTTGGGCAGAGTCTATAGTGTAGCAGATGCCTTATGCGTCAAATGTTTCTTCACAGTTTGTGTGTTTATCTGATAAGTTGTTGTGTAATGTTGTTGTACTCGCAGCCACTTGACGATAGTGAAGAGCAGGGAACCACTGGTCCTGGTTCCCCGCACCACACAGGAGGCACATCGGAATCTATGTCCCCCGGACCTCGAATTGCATCCTCGATAGACGCCACTAACAAGGGGTCAACCTTGGAACTGTCGGCCACAAAAGTAGAGGTTTGTCACGTTCGATCATTTTGAAGTTACATTTTTCTTTTCATCAATCCTAAAAGACGTGTATTCAGAGCTGTTTGGCTGTTGTATTTTCTCAGGGTTCCATTGCAACTGGTAGTCAGCACACGGATATCGGCCAAGATGCAAGTAATCCAAACATGGAGCCCAAGACGCTTAAATCTGGTGAGAAAAAACATTAATAGGGACCTTGTCACCCATCTCCCCCCAATATCCAAGCACTCGGTTCTTTCTTGAGTCCTGCTCAAAAAAATCCACCAGGCATCTCATGTGGGATTCGAATCCGAGACCTTCTACATTCTAGAGAGCTGACAACATAATTACATCGTTCTTTATCCCCAATGAAATTATTACAACCAGAGGGTGGGACACTAGAGGGCGTGTCATGGCCGAGCGGTCGTCATGCGCACAGAAATCAAGCTCGCGTGTTTCTGATCGAAGTGTGGGTTCATGTCCCCCTGTCTTGACAGTTGTGTCCTTAAGCAAGACACTTCACCATTATTGCTTCGTCCTTAGGAGGAGATGCAAAGCCGTTGGTCCCGTGTGTTGTGTAATGCATGTGAAAGAACTCAATACACTTATCAGAAAAAAGGGGGCTTGGCCTGGTGTTTTCTGGCATGACCTGGCAGCTTGTATCCTCACCTCACCTTGTATCCCTTTCAAGGTGACGTCTTTCGGTTTGCATCGTCTCAAAAAATAATTCTTAACAATCTCCACCAAATCTGATTAACGACAGCATGGCGCATTATAAATGTACACTATTATTATTAAAGGGGCTGTGTTGTCATGATTAAAGCAGCCCTGTGGCTGTGCATGGAAAGATGAACTCTCACCCAGATACTGCACACACACACACACATGATTGCAGTACTAAAATCACAAAGGGTGCCGTCTTTGTCAATCTGTGACGTGACCTCCGGCAAGCAAGCGCGTTTAGTAACAGGTTTTACCATCACTGTTAGAATCATGACGACACAGCCTCTTTGAGTTAATAACTGAATGAATGAATGAATGAATAATTGACTAACCTCTTTTTACAGAGACATCAGGTCTTGGTGCTTCATCACACAGTGCCCCAAGAGCCTCGTCAGTGAGTGGTGAGGATACACAACAAGCACACTTGCTACAGTCCATGCTCTCCATGGGAGCAGAGCAGAATGAAGAACCAGAAGGTATCAAGAAATTAACATGTCATTAACACATTGACTTCCCTGCCGACATTATTATTCCTTTCTGGTAATGAAACCAGGGGGACCCTCAAAAAGTAACCCCCTCTGCCCGAAGATACCTGTGCAGGCCTTGATCTTAAGACAAACGAGGGCAGGCCTTTGCTGGCCAAATCAGAGAAATTGTACAAGGGGATGATGAAGTGTCGGTTTAAGATGTTAGAGCTCAACCCAGTAGAAGGAAAACCCACACAACCGGATTCATGTAGGGACTGCAAAGCTAATCCACATGCAAGGCTCCGGTCCTGGATTCGAACTGTAGTCCACAGAGGTGAAAGGCAGGGAAAGAAACCGCCGAGCCGACCTGAAGCCAAGCCAAATTAAACAACTATTATCCCTGTCCATTACGCATGCTTGAACCGTTCCTCAATTTTTTTCTCAACTCCCTGGGGAGCATACAATCTCAAGCTGTACACATGCGTATTAGTGCTAAGGGGTTTATGCAACATAAACCAAATCAACCCTCGCAGGTCGCCATTATATACATCTGGGTGAAGAGAAGCAATTTACGGTTTAGTGTCTTGCTCGGGGACACGAATGTCATGACTGGGATTCGAACCCACACTCCGATGGCTCTGCCGTCAAATCTTGACTCCGATACTGTGAATGGTTGGGGAAGGACTTAAGCCAACATTCTGATGAATAGTAATAATAGTATTACTGGAGTCTATTAGGCACTTATTATTGTCATTTTTTTACGACAGGTTTCTGAAGTTTTTGAATTATGTGGCCCATTTTTGTAGCACCTTATAAGGATTTACAAGGTGCTGTGGTGCATTCAGCAGCCACTGCCAGAAACACACGGGACCTACGGCTTTACCTCCCATCCGAAGGACGAAGCAGTAATGGTTGAGTGTCTTGCTTAAGGACACAAGTGTCACGACCGGGACTCGAACCCACATTCTACGGATCAGAAACACCAGAGTTTGAGTCCGATGCACTAGACCACTCGGCCACAACACGCCAGACTACTCGGCCGCTCCAGTGTCGCGCTCTACACCTCTTTGCATCTCATTGTTGTCCCTTATCGTTAGGGTCAGTTTCAGACGACAAACAAGACTTGATAAGTTGATGTTTTTCTGAACATTTTTGTTTATTTTTGTTTCGACAACAGAGGAACCTGAGGAAGATATGGATGAAGAGACCAGAGAGTTTAACTTCTGGACGCATCAGATTCACATTTTCTTCATCCGCAAACTCTTCCGAGCCCATGAGCACATGACCAAGCTCACCGAGACGAAGGTAGTCTTACAGAAGGAAAAAGAGGTGGGTATACCAACCCTTAATCTGTAACTTTAAAACATAGTCTGGTTCCCTGACCAAAGATTCCCTGACAGTTTTTGTTTAAAGTCTTAGGTCAGGCATCATCCAAAGATAAAAATAGATTATGACGCAATGTATATAAATATTCATTACTAGTCACCACTGGTGGACGATGCCGTTGGATAATTAGTGGAGCGCTGATGACGGGCTTTGTTTACTTTCAAAAAGCCTGGGATAATCACAGTTTGTAGAAATGTTACAATTATATTCAAAAACAGTGTTGAATTTGTTGGGGGAAAAAAGGAAAAGAATGATAATGGGATGCAATTTTTTAGTATCTTTTATCAACAAAAGAAATGTCCTACCATCAACGACACTGTCCGAATGTCGATGACAACAAGTTTGGAGCATTTCGGATATTTTCGGAAAAAGCAAGAATAGTCAGAGATTTTTGGGTCTTGGAACCAGACTTCTTTAAACACAGAACACTAGACCTGCTCAGTTAATGCACTCCACTCAAACATGGGCCTTTTTCAGATAGGCTTTGTGATAGACTTTGCTCGAGGCTGCATCTTTCAACTTGATTTTGTTTGATTTTTTTTTCACCAGGCTGCGGTTATTGAAGCTGAGAAGCAGAGAGAACTGAGAATCTTAGCCTACGAGGCCGCTCGTGAAGCCGAACGGCTTGCAGCCGAGACTAAGGCCAAAGAGTTAGCCGCAGCAGCATCAGCGGCTGGCATGGAGTCTAAGGATGGAGATATCGACAGCAGGAGTTCTCACGACACCTTGGCTTCACCCACCAAAGGAAGATAAAAAGAATGTTGACCTTGATGACCTCTGAACTCTACCACAATCCAGCCAATGACCCCTAAGGATTGCCTTCGACAATTGTTCACTTTTTTCACAAACCAACTTTGCCGCAAATGTTCCTGAAAAAGAGTTATATTAAGTAGCCACCATGGGGGGGAAAAAGCAGATAGTTATCATAAATCGTTGTCTTTCCTATTCTGGAGTCTGTGCAAAATGTTATCCTTATCTGTAATTTTATTCCAAAATTGGCAAACCGTGGTCAGACAGTAACCATGTATGACGACAGTGTAAAGGCTTTCCCCCGGTGTTTCTGGCAGTGGCTGCTAAATGCGCCGCAGCACCTTGTAAACCCTTATAAGGTGCTACATAAATGGCTCTCAGAAATCAAAAACTCACAAATTTGTCTTTAAAATAATAAGCACCTTGAGTACCTAATTGTTGATAGATATGTGCGCTATATAAGACCCCTGTACTAATATTATTTCTAAGGGGTCTAAAAAATACCTAGTGCCATTTTCAAGGAATGGTGCAGGCTATGTTAAATATTATAGACCCATGTCATGTTTATCCATCTTCTTGGTCATATTCCCTGACTCTTAACATGCAATAAAAAAGATGCTAGACTGATTTTCCTACCAACCTCGGTTTGGCTACTAAGAAATGAGTAGGAGAAAGGGCCTATCCTGTTGGCAAGAGTGATTTAAATCCACTCTGAGCTACTCCCACTTCACTCAAACTGGCTCCGACCGATGGCGAGCAGCCCCATAGGAATTGCAGTGAGCTAGTTTTTGTATGAGGGTTCATTTAAGTAAAGTTTAATAATTGGACTTGGCTTTTAAAATATGTTCTTGAAAGACTCGAAGTCTTCTCAGATTTACTAGGTTTGTCTGAAAAGAAACACCTTTAAATGATGAAATGTTTGATTTTTGGTAAAAGTACACACAAACGTGAACGGAAGTAGCGATCACCTTGGCCGTGCAGAAGATGCACGCACATGTGACGCAATGACTTACCAACAGCATAGACCTTGTGTAGTGTGTGCCTAACTTTGGTTTAGACGACGAAGTTTCTCCACAAGTAGTATTTCCCCAGGTAGATGAACTGAGCGACGTGGTCAAAATTCACATTTGGTGCTCGATATGTGGCAGGGTGTACTCCCCCTACTCCTGTGTCTTCATTGTGTTCTAGAAATCTCTGGAAATCTTTGGAGGATTTTAGGAAGGTGCTTCTGTACAAGAGGGGAAGAGTGTGTGTTAGAGAATGGGAACATTTGAAGGGAGAGGGGGACTTAATTCAAATTAATGATTGAAGCAAACTTTACGCAGTCTGCAAACTGACAAGAATGCACTCACACAAATGCTCGGTGGTTCCATCGACACATCCAAATTGTGAGTTTCTTGATACAAAGAGGTCGAGGGAAAAACTCACAAACGACACAAAATGAGCATTTGTCTGAGTAGTATTTCCTTTGCAGCAAATCTTCACAGTGAAGTGGCAACAAATGAGCAAGGTGGTTTTTGAAAGTAGCAAGGTAGGCCACCTCCTGTTTGTTGAATGGGCAGGTAAAACACTGGGGCGTCTTCTAAAAAGTCAGAATACAACCAATCTGTCACATTGAGTTTATGAAATAGTCCTTTGAAGATGTAATTATTGTAAATAATTCATTATGAATGTATTCACTTATCACATTTCTGTTTTTATCAAATCTCTGTGTAAATATGTGAATCCGTCCATAAATATCACCTTGGTGTAAACAATTATTTGTTCATTAATTTACAAGTAATTTTTGTATTGGTTTTGTACATGTATGTACCCATTGATTGATCAGTTTATGAAGTCATTAAAATACAAGGAAACAACTTAATACGCACATTTCTTGGTTTGATTTATAAAAAAAAAGAGAAGACATTTGAAGAATTTAAATTGAAAAAACACCAAATCCAACAGTAGGTTCACTGAGATAACGGAGGCAATCGCCTCCATGCCCCTGGTCATTGCCTTGGTGCCCTCTGAAATGTTCCAGTTCACATTGATTTAAATTTCTTTCGTACAAGTGCCCTGTAGTGAGGAAGTACTGCCTTGCCCTTGGAAGAACGAGGTACCGGGCCGGTGTTTAGTAGTGCATTTTGATACAATGCATAGCCAAGCCGAGCTGTAAGTTTGGAATGAATACAGCCCTTGACATTCATGGATAACTGTGGACAATCGGTATTCTTTAGTTAATTTGTGACGAGTAAAAAAAACAAAACTGACCAGACCAGCGACGAAGCCAGGATTTGCTGAGATGCATCAGCAACGAAAGACTACAAACTGACATGACCAACAAAGTCCAAAACTCATTATGGTCAACTTCAAGCACACTAAAGGAAAGGGAATAGAGTTAGATCTCCACTTACCAGGCAAAATCTTCAAGAACTTTTTTCTTATTCCTGTCCAATACTTCCATAGATATAAGTGCACAGCACATTCAAAAATCTTCAACTGGCACACTGGACAGGGTCACTTTAAAAAAAAAAAAGGGAGTCTCCACTACATGTAATGTACATGTCATGTTTGGATCAAAATAAAAATATCATTAGGATCATATCAGTAAATATAAGAAAAATGAAATGAATATTAATTGTGTTTTTACCCATACACCGATGTGTGTTAAGCACTGTATACTCAGTACTTTCCCCCCCCCCCCAAGTCCTGTGAAAAAAAAAATCCACAGGCATATTCCTCGGGTGGGATTTGAACCCATAACCACCGCCATTCCAGAGCGGATGTCTTACCAACTAGATTACTGAGATTGCCCCGGTAGCTAGAGGCAGGTCGAATCCCATTAGCAGCGGAGTTCCGCGACCATTATAATGGATGTAAATTTTTGCATAGGGGATAAACAATATTATTTGTGTTTTTTTTACCCATACACCGATGTGTGTAAAGCACTGCACACTCAGTACTTCCCCTCCCCTGAGTCCTGTGACAAAAAAAATCCACAGGCCTATTCCTCGGGTGGGATTCGAACCCACGACCCTGCCAATTCTAGCAGCAAAAACAAAACAAAATGAAGATCAATTATCGAAAACACAACAATACATTTTCTTCGCCGTAAAACAAGAAAATAACTTCACAAGTAGTAAAACATACAATGAAAACAAAGTTCAAATAACCTTAAAAACAAGGTTTACAAAAAATATTTTATTCAAAAAGAAAAGCCGTCTAGCAGGCGTTTAATAATTTACAAGTTCAAAGAGTATTTTATCAAAAAAAAAAACAATATCTACAATTACTTGCTTGATCAACATGCAAAGGCTAAAAGTAATTTTGGATAAATTCTTAAAAAAAACAACTTTTTAATTAATTTTTCTCAATAGACTACCTTAAATGAGCCTCCAATTAGTACCATGGAATTTGTGTGCCTTTTTATTCCTTGAAGATACTGTACACCTTTGGTTTCTGTCAGAAAACTTTTAAACTAAAAAAACAAAAGTCTCAATCTTTGATAGTACTGATGTCAACAAGACAAGATTTATTTTTAGCTGTAGCAAGTCGCCACTGAGACCAGAACCAGGGTCAATGTAAACAAAGGTAAGTTTTTCAACTACTACTTGTGTTATACTCTATCTTGAATCAAAGAGACTAAAATGAATAAGCACCAGTCGCACCAGTCCCATTTTTCCTTATGATGTACTTTATCTTGATTCAAAGACAGTGAACGACTAGTACAACGGTTTACTCACTGAGTAGTAATTCTCCCATTACTACATTATGATGTACTTTATCTTGATTCAAAGACAGTGAATGACTAGTACAATGGTTTACTCACTGAGTAGTAATTCTCCCATTACTACATATGATGTACTTTATCTTGATTCAAAGACAGTGAACGACTAGTACTAC
Source organism: Marthasterias glacialis (assembly GCA_911728455.2). Taxonomy (NCBI): domain Eukaryota; kingdom Metazoa; phylum Echinodermata; class Asteroidea; order Forcipulatida; family Asteriidae; genus Marthasterias; species Marthasterias glacialis. The sequence continues at coordinate 4,747,854 of OU452234.1, forward strand.
GGTTTACTCACTGAGTAGCAGTAGTTCTCCCATTGCTACTTATGATGTACTTTATCTTGATTCAAAGACAGTGAATGACTAATACTCCGTTTTACACACTGAGTAGTAGTAGTTCTCCCATTGCTACTTACGATGTACTTTATCTTGATTCAAAGACAGTGAACGACTAATACTCCGTTTTACTCACTAAGCAGCAGATTACTACTCGGTTTTACTTTATCTTGATTCAGAGAGAGTGAGTAGCATGCCGGTAATAGGTGTTTTTAAAGAAATACTGAAGAACTACCTTGTCTTGAATTAAAGAGAAGATTCCCTCCAGAAACAGTGGTTTCACCTTATTTTGGTTCAAAGATACCTTATCTTGATTCAAAGAGAGTAAACAAAAAGGGCTCGGGAATCTTGACAATACCAATGGTTTACTTTATCTTGGTTTAAGTAGTGTTTGCATTCCAGAAGCAGAAGTTTTCCTATGACTACAAACGATTTACCTTATCTTGATTCAGTAAGTATGCATTCCACAAGCAGCAGTTTTTTAACAAATGATTTACTTTATCTTGATTTTAAAAACAGTTAGCATAATGTTGTTAGAAAGATTTGCTGGCTTAAAGACGCCCACTCGTCGACGCGTGACAAACAAATTTGTGCCACGAAAGATCACCTTTGACCCGTGCAAGCGTTGTACGTAAACCATCGGGTAATGGTGACGAGTGGGCGTCTTTAATCAATGCCTGTACCTAGACTTTAATCGACTCCACAGAAATGCAAAAACAATTTGATTTTTATAAATAAAGTATTTCTAACATACAGGTACACAACTGGTTTAAAAAAATGATCAGACAGTCACAGTTAAAGCTTGGTGAGAGACCTCGTTTTTGTTTTGACACATGATTTTCCCAGTGAGAGGTCGATATCATTGATGATAATGCCCTTTCGCAGGTAAAATCGTGTGTCAAAACAAAACAAAATCAAGTACGTCTTGCACCAAGACTTGGGGTTAGCCTTGAGTTTAGCTGTTTTTTTTCCAAAGCGAGGCCCTGTCTGAACGGCCGTCTGTGGCTGGGGCTGTTTCTCAGGGTGATGTTACGTGCATCCTACGCTTCAACGCATGAGAACGACCAACAAAAAGCCGCTGCCACAAATTGGGACCTGACCAAAATGAATCCCTGCTATAGATGGGATGCACATGACGTCAACAATGGGAAAAATCAGCCATCTTTGATGACAATGACTGCACATTTTTGAGCACACAACTGTGCGTCACGCGTAAATACTGCACGCTGCTCGCATCTATTACATAAACCCCCTCCATGATTGGTTGCTGAGCAACTCAAGCTGCATTGAAACTTATTACTATATGTATTTCTGGTAATGAAACCAAGGATGCCTCATAAATGAACTTAATCACTGTAGCTCTCAAGCCTGAGGAAACCTGTAGATAAGGGTGCTTGCCACGTGAACTAGAAACACCGGGGTAAACCCCTACTCTTCCACGATAAGTGTTCTGGGTTCTTTTACGTGTACTACCAATCCTAGTACACGGGACCTACGGCTTAATGTCCCATCCGAAGGACAAAGCAATTATGGTAAAGTATCTTGCTCAAGGACACAAGTGCCGCGACCGGGATTCGAACCCACACTCTGCTGCCGACAACACCAGAACTTGAGTCCGGTGATCTTAACCGCTCGGCCACGACACTCCACTTACAGAGCCGAATGCGGCTACAGGCTACAGGCCGAAAAATATATTGTCATCAAAGATGGCGTCTATTGCAACCTATCTATTAACTTCACTCTCTGTCCAATGACAACACATGCATACCCGTAACCTGGGCCCAATTTCATAGAGCTACTTGGGCAGAAAACATCACTAAAAACATTTCTGCTAAACAGAAATAAGCAGGATACCAGTCACAGATGGTGCATGTGACATGTTATTTTGGCTGGTACCCTTGTTCTGGTAAGCATAATTTGGTTATGGTTTTTTGTTTGTTTTGTTTTTTACTTAAGCAGCTTTAAGAAGTAGGACCTAGAACTAAATATTTACTCAATATTTTTGGCTTCAAAAGACAATTTAAATATTACTTATGTTCCACAAATCAAAACAAATGGAATGTTTTCTTCAGTTGACCAGGATATTCTGGAAAACCATTGTGTTTACAGTACTCAATATGTAAGGAAGGAAAAATGTGCAGAAACTACAGTACATGTATTTCAAAGGCCATAAATGTGGTTTGATAGTAATTTGGAAGACAAATTTCAAGAAAACCTCCACTGAGCCACAGGCCCTGAAGCTCCGAATTTTCAAGAGGCCAACATTATCTTTTATTAAACCCTTAAATATTTCTCACCGTTTTACATTTGCTAAACTTGAGGACAACCACTAGTTTGAAGCTTTACATGGTGTGAAGGATTATAGGAAACTAGTAAACCAGTCAAGTTGTGGGTACAACCGTGTATAAATCTCTTTTGGGAGGAGTGGTGGCAGTGAAAAGAGCCAGTGTGGTCTCGAAGTTTCGAGCAGTATATTCTGCTCGTCTTCAGGAGAAAGTTTACCGATTGAAACGTCGAGACCACACCGGCTCTTTTCAGAGCCACCAATCCTCCCAAAAGAGATTTATACATGGTTGTACCTGCAGGTTTATTAGTTTACTAGTTATAGTTTACTAGTTATAGTTTACTAGTTATAGTTTACTAGTTATAGTTTCTTATAATCACTAAAGAGTTGTAATCTTACAAATGTTAACATTAAAGCACTTTTGCCTCGTCCATTTGCCATGTAAAATGTTTGTAGTTAATAAATACAGGTGAAAACTCCTGTGGCAACAAAAACATTTCTTGATATTGATAAACTGGGGTGTGCAAAAGAGGTATATTCTCAGTAGAATTATTACTTATTAATGACAAAGTTTCGACATACTATTTGTGTTTTACCCAAACACGGATGTGTGTTAAGCACTGTTAGTATTTTACCCGAGCCCTGTGAAAAAAACATTCCACAGGCATATACTCGGGTGGGATTCGAACCCACGACAGTTGCCATTCTATAGGAGGTGTCTCACCAACTAGACCACTGAGCTCACCTGGTAGCTAGAGGCAGTTTGAATCCGATTTATCAGCGGGTACCACATTGAATAGCAAAGCAGTGGGTTTGAATCCCACTCGATTAATATGCCTGTGAATTGTTTTTTTTTCACAGGACTCGGGGAAGTACGGAGTATACAGTGCTTAACACACATCGGTGTACGGGTAAAAAAAAACAACAAATAATATTCTTTATCCCTGATGCAAATTCAACATCACTTCAACTTTGGCATGGCATTAATGGTCAAGGCAGTACTGCACCCATCCTTAAAATCAAGCCCTTTGAGTACACGTGTATAAAAAGTAGTTTGTCTGACGTTCTCTGGAGGGCAATGACCCCCCTTCAATAAATCATCCAATAAGCTCAACCTATTCATAATATTTACAATCAGCTATTTTACATTTTGGTCGTACTGTGAGACTTTTCAGGACACTAGGTGGCAGCAGACTTACCAGGTAAATCCATTGTTCTCGTAACTCATAACTCTTAACGTAAATGGAAATTTGCCTGCAAAGTCTGCTGCCATCACAGAGTTATATAAGAACTAGAGGGCATACAAAACCGTGCGACACAGCCCGACAAGGAGCATGTTTGACCACTGAGAAAATGGCGCTGACCAATCACATTACACTGGTCACTCGTCACTTTACACAGCAACCATTTTCTAAGTGGACATTCGTATGCGATTGACCCGTAGGGATTTTTCGCCCACGGTGGGTCAGCAGAGTTCCTTGCATGACAGAGAGGCCTAGTGGATGCTCCCTAGTTCATATATGTAACTCTACAGCTGCCACCGTGTGTTCCAAAGTCTCCACCTTCAGAGAGACTGTACAATCATGGTGAGCGTTATCATCATAAAAAATAGATACAATATTTTTCCAAAATATAATACTGGAAGACACATCTCTGTGAATATTGAAAATATAGGCCTACTTGCAGCTCGCGAAGTCAAAACTACAGTTACAAGAACGAAACACCAGGAACTACCTTAAAGGTGTTATCTTGCCGTGTTGCAATGGCTGGACAGACGCTGACAGACAAAAAACACAGGCAAACTCAGACAGAATTCAGATTGCCTCCTCGAGCATGTACATTGGTAACTGGCGACCTGATTGGAAGACCTTCGGAGGCCAATCGGTGGCTGCAGACTTACCAGGTCAAGCTACTGTCCGCAGACATGTGCGCATGCTCAGAACGACGTCAACGATGAGGAAATCACCTGGCTAACTGTTTCCACCTGGCGTCCCAAAGTCTCCCTAACCCTTTGAGATTCTCCTTTTTTGTCTTTGACTACTAAATGATTGAAATGTATCTTTTACCTTCTGAATAATTTAAGAGTTAGTACCGGTAGTGTTTTATGTTTAATTGCATAGAAAAACAAATTACAATTGTATCGTGCATAATGTACGTGCGTACATAGTAGACATTCCTTGGTGGAAATGGACCTTTCCCATGGTGAGGCAATCAGAGCCTGGCTCCCTGTGTATACAGTACCTACAAGAGTGCAAATTACCACTCATATCTAGGGCACAGGCTATTTTACCATCCAGCCTGGGTTTGGATTCAGTGGCCCTTTTCGAAACCACGGCTTGGTCTTGGGCTCCAGCTTTGGCTGCGTCTGTCTGCTTGTAGCCCTGTACCAAAAGCACACACTTTTTTTGTCGTCTCATAATAACCGACACTGCCTAAAGCCACAGCCCAAGCCTTAAGGCGTGGTTTCGAAAAGGACCAACGCCAGACAAGCAAACGGCCACACCGCCATAATGCCAGAAAAGCAAACGGCCACACCACCAATTAAGGTTTGTTGAGCTACAACATTTGCGACATAAAAGCGACGAAAAGTAGCACCAACAAACTGATTGTGCTGCACCTTCGCACTTTAAATCTTTATCAACTTGCTGTCACCATCTTTGCCATCTTTCCAGTGTTCAATTGGAAAAAAAAACCGAGTACTTACTCTGTGGTTACCGTAAAGGGACCCGACTATAATTGTCTAACCAGCCATGGTTTAACGACATTGATTAAATGAAAAATAAACAACAACAACAACATGGTCGCACGACAATGCTTATGAAGTGCAGAGTATACAGTACACAATGGGAAACTTCTGGGGACCGTAGGCCGTAGCGGACTACCAGGTAAAACCATTGTTCTTGGAAATGTACGCATGCTCAGATTTACGTCAGCCATGGGAAAATGCTAAGATATGTTAGCCCTGGTAGGACCTCGAGCACTCTCTGTAGTGTAAAGGAGGCCGACATCCTACTGGGGTTACCGTTACGTTTGCTTCCACCTAGCGACCAAAAGTTCCCCAGTATGTCCCGCAGTCTCATCTTTTACAGACGATACAGAAAAATCTAAACGGAGGATAACAGAAGCTGGCAGCAGTGATAATGGACTACAAGTACCTGATGTTATAACGGACCCAGCTGACCAGCCTTGTCTATAGACCTATCAGTCTTTAATGCTGTAGTAATAATGCCCTGGTGCACAACAAATCATCTGCCGTCAGCATTTTCCACAATAATCTACAAGAGTCTCTAACAACCTGGTGGGAAAAAAAAAAAAAAAAAACGGCTTCCATTTCTCCCTACTCCCTTTTCAGAGAAGTACATCTTGTATGGAACACCAACAAGAAGCAGTGCTGATGGATTCCGTTAGAAGTTGAGAAAAGCAGTAGCACTGGAAAACTGAAAAAGAGCTTCTATCTCCGTAATTATCTAAGCTTGTTGCTGAGAAGTTTAACTGTTCTATGATGCAGCACTGAACACTCTGCTTCCCTATGGGAGACGAGTTTACTGAGATAAAGTAACGCTAGCACCGTCTGGGTGTAACACCTGCATAAGAGCATAGAGGAATGACCTTTGGACTTTGAAGGAATGACCTTTTGACCTTGCGAAGGAATGACCTGAAAGGTTGTTCAGGGCTGGAGACTCGGATCTTGGCACACGGCGTCGAAGAGGACGCCCAGCAGCTGGCAGATCTGCCTCGCCTGAGCCTGAAAGGAGAAAACGCAAGGTCAACAAAACGTGGCATCATGCTAGATGCCAGCCCGTTGTGGTGATAAGCGAACATATTCATGCCGTGAAATGGTCCCCACATTTTTGTTGCTGCAGCGTAAGTTTTTGGAATGGCATCAGAAATTTACGTGTGCCCAATTTCGAAAAGAGTTTTAGTTTCAAAGATTTTTAGTCACCGAGCCCCGCCCCTCCAGTGGGAGCATTAATTTGCATAATTATCAGCAAACTCGTGACGTAAAGTCGGGAGCTTCTGTTGCCTGTGCATAGCCTGACCGCACTGCCGCCCTGACGTCTTGTGTGTATTTTGAGTCAATTGGAAGTGTATTATCAAGGGACCAGACTAGGGCCTTCTCTTTTCCCGACCTTATGTCATGAAGACCTCCACGCATTCATTTTTAATCGATGGATAATAAATACTCCCCATGTTTTAAAACAAGCAAAAACAAATTTTACACACTTTTTTTTTAAGGAACAAAAGCACGCATTGAAGAGAAATTAAGCCTTTTCATTTTGATGGACATCCACTGTCCTTAAAAAAATCATACAACTCTTTTATGTTAATGGGTTTTATGTTTAAGGCACGCCATCCTCTTACCTGGTCTTCACAATGGAACAGTAAACAGTCGTAGACATCATCGCCTTCCTTGCATATCTTTAAAGCTAGAAGTTGGCTTCCCGTTGAGTCTTCGAAATGAACGAGACGTACAACCTCAATCATGCCGTACCGCCATCTTACAATCTGAAAAGGAATAACGATACTTTCCACTTGACGTCACGCAGTGTTAAGTCAGCCATCTTTACGCGCAAAATCAATCTTACTTGAATGCACAACTGTGCGATATGTCTATCAAATCATTTCATCGGTGAACCACTTGGCTGCGTGGAAAAGTTGGAATGCTTGTTGCTGCTCAAAGCCCAATAGTGGCGAAGCCAGGCTTTTTTCACTGGGTGGGTGGGGGGCATGGTGGGCTCGGCCATTGCTTTTCAGTGTGGGGGCACAGAGGCCATGTTTTTTTAATGAATCACATGTATCTGGGTTTTTATTTCATGGGGGACCCGAGAGGGCACTTGAAATTTGTGTCCCCCAAGCCCCCCCCCCCCCACCCCACACTGATCAGAAACACCAGAGCTTGAATTCATTGTGCTTGAGCCGCACGGCCACGACAAAAAAAAAATAAATAAATAAATCAAAAGGCACGAGGTCTTAAGCCACCCATCAGAAGGACGAAGCAAAGTGTCTTGCTTAAGGACACAGGTGTCAGGATCGGGACTCGAACCCACACCCTGCTGATCAGAAACACAAGAGCTTGAGTCTGGTGCGCTAGACCGCTCGGCCGCGACACTCACTCAAAGGGCATATGGTCATCAGCCTCCTATCAGAAGGACGAAGCAATCAATTTCAAGTGCCTCGCTTCAGGCCACAAGTGTGAAGACCGGGGACTCGAGTCCACACCCTGCTGATCAGAAACACAAGAGCTCGAGTATGGCGCGCTTGATCGCTCAGCCACGACACACCATCCAAGGGCATATGGTCTCTCTAGCCTTCTGTTCTTACCTTTGGTGCTTGGGCATATGGCTCTATGACCTTGACGCCGTGCTTGGATAGATTCAGGTAGACGAAGTCCCTTTGTGTTTCTGCATGCTTGAACTGGTTCTCCATCTGCCAATAGGACAATGACAACTTTTTCACCTTAATGCTATATGAGGGTGTCACTTCTAGTTGAAGTTTCTCTCTGTGACACTTTGGTGTAGCCGTAATATTTTTTTCAACCACTTTCAGACAAATTTTCTTCTAACAGCCTCAAATCATGTATCTGCGCATAAGTATGTGTTCCGAAATGCATTTCAAAGATGTACTCGGCAATTTTTTTTTCCCACACTCTGCTTCACTTCGGAACTCTTTTTGCCTGTATCCTGTTTTCCCCGCGGGCTATAATCTTTTCTCAATTCAAGCAGAACGTCAATAGGTTTTCTTCTGCCCTAATTTCTTCTGTTTCGTTTCTCTTTTCCTTGTAGCCCTCACCTAGAGTAGTGACTTGTGATTGGCGACTTACAAAAAAAAACAACCCAAAAAACAATGTGTGTGCCTCACAATGCCACTGCAGTGGCATTTTGGAGCATAGTTGGATTTTGTCAAGAAACACACTGATCGTAGTAGGGTTAAGACACTCGGTGGGGCGGGGGAGAGGAGGGCATGTCGGAGGGGAGGGGGGGGGTACATGGAGTCGGGGACGGGGCTTTCCTTACCTGAGCTTGATCCAGTGCATTGATGAGATCCACCTCGTCTTCTTGGAAGTGCTGCAGTCCCTGTGCGTTATAAATCATACCAACGTATCGCACGGAGAAGTCCACACTCAGATCCACTGACACCAGCTGACCTGATGATGCAAATTATAAGCATATATTGTCAGCTGAAATGGAATAATTCTGTGACCAACTGAAAACATTTTGCTTTTGTTTTTTCAACCACTCTATTTGTTTACGGGGAAGCGAGGTAGCTAGCTATCAACAGCATTTGAGATTTTTCATTTATATTCCTATTTCTTATTATGATTAACACTTTCTCACAAAAATGGGACCTCACGTAATAATTACTAGTATACACGGGTCCTCCACAATGAAATTTTTTCGAGGTGGATCCACAAGCTGATTTTTTTATCAACACCCTGTCTTTTAGGTCAATAACCCCCCTATGCAAGCCCAAAGCTGCACTTAATGACCATGTGGGTGAATTGGAGTGCCAGTCAAGACTTAGACTTGTGTTATTTACGATCAGTGTGCGGGGCAAGTTGTTTTCACAAAGTGCATACCGCCCTGTGCCAAGGGAATTCTTGGCACAGGGGTCAATCAATTACTGCACTGAGACAGGTGGCTGCTGTCTTTCAACACTCCTTACTCTGCAGTGGTTAGGGTCTGGCCAATGAAAGTTTACAGGCTTGTGGGGTACACCAGAGGTGAGGTTTACATGGAATCTTGGCTTTTTTTGGCCCATTGAAAAAAAGTTATGGCCATATTTGGTAGGACCTGCTGAATTTTATCAGCACGTGGTTGACACCAGGGTTTAAAGGGGCCGTGTCGTCATAATTATAGCGGTGAATGGGATAACCCAGTCATGTCACAGTTTGACAAGGACGGTACCCTTTGTGTTCTGACCGCAAGCGCGGGTGTGTGCAGTATCTGGGTCAGAGTTCATCTTTCCATGCACAGCCCACCGGCCTGCTATAAACATGACGACACAGCCCCCTTTAACTGAGTTTTAAGAAGAGTTGAATGCTGTACCTGGAAGTCCCGAGGCAGGGTCTGTGACATGTTGACTTCTCATCACCATGTGGCTATCTGGAAGACTCTGATAAACCATGTCGGCACGTTCCTACAGGCACAAAATCAAACAGTCAAGTAGTCAATTTACTCAGTGCTTTCCCGGGGCATCAGGTGGGATTCAAACCCTCGACCCGAGTCATTCTGAACACAAAATCAAACAGTCAAGTAGTCAATTTACTCAGTGCTTTCCCGGGGCATCGGGTGGGATTCGAACCCTCGACCCCAGTCATTCTGAACTCAAAATCAAATAGTCAAGTAGTCAATTTACTCAGTGCTTTCACGGGGCATTGGGTGGGATTCGAACCCTCGACACCCATCATTCTGAACTCAAAATCAAATAGTCAAGTAGTCAATTTACTCAGTGCTTTCCCGGGGCATCGGGTGGGATTCGAACCCTCGATCCCCATCATTCTAACCACAAAATCAAACAGTCAAGAAGTCAAATTACTCAGTGCTTTCCTGGGGCATCAGGTGGGATTCGAACCCTCGATCCCCATCATTCTAACCACAAAATCAAACAGTCAAGAAGTCAAATTACTCAGTGCTTTCCCGGGGCATCAGGTGGGATTCGAACCCTCGATCCCTATAATTCTGAACACAAAATCAAACAGTCAAGTAGTCAAATTACTCAGTGCTTTCCCAAGGCATCAGGTGGGATTCGAACCATCGACCCCCATCATTCTGAAGCAGATGTCTTACTACTAGACCATCCAGCTTGTCCGGAGACGAGATGCTATTGACAGACATGCATGCAGAATATTGTGAGCAAACCAATGCATACAGTCATAGGTCAACTGATACGTCACTTCGTGGAAACAAAGATGTCGTACCACGCATGTTTGGCACCGTTCTAGCTATGTGTTTCAACGGATAAAAAGGCGTCTCGTGATACGTCACTTTGTGGAAATGCAAAGTGGCATATCTAGTGATACGTCGGTGATGCTAATTAGTGTAATTATAAAACTATTACATGTTATGTCCTGAAAATTGCTGAAAATGTTAACAGTAATTAGTGCATCAATAATTTGTACAAAAACGGATTTGCACAATTTGGTGGTTTTTTACCCATACGTCGGTTTGTGGCGCAACTGGCGATTTACGCATATATATACCTGAGTATGATTACTTGCTGCTTGTAGACCCTGATGTGACGACGCCTGCACTGCGGATTCCCGACTGCCCTGCCGATACGGCAGATGACCTGAATTGACACTGACTGCTGTCTGTAATGCAGCTGCAATGGCTACCTCTTCAGGATCCGAGCGCTGTTTTTTCTTCTTGCGGAACATAAAGGGTTAACGTGGCTGAGGGGCCTCATGCGAGCAGGCTCGTCACTTGCACTTGATCTGTTAATTCCTGGAAAAAACGTCCAACCAATGTCAACAGTTAAAGGGAGCTGTGCTGTCTTGATTATAGCAGTTCATGGAATAACCCAGTTACTACACGCACGTTGATCACATCACAGTTTGACAAAGATGGCAGCCTCTGTGATTTGATCGCAAGTGCGCATGTGTGCAGTATCTGGGTGAGACTTCATCTTTCCATGCACAGCCACGGGCCTGCTGTAATTATGACGACGTAGTCCCTTTAAGCAAGTGGATAACCTTGGTAACTGTTAAAGACCAGTATCCAAACTTTATGTTACCCAACATATTAAACAAAAAATAACAAACTTCAAAAAAAAAAAAAAGCGGAAGTTTTCAACCATGGCCATCTTTATACCATGCAGTCAACGCAGGATACCAGTCAACGAACACTACAAAGTTCCATTGGTCGTGATTGGCCTAGAGCATGCTGTACAATGTTGCCGTTGTGGGGTCGCTGGCACTACACAGCTGGTATACTGCGTTGATTACGCAAAACAATATATGCAAGTCCGGGCATCAGCGAACACGCAATCCCCGCAGCGTTAATACGACTTTTTCAAGTCAGGAAACAGTCGTGACATTGGCAATAAAAATGGCGTTTGTAACGGCAAGGTTGTCAGAGGCCCTAAAAATCATCGATTTGGAAGACAGAAAATGATCGTGAGTACAATTAAATGCATTTTATTTCACCTTAAACACTGAGAAGACAGTAGGCGAATTTTGAGCAATTCTGTTGAGTCTAAGGCATTTTTTTTTAACAGAGGTGTTTTAAATCCTCCTGACCGTCGCAGTTACTACATATTCCTTTCTGGGGCGCTAGTACGACCGATAGTGTCAAAATCTCAAAAAAGGAGTACAGCGCCCCAGTTACTGGGTCAAGTCCCAGCCCAATGGGACCTGAAACTACCACTACCAGGCCAGGGACTTGGCTGGGGATGTAAATTGGCCCGGCTGATCATTTTTTTTTGTACATCCCTTTGGGCCTGGGTAGGCCCTACACCTTGGACTGGGCATTATGCAAACATACAATCAACAGCATTATCTAGACCCACTAACCATGGTAACTGGGGCGCTCGCTGTACTCCCTATTTTTTTTATTTTAAGATTTTGACTTTATCGGTTGTACTTAGCTAGTACAGTGTACGAGCGATAAACTCAAAATCTCAACAACAAAAAAGGAGTACAGCGCCCCAGTTACTACTGCTGGGTCTAAGCATTTATGCCATTATCAATTAAATAAAAAAAATATATAAATTAACCCTTAAAGTTAAATCATGTAATACAGAACTGCCCATAACCTAACAACGAAAAACTCTGAATTCGAAACTAGTGTCACTGACATTTCCTAATACGGCATTTGTTCCCCCAGCCAGGCAGGCGTCTAGCTAGCCCCTAGCTAGGGCCAATGTACTTCACGAAGAGAATTGGCAATACAATTACTTGCTGGGTCTGAAACCCAAGCAAGACACCGCGTAACACCTTGACACCTTTTAATTTTAACCATTACTCGTACCTCTGTCTCTGCTGATCAATGACAATGGTAAACATGCAATGCCAAAGCAACAACCACCCTGCTTAACTTCTGGCTGAGGCTGCTCCAATTTAACTTAACTTAAAAGTTTTACATCATTACCCCGATCATCACTTCCGTGTGTGTGTGTGTAGAGAGCTGGTGGTGGACTGAACGCCAAAATTAATCATTTCACAAAAACAATGAGGGCGCTTTGACTGTCGCCCTCTGTTGTTTGAAGTAATTATTCGTAGACGTTGGAGGCATACATAATAATATTTAATGCAATAACTAATGGGACATTTATTACGGTGTGCCAACACGGACATATTTATAGTGTCTACATCCTGGTTGGAGTGGCTGGGTTAAGAAACAATTTCGTGGGGGGGGGGGTGCTATAGCTGTTGATGAGATTTTGTTTTTTGTTGATTCGTAATAAAAATGGGCGGGATGTTGAGGAACAAGGATTTTTCTAGACATTGACAGTGTTTCGGACGAAAGTTTAATTCCCTCGAGAATTGAAGTGGTCAACTGATACTTTAAAAATATTTATTTAAGTTATTTATTTGTACTTGTTTGTTTACTTTTTAATACCGGTAGGTATAGCTGGTGATCGCAGATTCAATTCCCGCTCCAGTCAAGTAAAAATTCAAAAAGTTTGCTTCACCAATCCCGTTTGGGTTCGTTTTGTTTTTATCCCCGTCCACCCAGCCCTTCATCCCAACGTCTTGGGGAAAAACAAAAAATCATGCCAGTAACAGCTCATAATTTTCCCCTATTTTATCCCTCCAACCTCGCTTCTCTTGCATGACCTCGGCTCAGTTCAAGAGGTTCGCATAAATCCACTGCGCGCTGAGGTCGAGATCTCCTCACATGTTTTACATTTTTTCCCCATCAATTTTTGTTAGTCTATTGTTCTCATAAGGGGGTACCAGTTTGATTTATAGGGTCGGCATCAAGGTGAGTATAGTCTAGCGGAAAACAGCGAAGGGGTTCGATGGTAACATGAAACTCGCGGTAATCGAATTGAAACATGATAGATCGGGCTCGCCTGTGATCTACTGACACAGTTCGTTAGAGGGAATGGAGTCACTTGTGTCACCGTGGCTTCCCGCTTGCAACTCTACCTAAATGTTAGTTTCTATAAAATGGAGCCAGACTAATCTGTCCTTCAAGCCTCGATTTGGTTATACACTGACTTGGATATGGATAAGATCTAGGGGGAAAAAACACAGATGGCTCAACAATGTAAAAAACTATCGACAGTAACAACTGAATAAATGCTAAACGAATCTACTTGAAGTCAACTTGTTATGTTAAAATGCAGCAATTCTTTTCCGTACATTTTCTTTCCACATACTTCATGAACATTTCCAAACAACACATAACCAAAATGGTTGAAGTTAAGAAGTAACCACAAAGCATTTTTTTTTACAAGACAGGCAACAAAATAAGTATGGAGGCATCTTAGCCTGGCGTGTAGTCTTGTGGTGAGTGATTGACAAAACAAACAGAACGCGTAAACAGGATCAAGAGCGTACAGGCACGCAGGTTGAGCACAGACAGATAATGACGAAAATATTACAACTAGACCTCACGTCGTGGGCCCGGATGAAGGGCGTAACGAAAATGTGACCAGCAAAAAGGTCGTAAGCAATTACTGTCCAAAATTGTTCACGAAAACTGAGCGTGGAAGTTTCTTCGTTTTTCTGCTAGTTGCAAGTCATTCAGGAATGTCAAATTCCGCATAGAAATAGAAAAAAAAAAATGTCTTGGGTGTAATTCTAGCAACAAAACAATAATTTCGCACTGCTTTTTTTTTCTCAAAAGAGCCATGTAATTGCTTGTGACCTTCTGCTGGGGCAACAATTTGTAATTTGTGTGCCCGGAAAAAAGGTTGTACAGCCTTACGACCTTCTTCTGTGGGCACACCCCGACCAGCAATAAGCCCAGCGATTGTCATTAAACAAACAAACATGCATCTTTACAGTGGTTTGTTAAAAAATTCCGATGATTTTGTGCATATTAGTTGCTCATTACGCTCGCCCGGAGGAATGGCACTGTCATGAACGTTACAATCAGTGAAGCTACAAAATTCTGATTGAAACTAATACGTTGTATTTAAAAGAGATTACCGGTCATGTCTTGTTAAAATAATATACCTGCATCTGACCAATTTGAAATAAGAAACGATGATAACAATAAAGTCTCTCTGGTAGGTTGGTGGTGGGAGTGCGCCTGTGATGAAGCACAATTGGGAAACCGTCAGAGTATGTCACGAGAAAGATATTTGTCTGGAGGGCCATCGCAGATTTATCCTGTGAAAAATTTTGAAAGTTTTGAAATATTGCTTGTTATTCTACATATATTTGACTCTATAGCAGAGTCTTTCTCAAAGGCTGAATGACAACACAACACACACATACAAGTTTACTGGAGTAACAACAGTCAAGTGGAACAGCAGTCAAGTGGAAAGAAGTGAAAAGAGAGAGGCAGAAAGCAGTCAGAAGACGCAAGGGATTGTTCATCTCTTGCATCTTCTGACTGCTTTCTACTTCTCTCTATATTTTGTTTTTAATTCAAGTCTGCAAGGGCCCTACAGCCAAACATCTTTCTCGTGACATACTCTGTGTGCTAAAATTCCATGCTTGTATCATCAAAGGCACAATTCCCCCAGATATTTCCCCATATCTGCCCCAATATCGTTCTGTATAATACCACAAAATACATACTTCGTTGCCATGCGCGCACTATAGTGTGGGCAGCAGCGCGGCCTTCCCCGCCGGGAGAGCGGCGAGTGCGAGGTGGGCTGTTGCGACTGCGACACCCTCAATGATTCAGTCGGCGTACAAAGCGGCCTGGTGTGTATGTGTACAATATTTATCGAGGTGTGATGGTTTGTGGAAATTTTTTAACGTGTGTCCTCTTGGGATAATTTTTGGAGTGCTTTGAAAAATACGCTTGTCAACATGCGGAGGAATGTTCGATTGTTTAATATTCTAGAAACAGTGAAGTTTCACATCGTTATATTTTTTTATTTTACCAAAAGCAGCCACATCGGTCCGACTTTTGATTTTTAGGGAAAATATAAGGGTACATTTTTACCAAAACGTTTAGCTCTATGGTTTCAGCCCCAGCTCAACATTGGTAAGAAGAAAAAAAATAATGTTCACAGATTTACATATACCTTCCATGGTATGAAGATAATGATGGTAGAAATCTTTTCTGGAAATATTTCTGCCTGAAGTGTTATCGTTATACAAGAAATAAGATTCAACATTAGTTTTGGTCTCAGTGAGACGAAAACTCTGCCTAATTATATGAATGCGTATAAAAATGCTGATTGCATTTTGACCGTTTTGCTCGCAAATGAAACAACGAAATGAGCTGACATTTTTCACAGGTTGGTTTGATTACAAAATATCATGATTTGTGCAAAGAATGGAAGCATTTACAGTCGGTTTACCAATGCTGAGCTGGGGGCTTTAAGGCAGTGCAGACGCCTAGGCCACAGCTGGTGGTCACAGTCATTATCGAAGGTGTTGAGGTGGGTCGACTCTGCAGGGTTATGACTTAAACCGGTGATGAGTTATGTTAAACCAGGTTAAATACCGGATAAACTGGGTCAACCTTTGGTAAGCATTAGTTATACTCTACACAATCTGAGCAACTCGCCTCTCCCCTCCCCCCAATGACGTCAATATCCAAATTTGTAAACAAAGAAAACAGTGACCCTCAGCTCAGCCTTCCCGCTATAAATTGACTCTTTCCATCCGCCCCCTGTCCTTTAACATAACGTCTGGGTCCAGGGGCTGTGATGTGACTTAATTTAATCAAGGCGAGGTAACGTATTGTTTTCACCCTAACTCGGCACCCCGCCAGATCCCACGACCCTGATGGTGACCCCTGTATACCATGACACAATGACAGACACACCGAATGAAAAAGAAAAGAAGAAAAAAATAGCTGTTGCAAACTGCTAAACAACTAAAGTGTCCTGGGGTGGCTCAAAAATGACATAATGACCTCTGACTTTTCGACACCTAAGCGAGAGTCTTTCTAGGAGGCTGCGCGAAATGCTTCTGATTTGAGATAAAAGACTCTGCTAGGGTCGAAAACATGAGGATGTCACCACTCTTGAATGTATAGGCCTAGGCCGTACATCATCGAAAGATTTTTTCACTCCGGCAATTCTAACGAAATGTAGCAGACTTTTATCCCACAAAATGTTAGCCTTTGACGGTTTCCATTATTAATGACGTCATTAGTCATAAGCCATCGAGGAAACTCAGAATGGAGGAGACCGATTTATTTATTTATTTATTATTTTTTATTTATTTATATATATATATATTTTTTATAAAATACCTTTCAGCATCAATCTCAATAAACACATACCATTATACCATTAAAAACAGTTGATTTGTAGGCCCACCTCGAGTGGCTTACTTGCCTTGTGTGTCTGGCGACTTCTTTAAAAAAAAACAAAAAAACAACAAAAAAAACCTGATCGTCAAAGTTACGGATGACAGTTAAACTATTTTTATATCTTTCTGGTATTGAAAAATGAAAGCAAGGGATCATTAGGCCCGAAGATAAACCTGTGTATGATGATGGAGAGATGTCAGCAGTAAGTGTGTGTGGATGGGGGGGGGGGGGGGGCAGTAGGGAAAACCCACGAAATCAGGGACTGAAAACCTAATCCACATGCAAGGCTCCGGTCCGGGATTTGAACTTGGGTCACAGAATTAGGTTAGTGACTATGGAAGAAACCACTGAGCCAACAACCTGAATAGTGCCCAAAATAAAAGTCGTCATCCTGGGAACCAACCTATGAGAAGAAGAACCGTGGGCGTACTCCCAAAACCCTGGATCGAGACCCTGACGGAGGACTGAGGCGCTGTGACTGCTGATGAACTCGAGACGTTGATGATGGAACGAGACATGTGGCCCGTCCGTCATCGTGCCCGACGCAAGCGCAAGTTGTAGTCGATCCAAGATGATGATGACAACTTCCTTCAGGACAGACTTAAGCTCATCACCCGAAACTAGTTTCTTTTCTTTTATTACAATCCAATAGAAGCTCCAAACTGAGCATAATCTGCATTTACCGCTATACCAAAATAAGGATTGAGGAACCAGATTAAAAACTGACAATTAACGTATTTATCTTACATTCATCTATATTGTCTCAATAAGTTTTGAACGTGTAGTTATAGTTTGCAGTTCCACCCGGTGGGGGTGATGTGTAAAATTAACCGGTCGCTGGTTGTTCGGAATACCCAAACAACTCCGCGTCTATTTCATATCTTTTATGAAGAGCAATGACTTCTGTCTTATTCAATAGCGATAGATATTTCCTCTTTACAGCATCACCGGAGCTATTGGTGGGGTTTGTCGCCTCCGGAAACCTCACCGTGCTATCGAGCCCCGTCGCCTTCAAAATGAGCCTGGAGTCCCGGGTCAGCGTGTCAAACTCCCCGATGTAGTCGTACCTCACCAAGCAGGGATGGCACATCTTGTACACCTCGTTCCAGTGTTCCGTCGGCCCGTAGTGACTGAACGCGTTCCGGGGATCAGCGACGTACCGCGCGAACTGCGGAAAGTCAACCCTGGGGAGGGCCGTGTCGCTCTTGCTGTAGTTACCGGTGTTACCCTGGAGTTTCTTCATGACGTTCCGCTGGAGGGCCCGGTTGTCTGCATTGTCCCTCTCAAATTTATCCCGGTAACAAGACACCACCCTCTTCAGCGGATCCCTCGTGATCATGAAAGTGGTGTAGTCAGCTAACCGCTGTTTTACCTCCTCAAGAGTGAGCTTCGACAGATTGGGAATTGCTGTGTAGTGAGCAACAATGTGTGAAATGTCCTCGGTCCTTTTGAATTTCTCAAGCAACACCAGAAGAATACGTTTCCAGCTTGTGCATCCAACTTTTGGGATGTAGCAGTAGATGATTTTGTGCGAGTCCACGACTAGGAGATGGTTGAGGGTGCGTAGCACTCCTTCGGTTAGCTCGTATTTGAGGTGGGCTGCTCTGGAATCATTGCGGAGGGAACTGCACGTCTCTTGGACGTGTCTCTTTTTCGACTGTTGCTCCTCTGTCCATCTTTCATACAGAGAATGATTTAATTGCTTGTAATCCTCTTGGGTTTCGATATTGGTGCTTCTATTTTGATACTGTACTGAAGAGTTAACCGGCGAGGTTATTTCTCGGGAGGTTGTTTTAGAGGTGATATTTTGAGCACCACCGGGTATAATTAGTGAGGTTCTATCTCGGTCAGGCTTCGGTCTAGCAGAAGTGGCACTATCTTGGTCGTTATTAGGTATATTAGCAGAAGTGGCACTATCTTGGTCGTTATTAGGTATAGTTGACGAGATGTCACCTTGGACTTCTTGAACAAGAATAGGTCTGCTCGAAAAGGTATTATCGTGATCGTGTCCAGGTCTAGTTAGTGAGGTTCTATCTCGGTCGAGCCTCGGTCTAGTTGAGGTGGCACTATCTTGGCCGTGATGAGGCTTAGTTGATGAGGTGTCACCTTGGACTTCTTGTACAGGAATACCAGTAGGTCTACTCGAAGAGGTATTATCTTGATCGTGTCTGGGTCTAGCTAGTGAGGTTCTATCTCGGTCAAGCCTCGGTCTAGTTGAGGTGGCTCCATCTTGGCCGTGATGAGGTTTAGTTGATGAGATGTCACCTTGAACTTCTTGTACAGGAACACGTCTACTCGAAAAGGTATTATCTTGATCGTGTCTAGGTCTAGCTAGTGAGGTTCTATCTCGGTCAAGGCTCGGTCTAGTTGAGGTGGCTCCATCTCGGTCGTGATTAGCCTCAGTTGTTGAGGTGCCACCTTGCATGTGTACCGGTACAGGTCCATCCCATGAGGCACCATCTTTATCGTGTTCTGGTCTAGCTAGAGAAGTACCATCTTTGCTGTGCCTCGATTTAGCCGGTGGTGAGGTTTTGTGATCATACCGCCTTTCATTAGATGTATCCCCTTGCTGGTACCCCAATGCAGTCAGTGAGGCTAATACGTGTTGGTCAGTATACCTCATATCATCTGACTTAAGGTCATTCTCATGACGCACTTTCAACAGTTGGTCCCGTTCATGGGGTACACCAACCTGCAAAAAAAATAAAAAATAATAATAATAATATAATAAAATAATACTTTTTTTTTACAAAATAATAATAATATCAAAATAATACTGCTTCAGTTAGCCAGGGCCCAATTTCATAGAGCTGCTTAAGCACAAAAAGTAGCCTTGCAAAAAACAATTACCAGCCAAATTACTATGCAACATGTACCATAATTATGTGACTGGTATCCTGTTAATTTTTGCTTAGCAGAAAATTATTCAGAGATATTTTTCTGCTCAAGCAGCTCTTTGAGATTGACCCGGAGGGGCGCAGCGCTCGAAAGCGTGCATGCATCAGTTTCTCTTCTTGATCACTAGCGGTAGAAAAGTATGAGGTAAACCGACGATGAACAATAGAAACGCACAGATGTGTACGCGCGGCGCGCAGGATTGGCCAATGGACAACCTCCTTTTGACCTCTAGGCGAGGGTGACCTACTCAATTAAATGCCACTGTCCATAACCAAATGTTCTGACAGAGACGTAGGTTGTACGACTGTCTGCCATATACGGGAACATTTTGTCCCAGCTTGTGAATTTAAGTACAACGATAAAACGACGATAAAACGGCTGTATAATAACAAGAAAGGTGCAAAACTGTTCATGTTTGTTGCTTGTGAATGACACTAAAACTTATGAATGGCAGAAAGAAACGATCTGACGATCACACTCAAGTTTCCTTGAAGTTGCAATTTTGCGCATTGGTTGCTTTGCGACCTTTTTGCCGAGACACACCGAACGGAGTCTAAGACCGCCACGTACGCGTCATAATTGACAATCCCAAGTAGAAAAACAATCACTCCTGTGAAGATTAGGGGTTTGCTGAAACTCAAGTCAAAAAAGATCCATTAAACTTTGCATGTAAAGGACATTTTCTCCCATTTACTACTGTCAAATCATCACGAATGTGTCGTGCTGGTATAAACAAAAGAACTGCGATAACGAGAACTTATTCTACCGATTATAGAATTCCCCTATGATTACAGAAGTGACGCAATTATTTGGGGATTATTCCTTTTGAAAAAGCAGACTTGGGTTTTGATTGCTTTCTTCATACTGTGGTTATGTTCTGGCGTATTACTTTAGAGTTGACACATGGGCTCTCCACGAAAAATTATGTCCAGTCATGCATTCTAGGCCTATTTGTCTGATATACACGTTTTGCTTGGACAACCTTTCCGCTTGGGTGCGTTTCGCTTCACACTGGGCCTGTATGGCATGGGTGCAGGACCAGTACTTGTCGGACGGCTGTTTGTTGTCTCAGTAAAGTAATGACACCAACCGTGCACCAGTCTGAGAGAAGAGCTGCATGCGTCAACATTCGTTGCTTGTCGTCAACTCGAAACAGCGTTAGTTAATAGGGGAACCGGGTGACAACATTTTATCACGACTTGAAGGATGTGGCAGTGAAGTTCAAACACTAGACCCTAGCATCGACGAGGTGGAAGTCGGCACATATTGGTTGTTGTGCGCGTGTTTAATCATTCGTCAATTCATGTGAAAGTTAACTGAACATTTCGACAACATGCCGTCAAACGTACAAGTTGCCTCTGTTTCCAGAAATGAGGACCCCTATCATGATTCACGCGGAGATTTAATCCGGGAAAAATGGCAAAGCGACCGCCTGGATGAACGGCCTCGACCTGGTGGTGTTTGCTTCATGTAAGTACAATAATCGATGATTCGTCAACTACTTTCCTTGACCATACATGGTTGAAGCGGTGCAGTTGTTAGCCTAACTGTTTACCATTTTATCGATGCGAGAACAAACATTGGTGACTCACCGTTGCTTTACGGTGAAGGCGGGTGTAGCCCTATTTAACGCCACTGAAATTTGCAAGTGCGTCGCTACAAAAACAGCATGTTATTAATTTATTTGTATATACACCGATTTACAGATAATTTTACATGGTATAAATGTGGTCACGATGGAAAACTTCCTTTGAAATTATGCCTGAAATGCTATAGTATTTGACAAATTAGTAAAACAACAAAATTTGTTCTCGCGAGCTCGAAATCCGATTTTTGAAAATAGTGACAATACAATGGTGATGGGGTTTTTCACAAACTTCTTGCTTAAAACTTTCACAGTTTTTTTAAAGTTTGTATTCATGTATATTTTGGGGCACAAAAAAGTGCAGCTACTTGGGAGGATTTCACAAAACTAGTCCTAACTTAGGACTAGTCCTAACTTATGACTAGTCCTATAAGTTAGGACTAGTTACTCGTCCTAACTCGAGATAAGACTAGTCCTAGCGCTTTGTGAAATCCACCCTGGTCTTTTACAATTATTATCAATGTTGGCCGCGTGCTCTTCTCCGCTAACCGAAGAGTTGGTGCCAACTAATTTGACTACTGCTGTATATAGCGAAGAATGCTTAGCATTACGTGGTGCACATACGCCAGCAAACCAATTCTTAGCTAACATATTGTGAAACACGCTTACGTTAAAAACGTGGGTTTATAAGCATCGATTTCGTAGTCACATTATTCTATCTGTACACTCTAAAAAAAACGCCCGGGCCAAAACTGACCCGGATTTCGAGTCCCAGGAGGCCTGACCCATTTCTGGAGACAAGCTGACCCGAAAAGTGGTTTTAAAAAAATGGGATTTTAACTCGGATTCTGCGCCATGTTGACCCAGAAATGGGTCAGGTCGACTTCAGACCCGGAATCTGGGTCGAGTTTTTTAATAGTGGCATTGCGACACTTGCGGAAGACAGTTTCCGTTAATTTCCGTATGAGGTAATTTAAAAGGGGATTCCCGCCAGAAAACCCACCGCTCTCTTTGTACAACTCGTCATTCAACATACAAAAACAAAAAAACAAAGAAAGCATAGGCCTATTTGTTTTTCTTGCGGAAGAAATCACGGCATACCCAACGCCTATTTAGGGATTCTGATAAAAGTTTGGATGTTGAGAAACAGGGGTGTGAGAAATCGGCTTTTCAGCTGATTTCAGTTTTTTGTGAGTTTAAATTTTTACTCTGCATTTCAGCTCTTTTGTACATCTGCTCTGTACAAAACTATGGGAAAACTTTTCGAACTTTAACTTTTTGCTGGCTGTTTTCAGCTTTATCTGCGGCCGCTCACATCCTTGAGAACGTGGCCTTGCTGATTGACGTATCTGATAATATCCACGTGTTGAGAAAGTAGATGGAACAGGGGATCCAAATCATAGCTTGTTATGTTGAAATGATGACATTTCCACCTTTTGGTAAACCCTTGAGTTAAATATTTCAAGGAGCTTCTGGGAACAGCATCCTTCGTGGTAGAGAAAAAGAGCAATGAGCAAGATCTCTTCATATCTAAAAAATAAAAAGAGCAAATTATAGGAGGTTATGTTGAAATGATGACATTGCCACCTTTTGGTAAACCCTTGAGTTAAATATTTCAAGGAGCTTATGGGAACAGTATCCTTCGTGGTAGAGAAATAGAGCAAGGAACAGGATCTCTTCACATCTGAACAAAATACATTTTTTCACCTTTTCAATCAAACAAGGTCTGAATTCAGATAAAAGTCTGACATTTCTCATCCCTGATGGAAGCTTGCGCAACAAGACCAGTAGAACCCGTGTCTGGTGACCTAATATCGTTGGCAGGGTTCCTGACTGCAAGTTGACTCGGGAACTCTGTATTCCGCGGAGGTTTACCAGCAAACATTGAAGCAAAAAACCACCTGCTCTTTTCAGACCTAATGCAGCCCGTGAGGGAAATCATGTCCATGGTGTTGTCAAACACGTCACAAATCGAGAAAAAAAACACCCAATGATTTGTAGGGGTCTTCGAGTTCGGCAGTATTTCAGACGGAAATATTTTTCTTTGAATAATTGGTACTACTATAAACTTTGTCATGACTATAGCTTTCAGGTTGGATTTAAGCAATTTTGCTTTCGAATATTACCAATTCTATATGCGTTCTTTTGGATATGCAAGATCGCCTTTTCATTCAGCTCGTGGGTGGTACACGGATGTCGAGATTTTCCACTTCTGAAGATGATAAATTGCATGGCACGAAGAGAGCTTTAACAACCGTCTCGACCTTTAGTCACATCTGACACAGTCAAATAGCTTCGGATATTAAAGGTAGACTACAAGATTGGTATTTATCGAGAGAAAAAAATGTATAAGTCTCAGTCTGAAAGCCTACTGATTAGGAAGTTCATACCAGTGACCAATCTGCCAAAGAAGCATTGCTATCTGAAATACTGTCAAAGTCGAGAAAATTCAGATTGAAGACCCCGATTTTAATTTCGGTTGTAACAATCGAAATTAAGGACGATGTGTTTACACACTGAAGTATGCACGGGTTCTCACTATTTTCTCTCAGTGAATCAGACAACGGATTGAGCCCAAATTTTCACAAATTTGTTTTTTCGTGTGTACATTGAATCACAACGTAATAATAGTGCACAATCAGCTTTACCAATCCTCTATTTTACCGTTCAAGCTCGAATGCAAAAATGAATTTAAACAAATAGATACAATAAAAAAAATGAAAAAAGATGGAAGAGCCGGCATTCGAAGGAGCAGCAGCAGCAGCAACAGCAACAACAACAGCAGCAGCAGCAGCAGCAACAACAACAACAACAACAGCAGCAACAGCAACAGCAGCAACAGCAGCAGCAACAGCAACAGCAGCAACAACAACAACAACAACAACAACAACAACAACAACAACAACAACAGCAACAACAACAGCAACAACAACAGCAACAGCAACAGCAACAGCAACAACAACAACAACAACAACAACAACAACAACAACAACAACAACAACAACAACAACAACAACAACAACAACAACAACAACAACAACAACAACAACAACAACAACAACACCATCACACATAAGTATCAACACAAGACACCACAATGGGAATACTCAAAACAAAAAAAGCAAAAAAAAAAAAACCCCAAAACCAGACAATTGCAAAACTCGAAACAATAGACTCCGATTCTTACACCATTAACCGGTCTTCATGTCAATACAAGGAGTATCGATCACCGACATCTCACTTTTTAAGTTGTAATTTATTTATCGATTACACGTATTCTCCAAAACTGTTTAGTGAGTTAATGTACCTTTTTGTTTATGTTCTTAGCAATAATATTAGTGTGTTGAAACCGGAATCGAATTACAAGGTTACAAGACCTCTGCCAACAAATCATTTTAATGGCCGCATCCATTAAAACAAAACAAGTTGTTTCTCCACCCGGAGGGGATAAAGTATACCTGAACACCGTCAAAATGATTTATGATCTAAGGGGGGAGGGGTTTGTTTTGTTGTAACGTGACTAAGAGATCTAAACTGTTATTGATTTTGATAACGTGCAGGTATGCGAGGATCCTGGCCCGTTTCTGGTACGTGATCTGCCTGCTCGTGTTCCTGACGGTGGGGGCGTACTCGGCTCTGTCGTTGAGGGCGTACGAGCTTCCGGACTTTTCAAATCCGTCAGAGGTAAAAACAAAAAAACTGTTTGGTTGTGGGATTTTAGGGTATGCATGACGGGTAAAGTTGAATTGATCTCAAACTCGCTGTTTCGCTCATGTCAGGGCAAAGCGTTGGTGTAAAGCGTTGGTGTAAAGGGTTGTGGAGGCGATTGCCTCCGTTGCCTCCGTGTGAAGCATCAGAATCCACCATAAAATGATCTCTTTTTCGAAGAGGTGGTGGCTTTGCTGTCAGTTGCTATTGTTGTTTATTTGTGATTGCTGTTGTGATTGTTTGGATATTATTTGTATTCAATGACGTTGTTTGTTGGTGGTGGTTGTGCAAAAAGTAGTAAGCCGGGTTGGTCTAGAACACACGTCCTACAAAAGTGAAAAAAAACCAACAAAAACAAACATGTTTTCTTTACATAATCATCTAAATACATTAATTATGAATCACACCTCAAATTAAGCACTGATTGACTATCTGAATAATAATGAGAAGGGTCAAAGTTGAGTTGCCGGGGTGTCTGGCGTCTTTCGACGTGGACCTCATCACGTGAAATCGTCAATGACGTTGGTTTTAATAAACGAGGCATGCGCTGGAAAACCTTCTGAAACGTTTGAGAGGGAAAATGAGGTGCAATGAACGTGAGAGATTTTGAGTGCAAAGACACTGGCCTGGAATCAAATCGACGGTTGCCACCATTTGCAAAAGTTCCTTTGGAGGCCACGGTAGCCTTGCCCTCTGTAGGCCTTGCCCTGGAGTGCAGGCTCCCACGCCGTGCGTGGGCAACTATGACCACCCGACCGAGGGATTTAAACTAAACGACTTCATTTTCAAGTAGTTACATACCAAAGAGAGTTTTTTTTTTATTTAACTCATAATTTTTGGTTCTTTGCCCAGGGCTTCGAGACGAGAGGCACTGTGATTACATCACGCATTCAAAGTTTCCGAAATCTTCAGAATGATGAAGACCTGCTGACGACCATCCCTCCAGCGGTACAAGCTGGCCAGCCGAGGGCCAAACGGCAGTCCGGGACTGATGCAGGCGTCCAGTTTTGTTATTCCATCGGTAAGTTTGCAGTTTAAACTTGTTACGTCAGGAAATTACTCTGGTTTAAATATTACTATTCAACATGCGAGGTGCTGCATTGTCAGAGGCGGAACTATACATTTTCGTATGGGGGGGGGGGGGCGGGCAAAGAATATTATGTGTGTTTGGGGGGGGGGCGGGGGGCCTTCACACTTTACCAAGAGAAACATTTTTACAAAAAGAGGCAGGCATAGACTATTATACTCTGTTCTTCTGTTATTAGTTAATGTATGGGCCGGTGTGGAAGGAGATTCTGTCCGGCAGGAGATTCTGTCCGAGCATACGGCAAATTGTGTACTAACTCCTTCTGATAGCGCCCTCTTTTGAATAAACTCCTCCAGCCCACGTTAATATACCGTATATTGTGGACGCATTACCCGGAAGACAGAATACCCTTTGACACCGGCATTTTTTTTATGCATTTCCCAAAAAATCTTAATTAGTTTACAGCTTATGTATAAAGATGTTGAAATTCTAATAATGAAACAAATCCTATCTTGTTTTTTCACTGTTCAAGCCAATGCCCCCCCCCCAAAATCTCTGGTAATGCGTCAATACTGTAATATTTTCTAAGGAGACAGTGGAATTATCGCAATTGTCGTTGTTCTTGTTTTATTTTATTTGCGCAGAAGAATGGATGGAAGATGTTCCCGTTATGGTGTTTGAGAATGCAGGCGGGGGTAACGTGCTCACGAGGGAGGCCATCCAATCGGTGTGCACCACGGGGGAACGGCTTGTAACTACCCATCCCTCGTTCACGGCGAACTGTCTATGCGTCGGCACCTACGCCGACAGAACCTGTCCTGACACGTGGTCTTTAGGGTCCTACATAGCCCTGTTCTGCAACAAGTCATCGTGTGCGGATATACTAGACGAGGACGTATCATACACAATGGATATACTTGCACTCTGCGCTCCATTCGTCCACAACAGCACGCGGGAAGCGCTGCAACACGCCGCACCCGGCTCGATACCCGCCGAGTGCAGTCAACACGACTTCGCCGCCCATACCGTGCTGCACTATCTGCTACCAACAGTTTTCAGCCAGCGTATTCTGGACAGAGTGACACCGCTTGAGGCCGAAACCACCGCCGTGTTTTATCCGATACACGGCGATCAGAACGATGCGTTAGAGACTATCTATAATGAGAACATTATGCCGGTTACATACGAAGATGGGATCACAACAGTCGAAGCCGTGGACTTTTACATCAAATTCAGACTCTTTTCCTCACTCCTCTTTGCAGATAGCCTGTACCTGGGAATCGGGATAGGACTGGTGTTCCTGCTAATTTGGGTATACACAGGCTCATTTTTGGTTACCCTCGCGGCACTTTTTAACATGATATTCTCGTTGACCCTGGGGTATTTTTTCTTCACTGTTGCCTTTGCCAGACCCTTCTTTCCGTTTGGGAATTTCATGGCGGTGATCCTGATAATAGGCGTCGGTGCGGACGACACCTTTGTTTTTATGGACTTGTGGAAGCAGTCAAAAGCAAAGTTGGGTATTGATGACCTCCCACTTCTCGTCTACGAGACATTACGTCATGCCTCGGTCACGATGTTCGTCACAAGCTTTACTACTGCAGCTGCGCTCTTCGCCACCGTGATCAGCGACATCATCGTGGTCAAATGCTTCGCAGTGTTCGCCGGTACTGCGATCATGATGAACTTAGCGTTGACCCTGTCACTGCTGCCCGCCGTCATCGTCATGCAACATAAAATAGCCGTCTGCTGCTGTCGATCAAGAATGCAACGTTCGACAGACACCCAATCCAACCGCACAAGTTGCCTGGACACTTTGTTGAAACCGATTAAAGCAATTTTCGAACGCGTCATCCCATTTCTCGTGAGTAAACTGAGATATCTATGGATTGCCCTTTTCACTTTGCTAATGATAGGTGGCGCCATCGTGATATTCTTCCGTCCAGGGTTTCAACTTCCTTCCCAAGATCAGTTCCAGTTCTTCGCAAGCTCTCACCTGTTTGAACAGTATGATTTTGTATACAAAGATCAGTTTTCCTTCAATAAGGACGATTCTTACAACGTCGTAGGTAGCATCATCTGGGGCGTCCAGGCTGTGGATAACAGGGATTTCTGGAACCCGGCTGATGCGGGAACTTCACCTCCTAGACTCGACGATAGTTTCCAGTTCTACGAGCCAGAACATCAAACGTGGCTGCTGAACTTTTGCGCCGAGCTCCGGAACCAAAGCTTCGTCAATCCAGATGGTACGGTGAGATGTTTTATCGAAACTTTCAAAGACAATATGGAAAGGAGTTGCGCAAACACATCCACGGGAGAAGACGCATCCCCCTGCTGCAACCAAACCGGTTTCCCGTATGATCCCGCCCTCTTCGACCTCTGTCTCAATGCGTTCGCAACCAGGGGCCTTTTTTTCCCGGAACTTTATTTCCGGAAAAATGACTCCGAATTGGCAGTTATCACAATAACATTCTCCACAATCTATCCTGTCACTTATCTGTACGCATCAAATGATGAATTTTGGACGTCCGTGAATCCCTGGGTAGAAGAGAAGACCAAGTCGGCTCCGAATTCGTTACAGGGTGGCTGGTTTATCTCCTCCGCTTTTTTCGCAATTTCGTTCTACGATCTTCAACAGAGTCTGGCCTCCGGAACCCGAATCTCCATGCTTATTACACTGGCGATAGCGTCGGGAATCCTTCTCGTGACCATCCAGAATGTGCTGATTACGATATGCGCTATGGTGACAATAACCAGTGCCGTTTTCGTGACCGTGGCTAGCCTTGTTCTTCTTGGATGGGAGTTAAACATTGTCGAGGCGACTATCATCACGTTGGCCGTTGGGTTATCGGTGGATTTCACCATCCATTACGGCGTGGCATACAAGCTCTCACCTAGCTCAGATCGCAACCAGCGTACGCGCTACTCACTATCGACGATGACAGGAGCCATCACCATAGCCGCTCTGTCAACCTTCATTGCAGGGGCTCTGGTTCTACCTGCTACGGTGCTCACTTATTATCAGTTCGGGGTGTTCTTAATGCTCGTAGTCAGCGTCAGCTGGAGTCATGGGACTTTCTTCTTCCAGTCTCTTTGCATTACAATTGGACCGCAAGGGAGTTGCGGCGACGTACCTTGCCTGCCGTGTTGTGAATGCTGCAGGCTCGGCAACAAGCCTAAGAAACTTATAAAGGTCAAACCTTATCGCAGGTCTACCGCCACAGAGACTCATGACAACCCACTTGCAAGAGATATTACCTCCAATGAGCGAGTCCAGACGATAAGTAGTGGTCTTGTCGATGCGGCCCCTGTGGAAGGATCTGTATTTCTTGTGCAGAATCAGAGCTACAGGTCTTTAGCCAATGAGCAGATGCCCCAAGGGCAAAACCGCATACAAGAACCTCGCAGGCAACACGACAGGTCCGTACCTCACGGAGGAAACGAGAGGTATGTACCTCACAGTCAAAGGAGAACATCTGGTCCAGGAACCCTTTGGCAAAACGAGAGTCACGCGACTCGGGAACAAAATGACAGATACGCACCTCTTGGTCGTAACCAACGAGCAGCGGCCCGTGGGTCAGTACCTAACGGGCGAAACCAAAGCCAAGCCTCGCCCAAATATAACTACCCTGGCACACCAAACTTTAATCAAGTGCACACTCGTAACTCTGTCGTGGACGTTAACCGTTTGCCTCCATCAACTAGACAAAACCACGCTAGACAAAACATACGGTAGCAGGTACACGACTTTGCCAGGCTCGGTTGTCCTGAAAGTTCATGTATCCAACCACACAGTCGTGCCCTGGGAAGAAACTCAGATCCGGTACACACTGCGGGGCGTTTCCAACCTTTTAAATCATAACTTAAAGTTCTGTCGAGCATGCCATTGAAACATATGATAAAGGAATCCTACATCACTTATTTTGAATGAGTAACAACGCTCTAGTTTTCAAAAACCACATCATAAAGGGATGGTACATCATTCGCAATTGAACGATTTAATTCATTCCAATTCTTGTTTCAAACTTAAAACAACATTATTCAAAAACCATCGATTTCCAGTAGTGCACCACACCAGTGATGTACAGTAGTAAGCTGAAACTTGTTGCAATGGGTTTGGTGTTAGGCATCAGGTATGTTTACCCCCACCCCGTCCCCAATTACGAATGCACCCGTCCGAAACTGAGGCTGTGAGAGGAGAAACAGGCTGGTCCTGTTCACGTTCTCAAAAGTTTGAACCGAGTTGCACAGGATGAGATGATCCCACCACGTTATAGCATGTACAAAAGCTTATAATGTGTACACTGTTTGCAAGTAAGGTGTAATTTGTAGTTGTCATTTTCAACGTGGATTGCATCATTTCATCAAGTGTATCTTAAAGGTAAATACAGGATTGGTATTCATCCAACAATTACTATCGGTCTGAAAGCTAACTGATTATAAAGTACATACCAGTAGCAAACTACCATAGAGATATTTCTGTCTGAAATACTGTCAAAGTCGAGGAAATAGAATTTGAAGACCCCGAGTTTAATGTCGGTTGTATTAAATCGAAATTAAGATCAGCGTGTTGTTACATGCTGAAAAGTGTGCACGGTTTTTCACTATTTTCTCCTGACTCAGATGACGGATTGAGCCCAAGGTTCACAGCTTTGTCTTTGTGTATATTATTTAATCACACAAAGTAGGAACACTGCACTATCAGTTTGACCAATCCTGTTTTACCTTTAACAGCTGTAGCGCGTTAGTTGAAAAAAAAATGAAATTCTATTTCTTTAAAAGCGTTTGTGGGTTATTTGAAATAGAAAATTTAAATTTCACTGTATGCAGTTTTTAATCATTACCCAGAAAGACTATATATTAATATATATATATATATATATTTTTAATAAGTATTGTACTATTGCATGTATTTTATAATATAAGTTGCGATTTCAATTCTAACTGAGGTAACATTTTGAAATTGATTAATTAAATCAACCATTGGTTGGTCAAAGGCAAAGAGCTAAGAGACTTTTTGGGACTCTAGGTGGCAGCAAACTTGTAGCAGCTAAATTAATTGTTCTTGAAATGTGCGCATGCTCACAACATGTAAAACAATTGAAATTTATCTGGCTTGCCACCAATCGTTCTTAAGTCTCCAAACTGGCGCATATTATTTCCACCACGTGATATTGATTTGAAAAATCATCATCTTTCCATGGTGACGCCATCTTGATTTCTTCCAACTCCAAATGTGTGTACACAAATCGTGCTGGAAAGCAAAATATTGTCTGACGTTTTGTGTCGAGTACAAGTTGGCATTGCTATAGTCTTGATTGGCGACCCAAGTTCTGATAACGTTGTCGCTGGGCGGCCGCGACACGATACACTGGAGAACAGACATATCTGTATCAAGCAAACATCTACGACATCAAGATTCATAGATTTGCCAAGTCCCTCCGGGCCAGTCAATGTTGCGCCCTCTACCGGTGACTACTACAAAACTGGCGTCGCCAATAAAGACTACATTTCAGAATTGCTAATGCTATTTCACATGTGGAAAGTAGAAACGAAAGCGGCGTTATATGACTTCGGTATGGTAAACAATAATATTGTTGTCCATTAGTTTGCATCAATAAAGACATCAAGAAAGAGTACAACTAATTTCATGACGCCATTCCATTCGCCATTCGCAAGTTCATTTCCTTTTAATACATGACAACCAACACACATCAAACAAGTCCACTTTGAAGGCATTGCATACGTTTGGTGATGACTCTGAACATTTTTGGCAATAAAAACTTGATTGGTAAGGAGTACAGCAGCTTTGGATAGTATAATGCATTTTGAGAAACGTTTCACTTCGAAGTACTGCAGTTATGGAAAAATAGATCACTTTTTATCCCCCAAAAACTTGAATCTGAGAAGTGTTATGGCCGTAACGCTTCTCAGAATGTGTATTCCAATGACGGATACTTCTGCGTGAACGCAACCGCTCCAGATTTTTGGCGATATCTCAAAAACGCTGCCACCTTTTGAAATAAAATTTACACAGGCTAGTTTTATGGTATACAGTATATCTACAATTATATAGCATTAAGGCAAATATACGGTTCCAAAAACCTTTAAACAGGCTCTCTAAACGTGTTCGACGTTGATAAAGTCGTACAGTGATTACTATTTTAAAGACCACCCCCTCACCCCAAAAAGTTACATCCAGAAGAAGAGTTTGGTGTGCTTGGAAGTATCGTTGCGCATTCGTATAACGTCCTGTGTCCAGAAGAAAGACGTAACAAAGGTGTGACCGGCAAAAGGTCGTAAGCTATTATAACTGTTCAAAATTGTGTTCCACACTTTCTGAGTGTGAACGTTTCGTGTTTTTCTGTCATTCATTTATAAGTCACTGCAGAAAAGTTGAATTCCGTACGGGAATGGGGGAAAAAAAACAAAACAAAACAACAACAAAACACGTCAGGGGTATAATTCCAGAATCAAACATCACTAGTCATGCCACACTTTTTTCTTTTCCAAAACAGCCATTATTAATTCTAAATTAATGTTGACCAAATTATTGTTGAATATTCACAGTACCTTCGAAAATAGCGTTATAGCTTTTTCTCCAGCCGCTTGACTCACACGCCGTGCCAATGTTTCTGCAGAGGAAATGTGACATTGGTTGTTAAGTATAACAACGCAGTAGAGCAGTACAGCGATCACCGTACGACTTTTTATTTTAAATATGAAGTTATTAAATCACAAGGGACACTGACTGGGTTGCATGGCTTCTGAATTGCTTCACCGAACAAAGATAATAACAATGACAAAAACAGGGAGACGCCATCGTAGGGCTAGACAGCTCAGTTGGTGGAGCGCCGGCACGGTTCCGGAGATCTCAGGGTCAAATCCCGTTGTTGTCAATTTTTTCTTTGTTCACCCCCAAAAGTGTCTTCTATTTACTCAACTGTGAAAAGGTTTCATACAGAAATATTTCTCTGAAGGATTTGAAGTATAAGCGTTATTACCAATCCCAGAGTTGCTTGGGGGTCTAACCTTTTTCTGAGGTTGCACACAAGTTTCCGCATGTATTTGATCTGGTCGTCATCCAACGACTTTGGTAACCGAGTAGGCATACCGTCATAATTAAGCACGCCAGCAGCGCCAACCACTGCGTTCGAAAGAGGATCCTATACCTCGATCTCATGCTCACTCCGCTGTACAGCTGGATTTCTGATGAGGAAGTTCAGGACAAAAGTGGTTATAATTAAAAGAGTGTTCTGGCATTGAAGGAAAAAACAAAACCTAAGGAATACGAGTGATTTTTCCGCAGAAATTTCCCCTCCAAACATTTTGCAGATACATGATCTATGCATCCTTTGACTTAGCCTTTCGTATAAGCTTAGACATCTGTGTAGCTGCGAATCCACTGCAGTGAAGACCAAATCAGCGCGCACGACGATCGTGACTTGGTCTTTGCGGCTTCATACCGGTAGCTGTCTAAGCATTGAAGGTCTTGACAAAAGGCTACCTTTGACTAGACCCACTAATACATTTGTCCCTTTCATTAATTCATTAATTCAAATCAATATTTATTTCTGTAGAGATAGGCTGTTGTCTTACGCGTCACAAAATCACCAGCTTCTCTAAGTTCTATTTTAATCAATCTTAAGAATAAACTGAAGACGATCGATCAATAAAGTAAACGAAGAAAATCTGTTTTCTGCAAGGATCGTCTGTGCGTTTAATCTCTCTTGTCTCAAGCTTTGTATTCTTTCTGTCTTTAAGCTTTGTTCAAATAAACTGAGAAAAGATACTTGCATTTAACTTTGGTACAATAACGAATTGAAGGCGATGAAAATGACGACGGTAAAAAACGATGTCAGTTCCTATCTCTCTGTATATGAAATGTATCTAGCAAAATCGCCCCACAATGCATTGCAAAAATACGCTTCGCATGCAAATGATCTTGAATACATTAAGGTGAGTTGAAAGGTCGAATTCAACATTAGCATATATAAACAAAGTTTCGATGGAGACTACATTCTGGCCCCAGTCGCACAAAAAAGGGCGATAACTAAACTTTTAGTCTCCTATCGTTCTAAAATATTGTTCAAGAAGTTCTTGAACTGATCGAAAATCTTGTCAAACATTTTTTTTTAAACCAACTTAATTTCAATCTCAGGGAACAGTTTTGTCCCTAACTTTAACATGAATGGAACCTTGGAAGTTAACCCCAATCGCACAAGAAAAAAGGGCAAACAAGTCCCATAGAAGTTCCTATTAATCTCAAAACAAGATTCTTAAAATAAAACAGAATCACTAAGAGTTCAATGTCTGTTATGATGGCTACTACTACTAAGCTAAAAGGCACAATAGTCAGTCAATCCAAATGCGCAGTAAAGAGTTCAATGTTCACAGTTTGTTCTGGCTCAGTCCACCTGGTTTCTTCAAGTATCCAAACGACGTGTTCACTAATAGGTTAGGCATAAGTGTTCAGTAATGAGAAGCAGTCTGAAAACAATATGACTGATGTAACAACTGGTTCCAAAGTATGTCCTCTGGCATCTGATCTGTCTACAAATAACTGGCAAGAGTTTATCAAATCATTCTCCATACTATGCAAATGATGAATGATTAGTCCTGTTCGAGTAGTAAGCACAGTTTGCTGATAGGTCTCACCAAAACTGCTGTCTTAGTTTTCACCTTAGTACTGCGCACATATCCATGGGTGTCAGGGTAAATCTCTGTGATTAGGCCCAATGGCCATGAGTTTCGAGGTGCCTGGTCATCCACAATCAGCACGATGTCTCCAGTCTTCAAGTTTCTTTCCGGTTGGCTCCATTTCTGTCTCCGTTGAAGGGAAGGCAGATACTCCTTGGTCCAACGTTTCCAAAATATGTCCGCCAGGTACTGCATTTGACGCCAACGCTTCTTTGCGTATTGGTCTTTCTGGCTGAACTTCCCAGGTGGTGGGACCACTGTAGGATGCAAATTCAACAGGCTGTTGGGAGTAATAGCATCCAGGTCATGGGGGTCATTTGATGATCTAGTTAGAGGTCTGCTATTTACGATAGCCTCAACCTCACACATGAATGTGCGTAACTGTTCTTCGTTTTGGTGGGTTCGGAGACACTGTTCATTTAGGATGGAGTTAAGGATTTTGCGGATTGTGCGGATTTGTCTTTCCCAAACTCCACCATGGTGCGATGCTGTTGGAGAATTGAAAACCCACTTCACTCCACTTCACTCCGCAAAATGGGTGATTTCGTCTGTGCTCCATTCTTTTATGGCGTCTTTATACTCTCTGTTGGCACCAACAAAGTTAGTGCCATTATCGGAATGTATCTCCTTTATACATCCACGTCTGGCCATGAAACGCCGCAAAGCATCTATACAGGAACTGGTATCCATTGACTCTGCGACTTCGATGTGCACTGCCCTGCTTGATAGACAGGTAAATAGCACACCATACCGCTTCCTAGTAGTACGACCGCATTTGATTTCAAATGGTCCAAAGTAGTCAACCCCCGTGATTATCCAAAAGCTTTGTCTAAGTTCAGCAAGGACATGGTTTTGGCCCTGATGGCCGACCTTTTGATGAGTGTGTCTGATTACCAGCATTGACACGTGGTGATTTTTGGGGAGAATCACCTGGTGCTTTGCATTTTCTGCGATGGGTGCATTTCTGAGTCTTCCACCCACTTTCAGCAGTCCATTTTGCATTACTGGGTTGAGACTGATCAAAGCGCTATCTTTGTTGATCAGTCTCTCTTGTCGTTGATCGGGTCTAGCATTTTCGTTCATCACACTCTCTAAGTTTGCAGAGTGTTGGCTGGTATGTTTCTGCACACTTTGATCAAGTGCCTTGATCTCTTTAGCGAATGCGCCTTTCTGAACATACTTGATGATGGCATCTTCAGAATTTTGCATTTCCTCTACAGCAAGAGATTTCTCCATGTTTGGCACTTGACTGAGACTGACCTTTTGCTGTAGAACTACTTTGAAGCGCAGCCACCATGCTACAGCCCTTTTCAGTCTAGTCCAGTCTGAGTAGTAATAGTCTAGTCAATCTACGGTTTGACCTGGACAAAATTGCAACAGAAATTATTTTTGTTGCAAGTGTCTCTTGAAACCCTCCCAAACAACATATCAAAAAAGTAGAAAAAAAGAAGCATGGGAAAAATTGCTAATTTGCATAAATTCAAAATGGCCGTTTCATCCATATATTTAGTGATATTGTACGCACAGACCCCTAATTTTGGTACAAATAAAATCGTTTCCAATGACATTTTGGCAATAACATTTTACACAAAAAGGCGTAAATCCAATTGGAGAAAAATATCAACCATTTCAAATTCCAAGATGGCCGACGTCTTCCCACCAAAATCTAACATTGGCTTTGTTTATTATCATAATGTGCCATAATTTTTTATTTATTTATTTATTTATTTTTTTTTGGGGGGGGGGTGAGGGTCTAAATTAGAAACTAATCATTTAATATGTGAACATCGCATCAATCGTGCTTTTCGTAGTAAAGCTATTAGTGGTTTGAAATTGCTGCAAAAGTGCGCCCTTGCTTGGCAAGAGAAGTTGCTTTCACCAGCTGGTTATCAATTTTCAGATCAGATGGTGAGTTTCTCCAATTTAACTTAAACTTACTAATTTCTTAAAATCATTTAATGATAAAGCCTAGAACTCAATTAATGAAGTTTCTTATGATGAAGGTTGTTATTTTGTTCATATTGTACAGCATTGTAGTAAAATAATCTTGAATTTCCTGCCAAAACCTGTCATGATTCTTCAGATGTCAGAAATACCAGTCTTTTTCATACATGTACAAAGACAATGGGAATCAAATTGTAGCTTTTAAGTATGTTATTTGTTCTGTTTTATTCTGTAAAAGGTGTGATTAATGCCAGCTATCAATATGCATCAGTGTTTGATATGTAAAGAGTCACTTGACAATGGACAAAAGACAATTACAGTAACAAAAAAGGGTAGTGAAGGTATAAGCAGAGCCAGTGCAGCACGCAAAGAAAGTCTTCAAGTATTGGCAGGACAATCAGTACATGAGCAATGTCGACATGAGTACTGCAATAAACATTGCATAGACCGAGACCTCCGGAAATTAATTCAGGAACCAACAACAAGCAGCCCTCGCCTTCGTTCTCAAGCTACTGGATTTCGTTTGGCTGAACTTTGTCTATTTTGCGGACAGCCAGCAAAGATGACAGGGTCAAAAAGAGGTCATGACGTGTATCCCGTAAGAACTAGAGACTTTCAAACAACAATATTGAGTCAGTGTAAAACACGTCGGGATGATTGGGCTCTGGAAGTTCATAGTAGAATTGAGTTTGTGCAGGATTTGCATGCAGCAGATGCTATTTACCACCAGGCCTGCAGTACAAACTTTCGGACAGGGAAACCGATACCATTAGTACATCAGCCTGCAGGCAAGTGTAAACAACAGACGCTTGGTAGACCACTGGAACCCACAAAGGAGGAGGCATTTTTGGAGGTGGTTGAATTTTTCAAAGAAAATGATAACGATCAGATTACAGTTAGTGATCTTGCACTGAAAATGCAAGAGTACTGCAAGAATATTTCGGAAGGCTTTACTGTCAAGCACATGAAGAGGAGACTTAAAGAGTACTTTGGCAGCTCACCAACATAAATGGCAAGGCTGATGTTGTGACATTTAGGACCACGGCAGCATTGATACTTCAAGCCTTCTATGATGCCCCTAAGTTGACAGATGCTAAAGCTGAAGAAATGCGGATTGTTAAAGCAGCAGCAGATTTCATCAAGAATGATATCAAATGCATTTCTACCACTAAAGATGCATACCCCATTCCTGATGATATAGCATCTATCGACAAAAACATTGAGTTTCTTCCACAGTCTTTGCGGCTTTTGCTGAGGACAATTTTCACAGAGAAGAAAGCAGAATTGAAGATTGCATCGATAGGGCAAAGTATTACCCAAGCTGCTCGTCCCAGAGTTCTTATATCACCACTTCAGATTGGACTTGCTGTACAGATGCATCACCACTTCGGATCCAAGTTTCTTATTGATTCTCTGAACAGCAGTGGTTTTTGTTCCTCCTACTCTGAAGTGAAAAGATTTGAAGAGAGTGCAGCAAGTTCACAAGGTATTGACATCCCTGGCATCATGCCAGGCCATTTTGTACAATATGTGGCAGATAATGCTGACCACAATGTCAGGACACTAGATGGATTTGGTACTTTTCACGGCATGGGAATCATCGCAACACTGACACCTGGGGTGAAACAGGAAAGACCAGTGCCACGGCTTTCTGCTACCCTCAAAGATGTTGCTGCGGCCGGGAAGATCGACATACACTACTACAACAAACCTCTCAACAGTATGTCCTTGGTGTATCAGAATCTACCAACTCTCTATTACCGCGATCCCATGTGGAAGCTAGACCTTCTTTGGAAAGTTGCATGGCCAATCCGTTCACCTAGACCTGGGTGGTCAGGCATGATGCAGGCTGTCAATCAAGGAAGTCATCCAGGGAAGTCGTCCGTCACACTCTTGCCAATGATAGATATGATTCCAAGTGACATGAGCTGCGTGTATTCAACATTGAAATTTGTCAGTTCACTGGCAACACGTCACCAGGTTAATCCTATTCTCACATTTGACCAACCGTTATGGTGGAAGGCGCAGCAAATTATTGCCAATGAACAGCCCAATAGTGATCTACGCACTATTGTACTGCGTCTAGGGGGATTTCACACAGAGATGAGTTTCCTTGGAAGTATTGGCTGCATCATGGCAGGATCAGGTCTACAAGAGCTGCTGGAACTTGTATTCGCTCCTAATGCCGTCGGCCACATGTTAAGTGGAAAAGCAATAAGTAGAGCAGTTAGAGGCCATTTTCTCGTCGACTCAGCTCTGAATGCGATATTTACAGCAAAGACATTTGACATTCCTCTCCCTTCTGCCCACAAAACCAAAAGCATGGTGCAGGAAAACATATCAAGTCAACAAGAGGCGGAGATACAAGTAAGCAAAGGCATTCAACCAGATGATATGTTAGAAGTGTACTCTGGAGCAAGTACAAGAGAGAGTACACAGGCAAATGTTTCTTTGAGCATCGAGCACATTCCAGACGACCTCCGTTCTGCAGTCCAATTGTATGACAAGCTTATGGCTCATGAAGTTTCAGCTGATGCAGTCTGTAGAGAAAGATTCCTTGAGATTGTTCAACAGAAGCTAGACGATCAAGGCAGTGCAATGAGAATCTACCCAACAGCACGTTTATGGCTGCAATACATGGAAATGGTCAACCTTCTCCGCCAGTTTCTCAGAGCAGAGCGCACAGGAAACTGGCACCTTCATCTGAAAACACTTCAACAAATGCTACCCTACTTTGCGGAGGCAGGTCATAATCTCTATGCAAAATCTGTGTATATCTACCTGCAGCAGATGTTAGAGCTGGAGACACAGCATCCAGATGTATTTGCCTCTTTCACCACTGGTTACCACGTCATTCGGCGCAGTGATCGGTTTTGGGCTGGACTTTCATCCGACTTGATAATTGAGCAAGTGCTAATGCGGAGCATGAAAACAACAGGTGGATTAACAAGAGGTCGTGGAATGGACGAGTCTCAACGTACTCAATGGCTGCTTTCCATGCCTGCTTGTGCTGAAGTAAATAGTGCAATGCAGGAGCTAACAGACCACCATTTCATGACAAGTGACCAGCACAAAGATATGACCAAGGCAAGAAAGGTAAAAGATGAACACGACAATATGACACTTCTTGCGTTTCTTCGGGACAGAAACCCTTTTCAACAAGACTCATCTCTTCGAAATATAGCTACTGGTGTAACAGCAGACAATGCAGTGACTGCTGATAAAGCAAAAGAAGTGGGACGTAAAATCCTTGGAACCATGAAAGAAAAAAAGGTTGTTGACTACACATTTAAGAAGAAAGAACATGTAGTGACAATGGCCCACAAAGTGTCCATGAAAGTTGATGGTGAATCTATTAATATTGACCCCCAGTTGCTCTTTCAGCGTTTGGTTATGGCCGCTGGCAATGACACAGAAAATGTAGCTGACGTCTTCAAATTTGAGCTCAGCAGCCATCCATCAGCTCTGTTTGAACTAAATGGACTTCTTCGAGAGGCAAACAAGCCAGTGCTAGCTGACGCTATTTGGAATATGACTCAAGCTACGGATATGCCTGCACCACAACCAGAAGAAACGAGTTACGTCCTTGACGGCGGCTCACTCCTCCAACGACTGCCATGGCTAAGAGACACCACATTTGATTCTATCTGCAAGATGTATGTGGACTATGTTAAGAAAAAGTATAACAAGCCAACTGTTGTCTTTGATGGATATGGCTCAGGCCCTTCTACAAAGGATACTGCTCATCTCCGGCGATCTGGTGGCGTTGTAGGCGCAGAGGTGAACTTTGTTGGTGGTATGCCTCTCAAGTCAAAGAAAGAACACTTCCTGGCTCACAGCAAAAAACAAACAGAAATTCATCTACATGCTCAGTGACACGCTTCAAAATCACGGTGTTAAAACCATTCATGCAGTAGATGATGCTGACCTACTCATTTGTCAAACTGCAGTGGATTCAGCATCAAGGTGCTCCACTACCCTAATAGGAGAAGACACCGATCTATTAGTCCTTTTGTGCTTCCATGTAAATCCCAACTCATTTGACATCTACTTTAGGTCAGAAGGAAGGCAGACCACTAAAAAGCAGAGAATATGGAATATTAAGTGGATACAACAAGCACTT
Source organism: Marthasterias glacialis (assembly GCA_911728455.2). NCBI lineage: Eukaryota > Metazoa > Echinodermata > Asteroidea > Forcipulatida > Asteriidae > Marthasterias > Marthasterias glacialis. The sequence goes on from OU452234.1 coordinate 4,788,567, forward strand.
GGCCTAGACACATGTCACTTGTTACCATTTGTGCATGCAGTTACCGGATGTGACACAACCTCAAGGCTTTTTGGCATTGGTAAAGGAGCTTCTCTCAAAAAGCTGAAAAGTAATCTTGACTTTAAAAACCAAGCAGAAATATTCTCCAAAGAATCTCCAAGAGAAGACATAATTTCTGCTGGTGAGAAAGCCCTGTCTTGTTTGTACGGAGGTTCCACTGACGAAGGCTTGGATGAACTTCGGTACAGGCGGTTCAGAGAAAAAATCTCAACCAGGAACTCCTCAGTACAAGTACACACCCTTCCCCCCACAGCAGCTGCTGCTCGGTACCATAGTGCCCGTGTATATTATCAAGTGCAACAATGGATGGACAAAGGTTCCAAATTGAGTCCAGAAGAATGGGGGTGGCTCCGAGTGTCAGATAGGTTTGAACCTAAAAAAACAGACTTGCCACCAGCTCCAGATACTCTCATGAAGGTAATTCGATGTAATTGTAAATCAGATTGTGATACACGGAAATGTACCTGCAAGAAGCTTGGCTTAGAATGCTCCATAGTGTGTGGTGAATGCAAGGGTGTAAACTGTACAAACTCTCCACAGGAATCCATTGAGAGCTTGAACGAGGAATTCTAACAGGTAATTTTAAAAGGCTATACAGTGTTTCAAAGTTCTATGTTTCATCACCGTTGTCATGTTTACCTATCAGCTAGTTTTGTTGCATACCTAATTAATTCAATGCAAAATCCACATTTTGAGCTTATTCTTACACTGGCATAACAAGATCTTCCAGTTGCAGCTACTTAAAAAAATATGTTTGTGAATATTTGTTTTCATTGCAGTCTTTTCCAATTGATGCGAAATGCAACAACTGAAGTAAAACACAACGGGCGAGTTGAGGTTGCTTTTGATGATTCCTGGAAACGTAAAACAATTGACAATTGTGTGTTAACGTTTGTTATGATTACCTTTTATTATGGAAAGAAGACAATTTAGTAACATTGAGAAGTGACAATGTAGAGAAATGTCATTTAACATCCAAAAGGGTGTGAAATGTTTGTGTAAACATAACATTGATATCTACCAGAGCCTGAGACATGACCTTGTACTAGCACAAGTCTGATCTTAGTAACTAGTTTTATTTTGATTTTGGCGGGAAAAAAGTCAGCCATCTTGGAAAATAACTGCCACATTGAAATTGTTTTGCTCAAATTTATTTTGAAATTGTTCATTGATCATATTCATGCAAATATTATGTGATAATGATATGAGTTTAACTAATACTAAGGGGATTTGTGTACATATATTAGCGAAAAAGTGGTAACGGTAGCCATTTTGTTTTTATGCAAATTAGTCATATTTCCCAATCTTCTTTTTTTCTACCTTTTTGATATGTTGTTCAGGAGGCTTTCAAGAGACGCTTACAACAAAAATAAATTCTGTTGCAATTTTGTCCAGGTCAACCCATTATTTTGCTCAGATTGACTAGACTATAATGGATTAGCTGATCCATTGCTTTGGTTTCCTTCTCAATCACTACTGCATTTACATTGACTTCTGGAGCTGGTTCAGCATTTTCACAGTCATCTTGTTCATCTGGTGAAATCTCATTTGAGCTTGGCCAGGTATCTTCTGCTTGTCTTAAAAATTCTGGGCCACCTAACCACTCAGGCTTCGTGATTAGTTCTTTGGCACAGAGACCTCGGGAAGCATGGTCTGCTGGATTCAGTTTGGTTGGAATGTACCTCCATTGGCTTACATTCGAACCATCACGAATGACGGCAATTCGATTAGCCACAAACACAGGGTACCGAGTCGTCTCGTTGGCTATGTACTTGAGGACAGTTTGGCTATCTGTCCAGAAGATCGTCTCATCTATTTTCAAAGTCAGTTCTCTCTTCAGGTCATTTTGACGAACAGCTGACGTCGCCGCAGTCAACTCTAACTTCACAATCGTGTGTGCTCGCAATGGTGCAACTCGAGATTTGGCACACACAAATTCACAGTGGTTCTCATCATTTTCATTGGTCAAGCGTAGGTAAGTCACAGTCCCATATCCTTGCTGACTTGCGTCAGCAAAGTGATGAAGTTGGGTGTTGATTATTTTCTCAAACTGTGAGGGTTTGTAGCATCGGTTCAAGGATACTTCATTAAGATTAGGCATGTCCTTCAGCCAAGTCTCCCATTCCTTTTGTTCCTTTGCTGGAATGGTTTCATCCCATCCTATCTTTTCTCTGCACAATGACTGCAGAATCATCTTAGCCTTCAATACATAGGGTGCTGTGGCTCCAAATGGGTCGAAGATGGAACTCATCACAGAGAGGATGTTCCTTCGGGTAGGGGTTTGGTTCACATTCTTTTGTCTGAATTTGATCTGATCAGTCTCTACACACCACTGCACACCAAGGGCGTGTTCCATTGGTAGAACATCAATTTGAACATTCATACCTTTTACATCCTTGATACGATGTTCATCTGGTACGGTTGAGAGTACATTTCTGCTGTTGCTTATCCATTTGGTTAGAACGAAACCTCCCTCATGGACTACTTGCTTGATGTCATGTGCCAGACTAGCTCCTTCATGTTCCGTGGGCACTGACTTTAAGAAGTCATCAACGTAGAAGTCCCTTTGAATTGCTTCTATGACTTCTTTCTTGCTTTTGTGCTCATTGTCAGTGGCTGTTTTCTTGAGGGCATAGTTGGCACAGCTTGGTGATGATACAGCACCGAACAGATGTACTAGCATTCTGTACACCTCTGGTTCCTTTGTGAGGTCTCCTTGTGGCCACCAAAGGTATCGTAACATGTCACAGTCTTCTGGGGCCACCCTCACCTGGTAAAACATTGCTTCTATGTCGGCCATGACATGCGATTTGTCATGTCTGGTCCTTGTAACAGTTGGTTGTTGAGCGAATTTCCCTTGTAAACAACAGGGCAGTTGAATACAACTCTCAACTTTTCTGGCTTTCTTGGGTGGTGGACACCGTGATGTGGGATATACCACACTCTGCCATCATCTCTATTTATCTCGGAGAGTGGTACTTTCTCAGAGAATCTCTTTTGTTCGAGATCTGCCATGAAGGAAGAGTATTGTGATCTCAGCTTCTCATTTCTTTCAAGTTTGCGTTTGAGTCGCTCTGCAAACATGTTTGCCTGAGATTGATTGTTCGGCATGATGACATTTCTTTCTTTGAATGGTAGCCTCATTTGGTAGTGGCCATCAATTTTGACAACAGAGTCTTCCATTATCTTCATGAACTGCTTATCTTCTGCAGATAACATCTCCTTTTCATTGCTCAGGCGTTCATTGAAATCCATGTTCATATATATTTTCAGTTGTTCGGCAAGGTGGTCTTTTCCATTTTGGACTGTTCCATTGCCAACTCTGCAGAAGTTGACACTTATTTCGGGTTGTTCCTTTAGTTTTCCCGGCAGTCCATAGACCAACCAGCCTATTGGTGTTCTGATGGCGTATGGGTCACCAAGCTTTGCAGACGTCGTTTGTACAGGAGTGGATACAGCAGGTACGTTAATCCCAATCATCATGGTAACCTTTGGTATGTCAATGTCTCTTGAGTTGGGAAGTTTTATTTGTCTCAGATGGTTCCAACGGTTTAGATCACTTTGGGTTGGAGCATCTTTCAGGGTAACTGGCATGTCATCCTTCATGTAAACTGTTGGAAGGTCAACGTAAACTTCACCATCAAGACTACCAACTTGCAAATCATCAAGAATGACATGTGTGTCAATCATTTGTTCAGAGTTCAGGGTTTTGATGATGAGCTTTGTCTTTCTGGATTTTGTTCTAAGATGCTGGTTAATCTCCACAGTAGAGAAAACTGCTCCACACCCGTTGTCAATGAATGCATATGTACTGAAGCACTCATTACTGGATTTAGCTTTTATCATCACTGGAACAATGGCCATCATTGGGTTACATTTGTCAGTGTTCACACTTCCACATGAGCTTGCGTTAACACTCACACATCCTGTTGTAACTGGAGCTGCTTCAGTTTGCTCCTTTTGCTCACTCTTTGGTTTCTGTTGTCTTTCTGGGTCATGCATGACCGTTACATGACGTCTTTGGCATTTTCCACATTTTGCCCATTCATGATTTGGGCATGTTTTCTTCATATGCCCTGGGTTGAGACATCCAAAGCACATTCCCTTTTTGTGACAGAATTCGGATTTCATCTTTGCCTGTAATGCAGAGAATTTTCTACATTCTAGTATGCAATGATTGGTTCCATCACCACAGTATAAGCATGGCTTTTTTGCAGCTTGGTTCTCTGTAGGGTTTGGTTTTCTGCTTTCTTGGCTTTGCACAGCAGTTGCAAAGACTTGTTTTGATCCACCCTTTGTTCCATTTTCCCATTTTTGGCCTTTCTGCTGAGTGGATGGTCCTCTTGCATTATTATTGCGTTGATACCCAAGTCCAGCGATGCGGGGGTCATTCTCATTGCGGGAAATCTGTCCCACAAACTTCTCAAAGTCGGTTAGGGTGGCTGATCGTTGGTCCACCTCTCTCAACTTTCCAACTTGTTTGATCCATTGTTGCTGGAGGGCAGTTGGAAGTTTTCCAGCCAATACTTTCAGGAATTCGAAGCCATCCATACTGGTCATGTCAGGGTTGCCTTCTTTTCCATTACAGCAGTTGATGAGAAAAATTGAGAATTTTCTCAATGCTGTCTTATCTCCTGAGGCAATTCTCTCCCAGTTTTCAGCTTTGTTTTTGTAGGCTGCTGCAAGGATTGGCGGTTGTCCGTAGTCTCGTTTGAGCAGCCATCTAGCCTTTTCATATGCCTTTGATGCTGGTTCAATCATAGGGCACTCCTTTATCAGCTCATGGGCCTCTCCCTTTGTGTACTTAAGGAGAAGTTCTAGTCGTCTAGCTGGGTCACTGGTCTTGTCCTCAACGACATAGCCAAAGTTCTTGATGAATGACAAATAGGACAAGACATTGGTTCCACTGAAGTAGTCCATTTCTGATGATGGAAGAGCTGCTTCCTTTTGATTTTCAACAATCTTACTGAGGATTGTTGCCATGGATACTTGATCTGGATTTGAATGGCTCGGTGTCTCCTTTGGCTTGATGACATGCTTCCCATCCTGTGACTTGATTGACATGTTACAAGTAGTGGTTGCCACAGATACTTTATTTGTCGCAGTAGGGAAGACACATGCATCATGGTTCAAAGTGGACTGTGACACTGGTACTGGGGTAGTGCTGACTGTTTCATATTTCTTAACATCTGGATATATTGCTTTGAGCATGTCTTCTTTTATTTTCTTAGACACCTCTGTTGAAACAACCAAGTTTTCTTGTTCATCCATCATCTTGGAAATTGCACGAGTCGCCTCTAACTCAGCACTTATTTCAATTTCTTGTTGTTCTTGATCAATTTGTGCTTCTTCCTCTTCGATCTCTTGACGTCGCTTAATATACTCTGCTCTTTCTTTAGCTTGTTTTATTTCGTTTTTGGCTTCTTGTAGCATCAGCTCCTTTTGCAGTAGGCGTCTCCGTTGGTCCAGTTTGTTTTTTTGAGCCAATGCTGCTGATCGTGCTACAAGTTCAATTTCCTTTTGTTTGTTTTTGTACGCAATGGCTGACGCCGTGGTTCTCATTGATGAGCAGGAGACATTGCTGGAATATCCTGTCATGGAGGCACTATCTTCAGGTGAAATCTTTGGAACCCAATTATTTCTGGCCCCAATGTCATTCGGTGAAAGTTCTGGCATGGATGCACTTTCTTCCGGGGAAACCTTTGCGATCCATTCTGTTGTTGCACTAATATCTGGCATTGAGATACTTTCACCATCACCTTTCATGTTTGTCTCCTTGTATTTGTGTTGGAGACTCTCATGTTCATCAATGTTCTTTTGACTTGTTGGAGTACTCATGTTGTTCGTATGGTTGTCAAGGCTTGCCCAGTTTCCGGACACACACTGTCTATGCACGGTTCATGCGGCCGTCACGAGGTTGCCCAATTTCCGGACAAACAATAACGATGATGATTATACCAGTTCTTTTACGATATTCATTACAGTTCAATGTGGTTAACTGACGTTTTTTACAATGTAGAGATAGGCTGTTGTCTTACGCGTCACAAAATCACAAGCTTCTCTAAGTTCTATTTTAATCAATCTTAAGAATAAACTAAAGACGATCAATCAATAATTATAGGCTGTTCCGGTGAAAATTAATTCAACTGGTTTTACCTCTTAAACGATTGTAGGCTGAACACATACACTCTGAGAAGTATGATGCAATTTAAATTTCGAAGATCGGATGTTTAGTTGCAGAGATACATCGTTTTTTATGAGGAAGGGTCGTACAAAAATTGTACCAGAGTTCAAGCTCATTTTCTTATGTTTTTCTTTATTTCGGCCACGGCCAAGTTTAATACACAGCCTATGGCGAAAGAGGGCGCACTCATTTCGTGAGTGCGTCCTCTACCGACCGGCGTGTATCACAAACAGCGGCGCTCGGATAAGACTGTGGTGCAATTAAATACGAAGTTCTACGAAGTCCATTCGTGACGCAACATGAAAAACAGCGCATGACATGGTTGCACAAAAACCCTTGGGGATTAAAGAATCCTTTATAATATTACACCAAATTTTCACAAGTGATACTTGAAAGTATGAGCATTAACGCTGACAAACACGCATTAAATTTTGATAGTTAATTGAGGATGAAATTTTGATTCAAAAAACAGAAAACGTCGTAAAAAAAAAGTTCCCACGTCAAGAATTATGCGTGTAGGCGTACCATGTGCGGAAAATTTTCAGCTACACGATGATGTAATCATTATCTCATTTTGTGTAAACAGGCACAATCCCCACGCCAAAAACCGCCTTCGGGTTCCTTCGGTAGAATTCCGAACATTTCCGAAATCTGTCGTCCACACTGGTTGATGGGTGACGTCATGCATAAACGAATAGACTCCACACGCGAGAAAGTGCATGTGTCATCCGTCATCGCTTTTTATTTTTCACAATATCTCCAAAATTATTTGTCCGATTTTCCTATTTTTTGGATTGTAAGTAAGACGATAGAATACTTATGCCTCCTGTGAAGTGTCATAGTTGTGAAATTTACGAATCGTGAGTTATGATTTAATATGTTTTGTTCTTTTCTTTTCGGGGCCTGTGTGTGTGTGTGTGTTGGTACACGTAAAATATCGGTTGTTGGAACTGCCTACAATAAAGTAAACGAAGAAAATCTGTTTTCTGCAAGGATCGTCTGTGCGTTTAATCTCTCTTGTCTCAAGCTTTGTATTCTTTCTGTCTTTAAGCTTTGTTCAAATAAACTGAGAAAAGATACCTGCATTTAACTTTGGTACAATAACGAATTGAAGGCGATGAAAATGACGACGGTAAAAAACGATGTCAGTTCCTATCTCTCTGTGCATGAAATGTGGCTAGCAAAATCGCCCCACAATGCATTGCGAAAATACGCTTCGCATGCAAATGATCTTAAATACATTAAGGTGAGTTGAAAGGTCGAATTCAACATTAGCATATAATTATAAACAAAGTTTCGATGGAGACTACACAACCTTTCCGGTTGGGTGCGTTTCGCTTCACACTGGGCCTGTACTTGTCGGACGGCTATTTTGTCGTCTCAGTAAAGTAATAACACCAACCGTGCACCAGTCTGAGAGAAGAGCTGAATGCGGAAACATTCGCTGCTCATGAGAAGTTGTCGTCAACTCGAAACAGCACTAGTTAATAGGGGAACCGGGCGACAACATTTTATCACGACTTGAAGGATTTGACAGTGAAGTTCAAATACTGTTGTGCGCGTGTTTAATCATTCGTCAATTCATGTGAAAGTTAACTGAACATTTCGACAACATGCCGTCAAATGTACAAGTTGCCTCTGTTTCCGGAAATGAGGACCCCTATCATGATTCACGCGGAGATTTAATCCGGGAAGAACGGCAAAGCGACCGCCTGGATGAACGGCCTCGACCTGGTGGTGTTTGCTTCATGTAAGTACAATAATCGATGATTCGTCAACTACTTTCATGGACCATCCATGGTTGAAGCGGTGCAGTTGTTAGCCTAGCTGTTTACCATATCGATGCGAGAACAAACATTGGTGACTCACCGTTGCTTTACGGTAATTTTTATATACACCGATTTACAGATAATTTTACATGGTATAAATGTGGTCACGATGGAAAACTTCCTTTGAAATTATGCCTGAAATGCTATAGTATTTGACAAATTAGTAAAACAACAAAATTTGTTTTCGCGAGCTCGAAATCCGAGTTTTGAAAATAGTGACAATACAATGGTGATGGGGTTTTTCACAAACTTCTTGTGACTCTAATGACCGAATGGGCTTAAAACTTTCACAGTTTTTTTTAAAGTTTGTATTCACGTATATTTTGGGTCACAAAAAAGTGCGGCTACTTGGGAGGATTTCACAAAACTAGTCCCGACTTATGACCAGTCCTAACTTATGGCTAGTCCTATAAGTTAGGACTAGTTACTCATCCTAACTCAAGATAAGACTAGTCCTAGCGCTTTGTGAAATCCACCCCTGGTCTTTTACAATTATTATCAATGTTGGCCGCGTGCTCTTCTCCGCTAACCGAAGAGTTGGTGCCAACTAATTTGACTACTGCTGTCTATAGCGAATAATGCTTAGAATTACGTGGTGCACATACGCCAGCAAACCAATTCTTAGCTAACATAAAAAATTATTGTGAAACACGCTTACGTTAAAAACGTGGGTTTATAAGCATCGATTTTGTAGTCACATTATTTTATCTGTACACTCTAAAAAAACGCCCGAGCCAAAATTGACCCGGATTTCAAGTCCCAGGAGGCCAGACCCATTTCTGGAGACAAGCTGACCCGAAAAGTGGTTTTAAAAAAATGGGATTTTAACTCGGATTTTGCGCCAAGTTGACCCAGAAATGGGTCAGGTCGACTTCAGACCCGGAATCTGGGTCGAGTTTTTTAATAGTGTCATTGCGACACTTGCGGAAGACAGTTTCCGTTAATTTCCGTATGAGGTAATTTAAAAGGGGATTCCCGCCTGAAAACCCACCGCTCTCTTTGTACAACTCGTCATTCAACGTACAAAAACAGAAAACAAAAGACAACAAAACAAAGACAGCATAGGCTTATTTGTTTTTCTTGCGGAAGAAATCACGGCATACCCAACGCCTATTTAGGGGTTCTGATAAAAGTTTGGATGTTGAAAAACAGGGGTGTGAGAAATCGGCTTTTCAGCTGATTTCAGTTTTTTGTGAGTTTAAATTTTTACTCTGAATTTCAGCTCTTTTGTACATCTGCTCTGTACAAAACTATGGGAACTTTTTGAACTTTAACTTTTTGCTGGCTGTTTTCAGCTTTATCTGCGGCCGCTCACATCCTTGAGAACGTGGCCTTGCTGATTGACGTATCTGATAATATCCACGTGTTGAGAAAGTAGATGGAACAGGGGATCCAAATCATAGCTTGTTATGTTGAAATGATGACATTTCCACCTTTTGGTAAACCCTTGAGTTAAATATTTCAAGGAGCTTCTGGGAACAGTATCCTACGTGGTAGAGAAATACAGCAATGAGCAAGATCTGTTCATATCTAAAAATAGTATTTGACAAATTATTAAAACAACAAAATTTGTTTTCGCGAGCTCGAAATCCGAGTTTTGAAAATAGTGACAATACAATGGTGATGGGGTTTTTCACAAACTTCTTGTGACTCTAATGACCGAATGGGCTTAAAACTTTCACAGTTTTTTTTTAAAGTTTGTATTCACGTATATTGTGGGTCACAAAAAAGTGCGGCTACTTGGGAGGATTTCACAAAACTAGTCCCGACTTATGACCAGTCCTAACTTATGGCTAGTCCTATAAGTTAGGACTAGTTACTCATCCTAACTCAAGATAAGACTAGTCCTAGCGCTTTGTGAAATCCACCCCTGGTCTTTTACAATTATTATCAATGTTGGCCGCGTGCTCTTCTCCGCTAACCGAAGAGTTGGTGCCAACTAATTTGACTACTGCTGTCTATAGCGAATAATGCTTAGAATTACGTGGTGCACATACGCCAGCAAACCAATTCTTAGCTAACATAAAAAATTATTGTGAAACACGCTTACGTTAAAAACGTGGGTTTATAAGCATCGATTTTGTAGTCACATTATTTTATCTGTACACTCTAAAAAAACGCCCGAGCCAAAATTGACCCGGATTTCAAGTCCCAGGAGGCCAGACCCATTTCTGGAGACAAGCTGACCCGAAAAGTGGTTTTAAAAAAATGGGATTTTAACTCGGATTTTGCGCCAAGTTGACCCAGAAATGGGTCAGGTCGACTTCAGACCCGGAAACTGGGTCGAGTTTTTTAATAGTGTCATTGCGACACTTGCGGAAGACAATTTCCGTATGAGGTAATTTAAAAGGGGATTCCCGCCTGAAAACCCACCGCTCTCTTTGTACAACTCGTCATTCAACATACAAAAACAAACAACAAAAGACAAAAAATCAAAGACAGCATAGGCCTATTTGTTTTTCTTGCGGAAGAAATCACGGCATACCCAACGCCTATTTAGGGGTTCTGATAAAAGTTTGGATGTTGAGAAACAGGGGTGTGAGAAATCGGCCTTTCAGCTGGTTTCAGTTTTTTGTGAGTTTAAATTTTTACTCTGAATTTCAGCTCTTTTGTACATCTGCTCTGTACAAAACTATGGGAACTTTTTGAACTTTAACTTTTTGCTGGCTGTTTTCAGCTTTATCTGCGGCCGCTCACATCCTTGAGAATGTGGCCTTGCTGATTGACGTATCTGATAATACCCACGTGTTGAGAAAGTAGATGGAACAGGGGATCCAAATCATAGCTTGTTATGTTGAAATGATGAAATTGCCACCTTTTGGTAAACCCTTGAGTTAAATATTTCAAGGAGCTTCTGGGAACAGTATCATTCGTGGTAGAGAAATAGAGCAAGGAACAGGATCTCTTCACATCTGAACAAAATACATTTTTTCACCTTTTCAATCAAACAAGGTTTGAATTCAGATAAAAGTCTGACATTTCTCATCCCTGATGGAAGCTTTCGCAACAAGACCAGTAGAACCCGTGTCTGGTGACCTAATATCGTTGGCAGGGTTTCTGACTGCAAGTTGACTCGGGAACTCTGTATTCCGCGGAGGTTTACCAGCAAAGATTGAAAAAAAAACCCACCTGCTCTTTTCAGACCTAATGCAGCCCGTGAGGGAAATCATGTCCATGGTGTTGTCAAACACGTCACAAATCGAGAAAAAAAAAACACCCAATGATTTGTAGGGGTCTTCGAGTTCGGCAGTATTTCAGACGGAAATATTTTTCTTTGAATAATTGGTACTATAAACTTTGTCATGACTATAGCTTTCAGGTTCAATTTAAGCAATTTTGCTTTCGAATATTACCAATTCTATACACGTTCTTTTGGATACGCAAGATCGCCTTTTCATTCAGCTCGTGGGTGGTACACGGATGTCGAGATTTTCCACTTCTGAAGATGATAAATTGCATGGCACGAAGAGAGCTTTAACAACCGTCTCGACCTTTAGTCACATCTGACACAGTCAAATAGCTTCGGATATTAAAGGTAGACTACAAGATTGGTATTTATCGAGAGAAAAAAATGTATTAGTCTCAGTCTGAAAGCCTGCTGATTAGGAAGTTCATACCAGTGACCAATCTGCCAAAGAAGCACTGCCAAAGAAAAACTAGACATAAGTTTTTGTGACATCACAAAAACAAGGTGTTCGGAATATGGTAGTTTAAGCTATTATTTCATGTATCTAAAAAATGAACATAGAAACGTGAAATTGTGCTTTGAAATATATTTAATTTGCAGCAGAGAAGGACCTTCATGTTCCTAGCTCTTACCATTTTAAATGAGTAGCTACTTCCGGTTTGACCGGAAGTAAAGGTCAGAGAGGTCACGCAATGTGCAATAGAAAAGGACCTTCCCAAACCTTGGTATTTTTTGAAAGAATCATGTTTCTACCTCTAACAACTTTAAAAATGAGGAGCTACTTTCAGTTGGACCGGAAGTAGAGGTCACAAAGGTCACGCAATATCCAACAGAGAAGGACATTCCCTAACCCTGGTACTTGGTAAAAGAATCATGTTCCTACCTCTGACAACTTTTGAATGAGGAGCTACTTCCGGTTTCACCGGAAGTAGAGGTCACACAGGTCACGCAATGTGCATGATAGAAGGACTTTCCCTAACCTACAATCTGATGTAAGAATTGTGATTATATAATAAAAACTTCTTAAATTATGAATTTTTGAGTATTTGAACTTCCGGTTTGAACCGGAAGACAAGGTTACCTTGGGGTCATGTCTGTATGGCGATTACGCAGTTTTAAATGACCTTTCCGATGATGTATTGACTGTAAAAATCCAATGTGTACTTCAGGAGTTATGATTTTTTGAAATAATAAACTTTGATTTAATAAAATAATATGAATATGAAAATAATTAAAAAGAGCTTTATCATATGTATTTCATGGGACTTCCGGTTTGGGCAGGAAGCGAGGTCAACTCAGGTCACTAAAAATTATAAAGAAATGGCATACATTTATTGTAACTCGACTCCTGGAGGAAAAACAAGTTACCTTTTTTATTTTAACTGCCAGGAAAAACAATGTTTTTGTGCTTTCCAAAGTGTTCCTTTTCCACGCAGTGCAATTGGCTGCCGCCAGGTTGTCTGTTCAAAATAGTATTCATATTGCCTTTTATCAAAACATTAACCCTTGCTGCCCTCCGTTTTGTTCGTCATCTATGCGGTGTCAATAAAAAAAGTGTGTATCGCTAGTGAACGTTGATTAACGGTCTCATTCTGTACAGTCAATCTGACATTTGACAGATTCAAATTCCGAGCTCATTATCTGTATTAAAAAGGTTTTTGATAAACATCACAAACACAAGTGTGCACGGCTAAAGAAATACACGGACATTTTGAAAAGCGATGACTTTACTTTTAAACTTTACTTTTAAACAGTTTTACTCAGCGTATCCCGACAACAACTCTCGCGGGGGTAAAGTGCCTCTGGCCCCGCTGTTGCACACTTGTGACTCTCGTACGTAAGCACGTACGTGATCGGTATAATATAGAACGAAAGACGATCATTTTGTCAATTGCATTTTCTCCATCATTATACGTCAAACAACTCACGTGAGCATGTGATCGTCTCAGTAAAGTCTCCTCTTCCTCTCCCTGTCACAATTAAGCCACCAGAATGACATAAAGGGAAACATTTCCACACTGAACTTGGCATCACTTCACAGTTTTTCTTTGCGTCGCCATTATTACACACACACAGAACTTAACAACACACCGCAAAGTTCGATGAACTGTGACAAGACCTGGCTTGTTGCGTGTATGTATATACACAGCACAGCATGCAGTAAAAGCCTAGAGTGCACACACACGAGGTACAATACAGTGGAGATCCAATACAGTAAGGTA